>JARKID010000108.1:0-391587 GCA_029449255.1 Mycena polygramma | reverse complement strand
AAAAGAAATAATATCAGTCAAAAAGTCAAAAAGATATAAAAAGCGTAAAAGGGATACCAGGGACTTACCGAAGGAGCGGGAGTTCCAGGATTTTCGACCTGGAGAGCGACGATGGGTGGACCCGGGGACGGCGAAGAACGGTCGAGGTGGGGCGCAACACTAGCACCACCCTGACGTTTGCCCGGAGGTTTTGGCAACGGCCTGAATCCATCCATAAGCTGGAGATAAAACTTTAGCTAGAGCTCGGACTTCGAATAATTAAACACGTACTAGCCGTTTCGACTGAGTTGAAGCAGACGGTGATAGTGGGCCGTAAGGGACGCCAGTAGCTTGAGGTGAGAAACGAGGAAGACCCTCTCCAGACCAAGTGTTCGGGTGTGAAGGAAAATCGAACAACTCAGAGGGAGAATGTTGAGAGTCAGGGGACTGGGGTGACAAGAGGTCGTCTTCGGCATCGATTTGGTTCAATCTGGGAGTAACAGGGGTAGGTGGACGAGAAGGCTCCAACGGGGGAGTCACTGCCAACTGGAGGGAACCAGACTTGTACACGGGACTGGCTGAAGAAGATCGCCTCGCGGGATGACTATCCGGGGCGTCCGCGATAAACGCGTCCCAGACTTCGGTCAGGGGATCGACGACGTCTGAGAAATGGGCCAGGGCGAAAGGTGGCTGCGCGTGCGCGTCGCACTCCTCGAAAGGGCCGGATGGGAACTGGAAGTTCCTCGGAACGATAGACGCCTAAAAGGGTTGATTAGCGTAACAAATCGTATAAGTTCGGAGTTGACAAACGTGAGTAGGATCGATGGGTGGAATGACACCATCAACCCGCGGGTTGCGAATTTGCGAGGGGATCCCGTCTAGCAGCCGGCGAAGACCGTTCAACACGACCTTGCCCAAAGGGGGAGCATCGGCAGGTTTGAGGAGCGGGACCAACTGGTACTAAACGAGAAGAGATGTAGCTATATAAGTGGTTTCATATGAAATCAAGTCACTTACGATAGCAGGGAACGCGCGGGCGAACAATTGAACCAGCTGAGGAGGGTGGATATTCTGGGACACTTGTTCGTCGGTATACCCCAAGTAGGGCGCGAGTTCGAACAGTTGTGAGGTTGGAGGTTGGTACAATGCGGTATACGACTCCTCGTCGAAGAGGAACGGTTCCGGAGTGGCGGACATCGGGAACTCCTTTACCCAAGAGAAGGTGAAGGAACGAGGAATGTCGGCAGGCTTGGAACGTATAAACCTCGGTATAAAAAAGAATAACTAGAGGTGACATACCGGGAGTTGGCTAATGGCTAGTTCAGGAGGAAGGATCTGGTTGCATATAGCGGATGCACCAGGGCCTACTAGACGACCGAAACAGATGACGGCGGCGATAATACGCTGTTGAAGTTCAGTTTTCGGAACGGTGTTGTAGCAGCGAGCGAAAGCTTGCTAAGAAGGGGGTTAGAACTAAGAAAGCAGGGTCGAAGAGGCAGACTCACAAGAATGGGCTCAAGACGGTTGACTATCAGCTCCAGCCATATTATGGACGCTCGGTTGACGCGGAACGGGTCACGGAGGAAAGGCAGAGTCCGGACGAAGGCGGGGTGGTTAAGGAAGTAAAGACTTCGAGACTCCTCCAATGTGAGCTCAAAGTTATCCTCTACCTCCTCCACCATCGGCGGAATGACCGGCGCCGTGGCGCATGTACGAAAATCGTCTTCACATAGCGGGTAAGGATCGATGTCGTCCAGAGAAGCGACTCCATCAGGCGAGTCGGCGATGAGTTCGATGCCGAATCGGCCTTTGGAGTCGCAGCGGAAAGGCTCGTAGACGGGCTCGCAGTCCATGAGGGTGGCAAGAGGAAAGTCGTCGTGTGAGAGAAAAAGGATAAGTGGCTTTGGGTCTGTTTACCAAAGCCGCGGCCAATTCAATTCTCCCGCTGCGGTGATTGATCCAACAAGGTTATGGGGTGAACAGAGTAGGCGAAGGGCGCGTCTGGGAGAAATCTGAGCGCGGGAGGACAAAAACTGAGTGAGTTAGAGGTTCGCGTTGCGCTATAGCTATAAGACGCGACTGGGGTTAATTAGTACCCGTGACACGGTCACGTGTGCCATGGACTTAGCGGCGCGAATCTCAAAACTGGGAGATGAAGCAAGCGTCAGCGAAGAATTCACGGAGTTCTCGCGTACGCTTTCTTGAGGGATCTGCATAAGTCAGACGCGGCATGTCAAAAATTTTGGTTCCGCGAGATAGGCGATCTGGATCACGTCAGTATGGCACGGATAATTAAAAAGTCTTGGCAACAAAATTTGAAGTCGAGCAAGTCTGAAAAAGAGTTTGGTTGACTGGGGACAGTCAAGATTTATGAAAAGGGGAGATGATGAGCATGGCAAATAACCACCCGTGAAAATTCATTTTATTCACGGCTCTAGTTATATCTAAGCTAAAGAATGCAATCATTGACGAGGGCCAGGGTAAGACCCGAACGGCTGGCTATGGACTACAAGGCGCCTAGGAGTGTTCTAAGAGGCTACTATACAATGTTGCTGGAAGGCGCAGCGTTAGAAAGTGCAAAGAAGACTTTTAGCTATAAGTCGGCTCAACCATCTTTGACCGGATTGGAGTTGACTGCTTGTCCTAACAAGGGTATAATAAATATCCATTCAGACTGGAGTTGTCCGTGGGTGTGCTAGACATGAGAACGACGAGTATCTCAGAAAAGGAGCGTAACTTGAAGTTGAACGCCGAAGAAGGCCGAGTAGATCCGAAGACGGACATCTCCGAAGAAGCATAGATCCCATCAGTGCTCCGATTCCGTTTTACCGAGACGGCAGGGAACATGGGAAGTCGAATTTAACCGTGTAGGTGGGGCAACCCGCCACTAGGGTAAATTATAATTATAGCTAGCTAAGAGAGCTATCTGTATCCGAACCAAGAGAGACGGGAAGAGCAGCAGAGTGCTAAATATACCTCGGTTGAGCGGGAAAAGCGGCCCATCGGGGAATGCCGAGAATTCTCAACCATTATACCAAGGCTCCGTTTATCCGACCATCATAATCTGTACTAATTAGGGCGCCGGAGATCAAGACTCCGAGACTATTCTTCCGTTTAACCGTTTGTATTTATTCAGCAGTTCCCGATTTGGACTTTGTAAATAGTATAAAAGGCATGTAGGATTTCAGGGAGCGCCAGTGGAACCCCCGTTTCTTGCTAGGCATATTGGCTATAGGCTATTTGCTGTGGTACGAAAGGCTGAGATCCATTCGGAGCATCACTGGAAGCCAAGAGTTTCTTTTGTTTGTTTCATTGAGCAATATAAAGTGTTAGTTGGTTGTTATCTTGAGTGTTTTCGCGTGAATTACAAGAGGGATCATATACGGACGCGTGGACATACAAGGAAACGGACAAAAGCATCTAGGCAAATAGTTCTGACTTTAGTTGGGCTTTAGCTATAACATTGCACTTTGGAATAAATAAGATATTCGACGTTCTTCGCTGCACAAGCGACCCAGAGACAACTCCAAAATCAAAACAACATCTGTGGCAAACTTCCTAAGACATTAGGCTGCGAATAGCGCCTGGTTCAACTTGGATAAACGCTCAAACCGACCTTTAGCTACAAGTCTCCCTATTAGAATTAAACCAAATTGCAACAGCCATATACTGTGGTTGGAGCCCCGAACTTACAGACGAGGATTGTAGTGTGTTGTGTGTGTTTGTGTGTGTTTTGGTTAGGTTTAGTTCGCAAGAACTAAGTCTGCTAGATCGCTCATTTTCATAGTCAAACCCATAGTCAGCGTTTCATCGCTTTAGTGCGAAGATGCACGGTGGTGATTGGGGTGGACGAAGGAAAGTTTATAGGGGATGTAGAGCTAGCTACAGACAACAGCTTGTCGTGACGAGGTTGAGTAACTTGAGTTTGCCTGCCGTCCCCGAAATGGAACAAACAAACACTTCAAGTCAGTTTGTTTGTGAGGTACCAGTTGCACATATGAACGAACTATTATTCGGAACGTGACGGTCCCGCTCAACGGCTGGGTTGTATTCGAGTCCGCGACACGCATTGGCCCAGCTGTAATAGGGCCGTGGAACATAAGTGCAAGACAGAATTTATGTGGAGGTTGCGACGATAAGCAAGACGACGGCGTTGGAGAAGGCCGCATCCCAGAACCAATAAGGGACGAATACATGATGGAGGGTAGCATACAAGAGCGATAGATTGCTGTGTTGTCCTAGAAATAGTAAATGATCTGAGGGCCGAGCGTAAACTGCATTTGAACTCGAGAGAGGTGTCAGGTCATGCCACAACGGACTCGGGTGAAGACATACAGTGAGCGATGTTTGTGAACGGAGTTGACGTAGGCAGGAAGGGAGGTCAGAGAGCCATAGACTGGTGTTGAGCTTGAAACTGGTAAATCTGTAGGCCAGAGGATGTTGATGAGCTGCGAGCGGCGAAGTTTGGTGTGGCTAGCCACGGAAATGATTCGAGCGATCGCGCATTATTTGGCAGCCGACCGGCCCGATCTTCCCTTGCCTTTTGCTTTTGTGTTGCGCACACTGACATTGCTCGCAGCTGATCGACTTCCCACCGAAATCGAAGCTCAGTTGAAGCTCAACATCGGAGGATTGCTGCCTCAGCCTCGCAAAAGTTGGAACCGCTTCCTGAACCGTCAATCCTTTGCTTCTCTGCCCAGTGCTCCTACTTTCGGACTCGCTGGTATTCGGGCGAACTCAAGGATGATTTCGTCGGCTTTCCTGTATTTTCTTCGTCATTTTAGCTACTCGCTATAAAGTGGCTACTCTCTCCGCAATAAAACAGATTGCCCCTCGCAGAATCGATATCTCTCTCTCCTCTTCTTCGTCTTCGTCGATCCAGCTCTTGTCCCCGCGCTCTACGTCTCTCTGAATCGTCGTATGTACTCTCGGTTTGTCCTCGAACAGCTACGATGGTGCAGCTACAACGAAGGCTGTTCCTGGTTATGTATTTCCTTTTGTCCTTTTCTTGCTGTGCACACACTGCAGAACCTTAACAGGAACCCCCCGCACATGGTGAACTCGCTCTACGGGCCTCGGAGCAGTCAGAAGATATTTGGTTGATAGCGATGCCGAGCTCCGGTACCAGCTCCGGTACCAGCGCCGCGAACAGCTACATGATTTCCGCGAAGTCGCGTCATTGGTCACGTCTCCCGACAACTGTGAGTGTGGCTTTCGATGCCCGATTTCTCAAATCACGGTCCATCTTAGTTTTATGAATCCTCCTGCTTGATTCAGTACGGGTGCATCGCTCCATCATGTGTACGGAACTCGGGCATGCGAATGTATTTCTGTCCTCTCCGAGTGTTTTTGAGTTTGTCAATCCCTACCGGATGCTTCTAGGAGAGTGTTTGTGCGGATAAGACTGCGTGTGGGTTCGAAACACCCGTGTCGCAGCTCACCGGCTCACCATAACTCTCCATCTCCGAGTCTCGTTAAACACAATCCCGCCGTCGATTCTGTGGCCGCTGTCGAGAGCAATAGCTCGTTTGTACCTAGTACTTGCATTGAAGGCCAATTGTGCTCGTCATGTCAAAGACCGAGCGTACAGAAATATTCGAATCAACATATGCTGAATCAACTGTGGAAAGCTCTTTTACATGCGGCGCAGACAATGGTTCCTTTTCTTGTGTTGATTTCAACTGCACAACACCGCACCTGAAGGTCGGTTGAATTAGGAGTCACAAAGGACACCGGAGGTCCAGTAGTATCCTGAAGAATTACCACGGACGTGAAAGGTTTGGTTGAGCCTGAAAGACGCCAAAATCACTGAGGCCCTGACAGATCGTTCAGCGGCGGCACATGGAGGATTATTGTCAGCCCTTGTTGGAAATTGCGGGCATGGGGAGTCTTGGCGGAGTCTCTGCAAAGACTCGGGCCCGTTCCACGATGTTGTTTAAAAGGGGAGGGAAGTTCAGATACATCAGCACTCGATACCACCTTTATCCAGCTGGTACCGTGATGGTGAGAGGTGAACTTGATTGTCGGACGAGACAGTTTGCGCTCAATTGTGTGATCCTTGTGGAACTAATACCGAGCTTTTTTCATATTACCCCCGGATTTAATAAGAACACTGTGTAAAATACAGCAATCGACTGAATCAAAACCAGGGCTAAATGCTCGAGTTGTCAGAGGTTGCAAATCCAACAGCATTAGCTTCACCCCGCGGCTGTGCGCTTGCAGCGTGTTGTCCATTTTTTGCCCACAGTCTAAGATAGCAGATGGTAGAGAGCAGAGAGAGTCTGCGTATTCCAGCATCGATTAATGCAGTGATACAGACAGTCGGGGATAACACAACCCTGGGAACGTGGCTGTGTTAATTACGTAATACGGCCCGCCTCCCGTCAACCTACGTGCTGGCGCAAAATGGCCAAGAGGCACTGAAACTGGCCAGGTCAGTGTTCCGAAGTTGCATAGATAATTCCCTGCCCAGGCGGCGAATATCTGGACTCACCGCCTGAATTACTACCCACCCGGATACATGAGTAGCATGTTTTCGGGGTCCTGGCACCCAAATGGGTCATACGCACCGGCCAATCAACCTCGCCGCACGGCCGGCGCGGAAAACCGAAGCTGTCCAGAGCCTGTTGCGATAGTCTTAGTGCTGAAAGGAGGAACGTGTTAGACAAGGGATCAACATCGGAGGCCCAGGGCTTCGCGATCATTTTGGAGAGTGTCCTGAAGGCAACGAATGTTGGCCCTGCATTGCAAGCCGTGAAGCAGAAGGTCTGCATCTCTTTTTCTGATTCGCTTGGATTTCAAAGCTGTAGCGTTGCCTTCGCTTAACGATCATGTTACAGAATCCGGAAGTTCCTCTCAAGTCTATAACGGACCTCTCCAAGCTATGGAACTGGAGTAGTGTGACAGCGGAATTGGTACCCAGCATCGCTGGTAAATGGGAGGGATGGACGAAAATTAAGACGTTCGGTCATTCTTCTAACATGATGAACCCGTCTAACGAGCCCAGCAGCACGGGACATCCGCGCCTCATGTGCGCCATCGAAAGGCTGGGGCTTGCTGTCAAAGAAAATGAAGATCTGATCGTGGAATGCCAGGTCAGACTTTTTCTGTTGACATCTGTTCTGCGACGGCACCCTGATTCGACGTAGGGCTCGAGCATTGGGCCGTATACGACACAGTGGTTCAACCAATTTTATATTTCTGCGAAGGGCCACCCGTCTGCGCTCAAACGGCACATAGACGATCCCGAAGGCGATCGCAAGCGGCTATCTTACCCGCCCGGTGTCAAGGTCGTGTTCCCGACTCTCGCGACAGTGAAGAGCACCGGCATACAGCTGGTACGCGTCCGCCACCATCTATTATTTACCGCGTCGTTGATTCAAATTCGATGATAGGGCGCGCACTCGCTATTCTGCACGCGCAAGAAGTGGAAGGTACCCAGCTTCCCGCGTAAGGCTTTCTACGATTCGAAGAGCAGCGCAGGGCCGGTACTGATGCACACCAAAGTCAATGTTTTCTCTCTGCAACGTTCTGTTATTGACCGCGTATCAGATGATCATCGGCTCCTTCACGCAGAAGACCGCGGCGGCGAAACTGTTGGGTGCAGCTGGTTGGATGTATGTGGGGTCGCACAATTTTACGAGCGCAGCATGGGGAAACTTGTCTGGCTCGGGACACGCGCCGTTGTTGAATGTTCGTCCCCATGTTTTTATTCCCGCCGCCAGGAATACCGATAGCGACAGGTCAATAACTATGAGCTCGGGGTCGTTGTGCCGTTAATGACTTTAGAAGATGTGAACGCAGCATCTGCATGGGAACGACCGCCAAAGAAATACACTGCAGAAGACGTTCCCTGGGTGCGTGCATTAGTAAATGAGGTTCAACGAAGTCTGATTAGTTCAACAGTTCAAGGACGAAAACCCGTCGCTGACGAGTTGATGATGAAGCCGTTTTTGAATACAAGTTCGTTGACGGAACAACAAGGCCTTGACAAATCGGATCCAGTTGACGAACGAATGTCGTGCTGTAATTGTTTTGTACAGAACACTGAAATACACTGCAAATAAATAAACGTGCGCAATGCACTTCCTCGTGGCTTTGGCTTTCATTCTCCCTCCGGATTCTTTCGTCTGACAAATATTGGGTCGGGTACGTGAAGCCGTACGTCGAAACCGCTCAACTCCTGCTTTCTGTGCCGGCCAAAACATCGAATTCGCGTGAAGCATCCGCCCAAGTGCTGGCGTTCCGAGCACGAGGGCACGCAAAGCGGCCAGCTGCAGTATCGCGGTGGGCAAGCTGACTCACCCTTTTTGGACGTAGATTCCCTGTCGAGCTACATAGGGCTACATACAGGTCCAGAAGTTCGGTGTCCGTTTAACTCTCGATATCTATCCTCAAAGATTACCAAACACTATAGTCCGACGGACGGATGTCACAGCCAAGACATGAAAATTCGCAGTTATACCGAGCGCGCCCGCCGGCTGACTGGTCGGTCAGGGATGTTCGAGAAGGTTTTGGAATGCTTACTTGCGCCAAATCTCGTGCTCTCCTGCGCTTGCTGACTCAGAAACGACGGATTTGCGAATTGCCCGAACAGGCGTGGAGGCGTAGTGGCTGAAAAAGGCATTACCCGTGATGCGCTGATACATCAGCTGGCAAATGTAAGACCGCTCCGTCATGCTTCCCAAATTCAGCGTTTATCTTCTCATCTCTCTCCTCCCAGTGTATATAAGCCTCGCGTTTTACCTCAATCTCATCGCACTTCCCCCCTCCGCAGAAAACACACTGTCCTCTCTCCTCAAGCTCGCAAACGCAAATCTTCGCAGAGCTCAGCTTTTGACCAGACAAGCATCGAGTACCGTTCTAGACAATAACATGAGCGTCAAAATCGTAGCCCGTCCCAGTCAAGAGCGTGGCCATGCGGATCACGACTGGCTCAAGACTTTTCACACCTTCTCTTTTGCGTCGTACGTGCTTTTTGGCCGTCTACAGGAATGCGCGCTGATATATACCATTAGGTACCAGGACAACAGACATTCTCAATTCGGTGCTCTGCGGGTAATCAACGAGGATAGGGTGCGTCCTAATCGATGAACTGGCAACTGAAACTGACTAGACCAATAGGTAGCTCCTCACAATGGCTTCGGCACTCACTCGCACCGGGAGTTCGAGATCTTTTCCTATGTCGTGGCGGGCCAGCTCGAGCAGTGCGTCTCTTCCCACTAACCATCTCCTCTTGACTAACTTCTCCTTCAGCAAAGACTCGATGGGCAACACCGAGATCCTCAAGCGGGGCGACCTCCAGCTCACCTCCGCGGGGACAGGCATATCCCACTCCGAGAAGGCCTACGGCTCCAAGCAGGTGCACTTCCTGCAAATATGGTCCCTCCCCTCCGTCGCGCGCCTGCAGCCCAAATACTTCACCCGCCACTTCACCGACGCCGAGAAGCGCGACGTGTGGGCGCGGATCGTCGCGCCCGTCGACGCGGAGGGCGTGCTGAAGGACAGCAGGGAGGGCGCGGGGCCCGCGCCGGTGCAGAGCCCGCTGACGCTGTACGCGACGCTGCTGTCGGACGGGAAGAGCTTGAAGCAGACGATCAAGAGGTCGAAGGGGTACATCCACGTCGTGCAGAGCAGCGGGTACAACACCGCCGCCGCAACCGGCGCGAACATCAAAGTCATCGGCGCGCCCGGCGTCGAGGTGGAGCTCAAGGAGGGGGACGGCGCGTATCTGCACTTTGACGATGGCGGCGAGCTGACGGTGGAGAACGTCGGGGACAAGACGGCGGAGGTCCTCTTATTTGATTTGGAGTAGATATTAGACTCGTTTTCATTTGGTGGGAGCTTACTGTATCAATAACAAGCTATTTATTGCACATAACCCTACGCGACTGGAACAATCGGTGCAACGGAGCCGTCTACCTTTAGTATCTGGGTATTGGGACAGGCTCTGAGCGCTTGTTCGACCGTAAACTTCCCCGCACCATGGACCGACAAGTGCGTTACCGACCGCGCAATCCACCACGATCTGAATCTCTGCCTCCCCTGCTTGCGCCTCAGCGCCTCTACCAGCCAACTTGGCATCGCCAAGCTAAAAGAGTAGCGCAGGTCGAGGTGTGTGACTTGAGGCGGCAGCGCTGCGAGCGCTACACGATGTAACACGTCGTCGAATCCCGTGTCGACGTATTCGATGGACAGGCGGCGCAGGTTGGGGACGAGCGAGTGCGCGTCGATGATTTCCAGGAGGTCGTCGAGGACGCCGGCCATCGGCTGGCGCGTGCGGCCTTTACAATCCGGATGGACGTCGACGTTGGGGATTTGGATGGTGAGCGACTGGCACCTCAGGTTCGCGGAGCGGGCTTGGATGGAGGGTTTCGCCTGCCCGCGGAACCGATCGAGGAGCCGGCGCAGGAAGGAAAGAACCGCGGACGAGTGGGCCTGCGAACGCGAGCGCTGGGTAAAGTGGTCGCGTAACAGACGATGCGTAAAGTGGTCGCAGAACGCGGCGGAGGGGACGTAGACGTCTCGGGAGGATACAAGGTCAAATACGTCTGCCCAGGTCGAATTTACGAGGGCAGAGGATCGTATGAAGGTTGTGCGCTCTCCGGAGGTGAGCGGCATGTGCCAAACAGTGGAGATGATGTGCTCGACGAGTTCGACGGGGAGTTGAGGGAGCTTGTGAGCGACCATGATTTGACGGCTCGGCGTGGGATCCCCTCCTTATATACAGTGCAGGAAATTCCGTTCATCCATCCGCGTGAATCCGTCAGCATGAAAACGAAAATCCGCTGCTGAGACAGCGAATGGGTCGGTAAAGCGGGGCCTGAGTCTAGAGATCGGTCGATTAGGAGGATGTAGGAAGTAAATACCGCGGTGAGACAGCGATTCGGTCGGTAAAGCGGGGCCTGAGTTCAGGGATCGGCCAGGCACAACGAGATTCGGTCGGACAAAGGGAGCTAGGAGGCGGAACAGTACATGCCATGTGGGCGGGACAACTTTGTCGGATAGCGGATGGATGGTTTGGAAAGTTCGGAAGGATCGACCAATTGGGATCGACTCAGAGAGGCCCAAGTTGAACGTTGAACGTTGAGCCTCGAGCTCTCCAGCAAGTATTCAAGAGGATGGATTTTTGGAATGAACAGCAATTTTTTTAAAAAAAACCGCAGAATGGTCGTTCAAGAGAACAGGGGATTTGCGACCAACTTTGATCAACCATCACGTGCTTGCTAACCTCCATCGACTCGGAGCGGACTCTCTCCAGAAGCCCTTATCTTTTTAGTCTGGACACCGAACCCCTACGAACCAAGCTCTGTTGGGACAGGTTGTGAGTTGGATCCTATTGTGTCAGCCTATCTCACGAGTCACCCAGAGGTAGTGAAGCTCGGCGGTCAAGTGTTGAAGAAAATTCAAAGACTGGATACTTTGGGGTTGAACAGGCTCCAATAGAACCGTTGGGCCTTCACCCAAAGGGTAAACGCTCCGCCGCTCCCCTCCTCCTGCCCCCGAGAAGTCCTGTCGCCATGTCTTTTACGTACCCAGCGGAAATAGCACCGCGACTGAAGGGACATTATGCGCGCCTGAAACAATTAGACCAGGCTATCCCCGAATTACAAGCCGAATTGGACCAGCTTATCCAGGAGCGTCAAACGCTTAGACGGGAAGTTCTGTCCTACCCCATCCTCACATTGCCCACCGAGCTCACCTGCGAAATTTTTGTCAACTGCGTCTCCGGACGTGTCATGCCAAGTCCTCTCACCGCCCCGTTACTTCTCGCACAAGTATGCAGCCAGTGGAGAGCGATTGCGTTCTCACTTCCTGAATTGTGGAGTCGTGTGCGCACCAGGCGCATGTCTCCAAATATAGTCCAGCTCTTGGGTTTATGGTTCAAACGCACTCGAGACGTTCCCATTTCCATCAGCCTAAGCAGCCAGTCACCGCTGCCTCAAATATTTTCGTGGGATGATCTTCGTCCACGAAACTGGGAGCATGCTTCTCTTCTTCTACCCGAGGTCGAGCTAGCACGGTTGGATGGGATAGATTTCTCTACTCTCAAAACATTGGCTATTGGGCCAAGCCAAGGCAACAACATCTCGCAGTCCGCTGTTCGAGGCTTCAAAACAGCAACGCAACTCCGCGAAGTAACTCTTCTTCGCGGGCTCGGACCGTCTCTGATCCATCTCCCCTGGCACCAACTGACGACTTTGAGCGCCGCGCAGCTCACAGTTCGCGAATGTGTCGAAGTATTACGCTTCGCGTCGCGGCTCACACACTGCACTGCCTTCATCCACCGGCGCCATGCACAAAGCGCGCTGCTGAAAGTTACGCATCCCCACCTCCGAGAGCTCATCCTGCAGTACGGCGGGCCGGCCGATATTGACCTGCTCCGGAGGCTCGAATTACCGTCGCTCTCGCGAATTCAACTCACTTTGGAAAGCGGCGCCGAGAACGCAGCGCACTTTGTTGAGTTCGCCGCACAGTCGCCGCTCCTCCAGCGCATATCTGTTGAGGCGGGCGCTCTGTCTCCTGACGAATTCATTCAATGTCTCGCTGCCACCCCGGCTGTGACAACGCTCGAATTCCAGTCTCCAAAACGACTGGCGGAGACATGGCGGGGATTGGGCTCTAGCGTCTGTCTACCGATGCTCACGCACCTTAGCATCACGGACGAGGGCAGCTATCTGGATAACGCTGCGTACGAGGTGCTAGTTGAGATGCTGCGATCTAGAAGTAGAAGCGACTCGACCGCCAAATTGAGGGCGTTTTCCTTGATGGTAGTAACGCAGAGTCAGCCCCCAAAGTTCTATGTCGCAAAAGAGTTGGACGCTCTGCGTGGCATCGGAATCGATATCTGCATCGAAACTCGCAAGAAGCAGTTGTATCCGCCGAAAAGGTTCGTCCGTTGTCGACCAACCAGTGTCTCACGATGCTCACATTGTTGAACAAAGATAAAGTAGCAACACAACCCTCTAAGTTCCGAGAATAAAGTGCGTCCATAGCAAACCGCACTTCGCGAGGCTGATAACAGTGAAAGATGTATAACTAGGAACGAGGCAATAAATTGGATTATGGTATCTAGTAGAAGAAGGAAAATCCGTCAATGCACTACTGGTAACGATGACCATGGTGAGGGTGCCGGTGTGTATTGATGGAGGGGCGAGACCCGGGAGTTTGGTAACTTTGGGATTGCTGCGAAACAGGTTAGTCTGTGATATTATACGTTTGGCCCTGAGGTACTCACCTGAGAGTATTGGGCTGCCCGAATAGCAACTTGTTGGGCTTCGTAGCGCTGAGCCTACGGTCAAATGAGTATCACGGCAGTTTGGGGTGGTCGGAAAATAATCACCGTAGCTGTCGACTGATAAACCTTGTTGTTGTTCGCAGCATCGATAACTCTCAGCCCAGGGTACATTCCCACTGCTTTTTTAACGAATTGTCTGCAGATCTCGCAGAATTTTCGAGTTTTTCCTGAAGAGATCTCGAGGGATTCCGCTACAACGGTCCGCAACTTTCCGTCGTTCGGTCCAAATACCGCTGGGATCGTCACGAACTCGCAGCAATTCCCAACTTCGTGAACCCTGGTGTGCTCCATGTTGGCGTAGAGAGCAGGGTTCAGGGATCGGAGGCGGTTGTCAATGACATACTCTCGTGCGATGGGGTCTTTGGGCCCCGACGTGCCGTATGCAGCGACATAGCTTGATCGGTCGTACCCAACTCCAGCGAGAGTGGGATACGACCGACTGTCCTGTGCCATGTCGCTGTAGTGGTCACGGAAGGCCCGAAGATTTTCGTGCGGATCGCGTGAACCAATATGAGCATAGGTGAAGGCAGTGTAGATCCGCTGCTCAGGATTGGTGATGCCACGGTGCTCCAACTGGGGAGACCATTCGTCGACTATTTGTCGAAAATACTGGCGACCTGTGCCCGAGTTTGAATTCCATGAACGAAAGATGTCACAATTCATACCGTTTGATTGAGCCATCTTGAGGTAGAACTCGGAAAGGGGAGATACTGTGAGAGGTCAAGACGGTGAGCCGCCCTTGAATACCCAGGTCCATTGAGAGTAGAACCGAATCGTAAACAAGGTTGCCCTTGGTCAGAAGAACGAAAACAAGAGGAAAATCCCTGAACTCAATTGCAAAGATGAGCGATTGTTTTTGTACAAGGGATGGTTGAATTGCCCGCTGTCAGCTTTGACGGAGTCCGGTATCCAAGGGCTGGATACAAACACATCTGCATTGTGCCAGATACCTTGAGCTCTAAAAAGTGTCGCCGCTCTCTGTCTCTCTGACGGGCCAGAGATAGTATTGCAAAGGCAAAAAAAAGTACAATACCAAACCAAGGGCCTTTTAGGCGCCGTGAGAACTCCGAGGCGACGCACTTGACTCCGATCTCAGAAACGCACAAGGAATTTCGATTCCGTACGATTCTGCCGAATACTAAGCAACCTACCATAAAAAGTGACTCGGAGATGGAGTAAAAGACATGGGAGTGCTTGAGATGCAGTACTTGGTAACTCGATAAGGATATCGCTGCAGAACACGAGGGGCTGGGGAGTCGGGACGGTGTTTGGGAATCCGGATATGGTAATTCCGCTGACAGCTTGATTGACATTGCTTGTCTCTGTGGGCACCTTCGTAAGCTGACCTTGAACGGCCACAATGCAGAATCTCTCGAACGAAGTTATCCTCCAGATCTTCCCGCATCTGCCCCTAAAATCCCTCATTGCGTCGCAAGGAGTCAATACCCTATGGCGAGCTCTTGTTCCGCTCGCGAACCTTAACTCGGTTCGACGAGAGTTCCTCGAATACTACCTGCATCTCATCGGACACCCCATTTTCATGCACGGACGCCCATGGCTTGTCCAAAATCTTCGCTCATTCGATCGCCAGGCATACCTCGATGCCCTTCTGACGCAACATCACTATCTCCCCGAACACTTCTGCCTGTGGATCCTTGAGTGGCCGGCTCGGGCGGTAATCGCGTGCATGTGGCCCGGTCTACCTACGGAATATCACTACAAGGGCGACGACATCGAAATACGGCGGGGATATAACTTTCTCGGTCGGATCCCGCCGCTGGTGCATACTGTGCGGTACAAAGATATTGGTTTGCCAGCACTCCTGATATGGGAAACATACGACTACAAGCTATGGATCCTGCTGGACGATCACGAGGAAAGACGCGACAAAGTGTACGACCTTTTCAACGACTTCTGTGGTGACGGCGATGAACTGCGGGTTCATTGCAATTGGTTGGCAGCGCTGAAGTGGGAGTTCCTAGAGATGGAAAAAACGTGGCAGAAACTTTGCGCAAAGAAGGATGCGCGAAGAAAGCGGCAGATGCAAATAGAGGAAGGAGAACTCATGGAGGACGGGGAGGATGAAGATGATGACGACTCGGATGGTGGCCCGACAGAGACCGAGACGGCGACTGAACGATTTCTCAAGTGGCGAAGAGGGGACCTCGACCGGCTTTGGACACGTCCTGTCCCGACAGAATCTTCACAATCCAGTTAGTAGCTACTTGTGGATGTATACCTACGAGTGGGAAGTCAGTGTAAGAGACTGGATGTATACCCTCGTTTTTCTTCTATGTATAATGCTTTCCGTTTTGGTATTAGGTGCAGCTTCCGATGCAACTCAGGTGTGCCTTGGCGGAGACCTAGGCTAAATCCCAACGGCCGCCGGCACATCGCGCACGTGCGGCCGTTCCTTGACCTCGGCCTCACATTCTCTACCCCAAAAGAATGTATCCCAATTGTCCAAATAATCAATGTAAAGTACATACTCCCCCATCCTCCCGTAAACCCGTAAAAGCCCTCCTCCTCCTCCCTCTCAAATAGTGATACACCCCAAAAAGCATCTCGCGAGTCGCCACGAGTCGTAACGGCCACCTCACTTGTCCATCATCAAAAAATCGTCCCTCCCTCCACCTGCGGGACGCGCGAACTCCCACCCCTGCGTCTCGCCGTGCGGGTATCGCGGGGCGGACATGGTGAGCGGTATAGGGTACTGCGCATGCGGGGGCATGCGCATGGCGAGGAAGTTGCCGTCGCCTGAGGTGCCGGTTGCGGTGTCCTGGGAGGGGTTTCTCTGTGATTTGGTGGTTAGCGAGAGAGCGAAATGAGCATGGGATGGAAAGGGGAGGACAGGGAGAAAGAGAGGCGAGGAGAAAGAAGAGGGAAGAGAGAGCGGGAGGAATGGAGTCGAGGCTGGCACACTGCATCATGACCAGAAGATCGAGCACGAATAGATCGAAGACGAGCCCGAGCCCGGGTACGATCACTACCCGCTCATATGTGGCTCGAGAGACTCACGCCGCGCATCGTCGCGAACGGTTGCCCCGTACCACCCTTGCCCGTTCCCGCCTCCGCGCCTTCCACCTTGGCAGCGAAGGAGTGTTCGGCTCGCCGCCGGTGGGCTTCCCCTCGCCACCCCCGCAACACACCGTCGGCGTGTTTTCGCAGCGACCCACGCGGACGCAGACCAGGTCCCGGCTTCGTGGCGGGGCACCGCGCGCGCGAGGGAGGCGCACGAGCGGCTTCCTCAGCTCGCTGCCCGCGACAAGAAGGGCAACGTCGCCGGCCCCACGCGCATACCGACCCCACTACGCCTATGGACGATGCGCGCTCGTGGAAGACGGGGAGGGATTCCGATCGCGCTGCCGCTCCCCGCACCGGGGTCCCCGCTCATTTACGGGTGCGGGGGCGTCGTGCGCCTTGCTCGAGCGGAAGAGTCCGAAGGAGGAGGCGGCGGAGGCGGATGGGCAGCATGGAGCGAAGGAGAGAAAGGCGAAAGGAAGAACACTCACGGGATACGGCAGCGACGCGTTCGTCATGGTGCGCAGGCTATTCGTCATGGTGCGCAGGCTCGCACGCGAGTTGAGGCTTGCGAGGAGGGAGTTCGAGTATACTTTTGAGAGTCAGTATATGCAGGGGAAGGAAGGGCAGGGGCGTACGCCGAGCAGTGACGAAGTACCACGCGATCCAGATGTCTGTGCGCGAGATTTGAATGAGCCACGCATCTTTCAGGCAGAAGGGGGGCGGACGCACAGTTGTTTTTCATGGTCACGAACTACACGTCAGTGAGCAAGGCGGAAGAAGAGGATGGAAAGGAAGGGGACGTACGCATACGAGATTGATGACCGCCGCAGCGCTGGTTACGACGCCCGTTTCTGGGATAAATTTGAGCCAACGCGCTAGGATAGAGAGGGGAGAAGAACGCACCGATAGTCCACGCGATCAGTTTATCCACCACCGCGCTCCTACACCCAATGACACGTCAAAAAAGCGGCTTCTTTTCTGAGAGCTGGGGCAAACGTACACATGCGCGCTCTCGTCTCTCCCCCTCCACAGCCAGAACACCAGCGCCACCGCGATGATCAAATCGTTCACAGCTGCGACGCCCCACAGAGTATTCAGAAGCCAGCCCCACTGGCTCTCAAACTCCGAGAACGGCTGGCGCTCGAGGCCGTGGACGAAAACGACCGCTGTGGCGCCGAGGAAGAGGAGCGAGAGCGTCCAGGTGAGGAGCGGGAGGTAGACGCGCGAGGAGAGGCGGTAAATGCGGAGGGAGAAGAAGCCTTGGACTGCGCACGCGTCAATATGTAAGTAGGGAGGCGAGGAAGGGAGGGAGGGAGACGTACCGCACAGGGCGATGATGCCGTTGAAGAGCGAGGAGGTACCGAGGGAGAGGGGGACGGTGCTCAGCCGCTCGGGATGCCCGAAGTCTGTTATGAGCAGGATGTAGATTGTGTGCCCGATACAGATAACGTGCGCCAGCTCGCAGAACCTGCGTCAATTTATTTCAGTAAGAGCAAGACATACAAGCTTGGGACGTACCACACGAAAGTGACCTGGGTCGGTTGTTTGATTACATGGCGGAGAGGAGAGGAGGGGGAGGAGGGGACGCACGAAGAACCTCATTCTCCTGGAGTCGTTTGGAAAGCGGCCGCTGTAGAGGTAGCTTTGCGTGGTCGTCACGCCGAAGAGCACATACGAGACGAGGACACCGATCAACAATGCGCCTTTGAGTTTTTGGTGTCAGTATAATAAATAAACAGGTATGGGAGGGAGATAACGCGCACCCAGTGTGTTGTCGACGCTGGGGACGGCGCCAGCATCGGAAGGCGGTGCAGACATCGTTGGGGGGAGGAACACGACGATCTAGGCCGCGAGGACGAAGGAGGAATCTTCTTATATTGGACGACAAGCGACAACAGGAAGGCTGAGAATCCACATGGAGAGACATGGGGAATCACGATGCGGATCCTGTCCGGGATGGCGGACTTGGCGAACACGCGAATTTCGTCGGGGGGCGTGTCAAAATGGTCGGTTCTGGGTGGGCTTGGGGCTTGCTGCTTGACGGAGAAATAAGGCGGGGCAAGGATTAGGATACAAGGGCTCCGCCAAAAAAAATCGCATATGATAAGTTGTGGTTCATCAGAAATGGAAGCAATTGGATCATCTGGGATCATAGTGGGATCGCCATGATCGCCCTTCGATGATCGACCAACAATATTCAGCAGCATCGTTAGGGGTACGGCCGTGCCTGGATTCTCGTCAGTCCACGGTGAACAAGCGTATATAGCTTCAGAGTACCTGATGATGGGTACTGTTCCAACTTCCAAGTTGCCTTGCCGGAACAATAACCATAAGTGCCGCTCTCGAGTCCGATCGTTCAAGGCACGTTCAAGGTCACCTAGGCTGTCTCAGTGAAGAGCATCGCATGGGGGCACTAAGCCAGTCATCCGAGTGTGAATGAGGAGTGTTGGAAGACAGCCAAAAGAGGAGAAAGTAAAGTTGGAGAGATGGCCATGGCGGGAAGAAACGGAGGGTGTATTTGCGACTGTTGTGCACAAAATCCAACGAATCACGTGCGCTCAAACACTCTCAACCCGAATGAATATAGGTGGCCGGCAAGCGGCGGGGCACAAACTATGACTGAGTTTCTCGGACAATATTCGAATGCAGGCAATGCAAGGGGATGCAACGTAATGCATCCCAATGCAGTGCAATGCACCTCGATGCAACCCAATGCAAGCATCAAATGCAGGGTAATGCACTGCAATGCGCGACCTGTTTGAGTTGCTATTTGACTGCATTTGACTGCACTTGAATCGCAGAGCACTCCCGTGCATTTTGCATAACCACGCATGGTTGTGCCGAGCGCGAATCCAACATGCCGATTGATCGCCGGCTTGGCGTTGTCTATTGACTGCGTTTTCGGGCATAATCTGTACGCAAGGGCCTATGTGGAGACAAAAGGCACCATTTACCTACAAATTCGGTTCAGGGCTAAGATATTCTTGATATATGTTTGTTTCGAGAACTGTCTTCCTCCAGATTCGGAGAACTGGGACTTAGTGTCATTATTTGGGGACAGAATTCATTGAGCGTCACACAAGAATTCTACCGTTCAACTAGGATACCTCCATCAGGTACGGAGTCGGAATCAAAATCATGGGGGACAGAATGTGTTGGGTGATGGTCCATGCCACAGGCCTGCCGAAGGTCCATGATCGATTGCATCAGTTCGGCGGCACTGTATCCGGCGAATTTGTGCAATGCAATGCAGGAGTGCAGTTGAACCTCAGTCCTGGTACTTGTGCATTTGCATTGCATCGAAGTGCACTCAATTGCATCACTGAGCATTGAAGTGCATTGATTTGCATTGCTTTGCATCGACTGCATTGCTCTGCATTCGAATAATGTCCGAGAAACCCCGTCATAACAAACAGACTACTTAACCCGAGTTCTCTGGGGGGATAGTGAACAAAAAATATAGATGGTGTTGGAGGGCATCTACTTTTATCTCTTTTCCTTTTCTGTCGGGCAAGAGCTACGCAGCTGCGTGCTTCGCAGTCTCCGAATCAGAAGGAGAAGATTTGGGCCCACGTAGTTGGATGATCTGAGCCTGGAGCTTGAACGCGCGCGCAGTGGTTGATTTGCATGGTTCGCGTTGGTTCGCGTCAACTTGAACATTTTTTAAAGAAATAGGGAATCATCGAGCACTCGGTTTAGTAGCTGCACCGTCAGGAGGACTTTCATTTCCCATTCTTCTTGACCCTGCTGAGTCCGTGAATCTCAGAATGTTCACCGCATCAGTATTCTTTTTTTTTTTTTTTGAACGTTGAATTATTGATGTCAGCAAAAATGACACATATCAGTGCGCACACAAGCGCAAACACTGAATTGCACTTCACGTGCTGCACATTTTCGGTACCCTGAGCACAATCAGAACTAAAGTTCTGTTTGTGAAACTAAAGTTCTGTTTGTGAACCAACTCCAGTCCAACTCCGAACTCACCGTTCAAACTCTTGAACTCAACAGTCAAGGACCTTATAACGCCATTTTCTCTGCTATTCCTCGAACACATCCGTGAGCTCAACGGAAACGTTGTTACTTTGTCGCGCAAGGTCTTTTTCCGATCTCTTGTTTGTGGCGTTGCTTGTTCACTTTACTCTATATCAGATGCACGCGCTGCTGTGTCCCAAATGTGGTGCTGTACCTACCGAATCACAGAGTGAAGAAGCGCTCGATTTAAATGTTGCTTCTGGTACTCGCCATCACACGCTCTTGAACAGCAACGAACCACCAGACGACTCTGAATCCAGCTTCATCCGGTCGGTCATTTCGAGGACGGATGCACGCGTGGCGCATTTGGACGAGAAGATAGCGAAGCTTTGGGCACAGTTGGAACACTTGGAAAAAGACCGCGCGTCCTTGTCCAGCTACCGGGCGCGGAATAGCGCTATACTTTCCCCGCTAAGGCGAATGCCACCCGAGATACTGAGCGAAATATTTTTGTGGACGCTGCCTTCAATCAACGACGTGCTAGGTAAACTCGACACGGCAGCTAGCCCATGGATGTTGCCACAGATCAGCAGCCGTTGGAGAGCAATTGCACTCACCACCGCTCCGTTGTGGTCGCTGATCGCCGTCGACTATTCCCAAAGTCAGGGCGCGGATGCCTGGTCCGCGTATCCATTAGCGTTCGCCGAAGCCCAGATTGAACGCTCCCAGAAACTGAAAATCCATTTCTATGCACATCCCGGTGCGGACGACTACCCTCAGATTCGGCTTTTCCAATTTCTGGCTCGGCACTCTTCACGTTGGGAAGAGCTCAGTATCGGAGTAACTGCTGCAATCGGACCGCTTCTACCCGCCCTTCGAGACCGGCTCCCGTCATTGAAAAGATCATGGATCCAGTGGCAGGATGCGGAGAGTCAAACATTCGAGTCCGTTGACAGTTTTCAGACGGCCCCTTCGCTGGTCGACGCCGCTGCTTGTAGCGAGTTTCGTTTTGTGTCGACGGCCTTCCCCGTACAACAACTCACCCGTTATCACCTGGACGGCCCCTGGGCGGTACATCGGGAAATGTTGAAGCTGGCTTCTAACCTCATCGAAGCTCGGATTGAGATCGATTTCGATGATGACATCGACGACCCTTGGTCGAGACCCGCTGAAATCATGGACTTGCACCATATCCGACGTCTCTATGTATCCGATGTCCATGTCTTGCGCTCTCTTCGTGTTCCTGTTTTGGAGGAACTTGCGATTTGGGTCCCAGACGACGGTGTCGATCCCCTCCCCGCCGAACTGGAGTCCCTCGTCACTCGCTCGGCGTGTCCTCTTCGAAGGCTTTGCCTCAGAGGGTACCCCAACGCTGATGTGACTTCCAAAATGTTACAGAAGACTTTGTCCATCACCGAGCTCGCAATTCTGGCCGCCGACGCGGACGCCGAGAAGGATGTCAATGCCCTGATGACGACGCTCACAGTGCCGATTGTAGCAGGCAGCACAGTAATCGCCCCACAGTTGCGCTATATAGCTTTTGGATACGAAGATGACAGTCGCACCGACGACACGTTGTTTCTTGGGATGGTGAAATCCAGGTGGGACGCAGGCGATTGTACATTGAAGTCTGCTGCCCTCCTCGTGGAGTCAGGACATGTACCGGAACCCACGATACTTTTCGGCTTCCGTGCACTCCGCCAGGAGGGATTGGATCTGTTGCTGTTGCTGGGGTGATGAAATAACGCGTTTGGCATACGGCACAACATGGAATTAATGTCGAGGTTTTGGATTTCAGTATAGTCTCACTGGTGTGTGACAGAACTCGACTCATTCACCTGACTATACACATCGTTGGAGGTATGCATTGCACCCATCGATTCACGAGGGCAGTTTGAATTTCCTTCGCAAACCAAACTCGATCCTCCAAAGGTTGCAAATGTCAAGGACGCGAGGATAATTTTCTCATGAACATACATGATCTGTGCATGTGGAGACTCAGACCGGCGGACTCGCCGTCGTTGTCCTGAAGGATAGGTCTTCAGGAGCGTGAGCCCATCCTCCATGGGCTGCTAAACATCTATTGACTTGACCTTCTCGCTTGCGAAAATCAAGTCGGTGGGCGCTCCCGACGCCTGTGCTAGACGCTGGAGCTCTCTATCAAGGATCGGCACTAGGTTCTTGTAGCGTTCATTATACAGTGTAGTAGGGCCGGTTGGATCAGTATGTACACTTGGATCAAAATTTTCCTGAGCCATGCACACTAATTGTGTGGAATAATCCCTTTGTGGGCAGAGCAATGTATGCTGTCTGAATGTCCCAAATTAATTTCAAGGGTAGGATTGCATTGTGGCATCTACGGGACCCAATTTATCGGCATCAGTGCGGGATCGCGCGATCTTTCAACTTTCCTTTTCCCTAGTTCCAGGCCAATTCGTGCGCGTTTTGCCTCAAACTATTTTTCTTACAACTCATGTACATCCTGGCCAGTACTTTGTCTTAAAGAGTTAAGTGATCTGATGAAGTATGGTGTCTCTAGAATTTGCACAAGCCGCCGCACGCGTAATGCGTGACATCGGCTTGTCGATAAATCCGTTCCTCATCCTCTTTCTGGCACTCAAAACTATTCAAGCTGTGCCTCTAGGTCAGTCGTTGAGCTCTTAGACTACAAATGAGAGAATGCAAGTGGCGGACAGGCTTCGAACAGGCCAAAGAAGGGCTGATCCAAGTGACCCTCCGTGTGACACTTTGCGTTACGAAGACATTTCTTTTTCTCCTGCCATGTCTTGTATCCGGAATCTCCAAATTCCACTTCAGCAACATCTATTACATCCTGTAGTATATGCCTATTTAAAATGAAAATTTATTGTGCTCGCTAACGCGTGCTGTGGAGCCAAAGTCAAAGTAGTGATCCAACCGGCCCTACTACACTGTACGAGACTCGGGTCCGACAGTGTCCTCCGTCCTGAGTCCATTACATTCCCTCCTCTACCGTCTCACCACGACGAAAATCCAGTTCTCAACTCTACGCTACCACTCCCCTACATGCCCTCAACCCAGAGAAATAGATACGAGCTCTAAGTGAACACCGCGTAGACGAATAGTGAATAGTGTATTAGTCCGTCGTCCGAGTCGCGTGCATCTCTTCTCTAGGCAAGGAGGAGGAGGGGTTTTTCCGCCCTCCATCGAAGACTGAAGTCTATGTCCCCGCTCCCCCGCATGGGAGCAAGGAGATCATAATCGCAAATATAATCGCAATCGCACATCTAGGTACACCACCCTCACCCTCCCCCCATTCCACCCCGGCCACGAAATGCACAGCACAGCAAGCAGCGCTCACACCCGTACAAGGCGCGAGCTCGCGCGGCCATGCATAGGCGACTGCTGCACCGGCGACCCGCGTCCCGTCCCTCCTGACGGGCTCGCGAGCGTAAGCGTGAGCGGGGACACGGGGCGTTGCGCAGCGGCGGGGGCGGTGCTCATCGTGTTGCTAGAAGGCGAAGGGGTGATTGTGGGGGACAGCGGCGTAGAGGTAGTGGTGACAGAGGGAGAAGGGGTGATGGTGGGGGACAAAGGCAACGCGAGCGAGGAAGCGGTGGAGGCGAGACGCGGGGAGAGCTGTGGCGGGCGTTGCGCCTTTTGTGGTGAAGATGGGGGCGGGAGTGTTGAGGTAGAGGTGGTTGTGAATGTGGATATCGGCGGCGGTGAGGGTTTGGACGGGGATGTGGATATCGGCGGGGGTGGGGAGGATGGCTTCGCTTCGGGTTTCTGAGAGGACTGCGGCTCTGACTTCGTACTGGGCACGGCGATCGGTGCAGACACGGGTGTAGGAGTAGGGGGCGCCTCCTCCACCTCCACTTCCTCGTCATCGTCCTCCTCCATCTCGACCATCACGTCGTTGATCATCATGAAGCTCTTCTTCTTCTTCCCCTTCGTCTTCGCACTCGGACTCACCACTGCGCTGGAGCTGCCAAGGGCAGAGCCCAAAGCGCCGACACGATCCCGATCCCCCAGCATATCCCGCGTGTCCCGCTTATAATCGTACGCGCTCGAGCCAAAGGGCGGGGAATACGCCGCGGCCTCGGCAGCGCGGTAGGCCGCCTCGTACCCGTACCCCTGCGCCTTCCCGCTCGTCGGCACCGCGCGCGGGCGCGCACTAGGCAGCACGCGATCTGGCTCGCCGTCCGCCGCCGAGCGCGCAGGCGGGTACTCGTACTCGGGGAAATACGAGCCCACGTCCTCCTTCTTCTTCGCAGGGCCGGGGGACTGCGGCGGGGTGGACGCGAGGAGGGGGAGGAACGCGAACGCGGGCTTGGCGCGGGGCGTCTCGGGCTTGGACGGGCGGAGGTGCGTGAGGGAGGGGGACGCGAGGCGGCGCGGGGCGGGCGCTTTTGACGCGGCGGCGGCGGCGCGGCCGGGGGGCATCATGAAGGGCGCGTGCGGGGCGTAGGCGTACGTTTCTGGTGGTGGGGATTGCGGCGGCGGGGAGACGGGCGAGGTGGGTTCTGCGGGGCCGAGCGGGAGAAGGCCGATGGGGACCATGGAGAGCAGCTGCTTCGCGGGGCGCAGGGAGTGTGCGTCGGCGGGCTGCGGGGCGTGCGGGAGGGACTGCTGGATCTCTTTGAGCTCGAGCAGTTCTCTGTAAGATGTCAGACGGATTCAAATAGGGGTAACAACGGGGCCAAAAAAAAAAAAAATCAAGTGCTGTAAATGCACTCGAGCAAGGTCCTTTACACAGATCAAGGGGGCACAAAGTCGGGACACAGACACCCCAGGACGCCGTTGTCCCTCTTTTGCACTTCCCTTAACTGTCCGGGTCAAGTACCCTTGTTGACCACAGGTCCAAGCGCTGCGTGTGGATTTAACGCGTTAAATGCACACCAAGCCCCGATGAGACAAGGACGAAGCAGAGGGTGCTGCAGTATGGGCGACCTCCTCGCAACAGTCAGCGCCCCCGTCTATACGCAAGGCACATACTGCGTGCCAGACGGCTCCTGCAGCAAAGGGGGTCGCCCGCGGCCCTTCTGTCGCCCACAAGAACTCCTCGAGCAGAAGAGGACGTCCCACAGACGCTCGCGCTTTCGACTCCAACCTCCCGAAAACCAAGTGCATGATCCAAAAAAAGACTCACTGGTAAGAAAGCCGTTTTGCAGGCTCAGTGGGCGTGCGGTCCCATTCGTCTGCCCAGTGGACCTCTTCGGAGCCCTCGGCGTTGAACGCGACGCACTTGCGGAGACACGGAGCCTGCGCGGCGAGATCGGGTGAACTCGGGAGTGATGGAGTTTTGAGACAGCTTTTCATGGTCGCACAGCTGTCTTCAAGGCTGGTCTAGAACAGGTACGGAGCCCGGGACGCCGTGCAGAGAAGAATACAGCGGATTGGAAGGGGGAGAAACAGCCAAGTAGTGATGCCAGAGTCACAATTCACCACAGAAAAGGCGGAAACTAGAGGGGGAAACTAGCAAAGAGGGCGGGGTAGGATGTGGTTTAGGACAAGGGAGTGGGTTTCGCTACGTATTTGCATTTTGCAGTGGTGTGGTGCAGGGGACGGATCAGGTCGGGTCCCCGTGCGTTGATCGTGATCAGTCCGAGACAAATGTGACTGTCAGCCATCTGTCACAGCGTGACTGTCAGCCACCAGTGGTCGCGTGCACCATTCATTTCGCTTCAACTCCCTCCATTCAGCGATCCCTGCTCTGCCTGCTACCATTCCTTGCTATACGCATTCGCCGCGAATTTCCCTCATACGCGCATTTTGCCCAATACAAATTCCCGTGCAAATCGCGTAACCTTCACGCCCAATCCCATGTCGGCCGAAATGCAGTCGGGAAAGCCTTGGGAACGTGTATTTCTGCTCTTCGGGGTCTATCGGGGCGCTCAGGCGAACTGCCGTCAGCGTCCATACAGCCCGGCGTTATACAGCCTGGTTTGCGGCCGCGGTTTTCCGCGCCGTTGGTCCTGTGTTTCTCAATCGGGTATTCAGACTGACAGACAGAAAGCTAACTCAATGCCCACAGGACAGGAATAACCGCGGCCAATATCGCCCCACTTGTTTTTCCGTTACCGTCGGCGGATTTGTATTCCCTCCGAATCACCTCATAGGACAACAGGACAACATGCATTTTTTCTAGTATGAAGGCCCAGCCCAACAAGTGTGGCGGTAATTTTGCTCTTCCTATCAACCTCCTATAGCAATTAGTCGTCCAGACCTTCCTATATTTACCCGACAAACCCCAAATCAGCGGGAAGAGAGCTAAAATTTCGGGGCTTCCCAATGGCCCAAAGTTGTAGCTCGGCACCTTGTCCCACCAACACACTGACGAACTTAATTCGGCGCGAACGAGCAAGATTTTGACTAATCACGAGGCTGTTGTGGTGCGTGGAATTGTACGTATGTATGAACTACTTACAAAACCAGACGCAGGTGAGGTTTGAATCGACCGACAACTGGATTGTCGAGGCTGGCGAAGGACCTACTTAGCTCGGCGACACAACTGTTCCGTAACACAGCCAAAAATATACACCGGTAGGTGCTCTTCGCCGTCGTGAGCACCATTTTTGTCGTTTACGCTATTGGAACAGCCCGGGTTTGGCACGGCGAGAACTAGAGGGATTTTCAATTTGCCGCTGGTACTTGAAATTTCCAGCAAAATCGGTCAGTGTACAAAAGCCAGCTTGCTTCCTTGTTTGCATGCCAATGAATCTAAACTGAAAAGGGATTACGGTTTGGACCGACTGGCTGCGAAATTCCGCGTTTATTGAAATCCTAGATACCGCTCAAATTTAGCGCGAACAGAGCTAATTAAACGACTGTAGACTAAACTGTAACCTGTAACTGTACCGTGTACCGCAATCCACGTCGTACGCAGGTGTTCGGATTTCACAGCAGTGTCCTGTCTAGGTTCACAGTGTTGAACCGACAAATCACTGAGAAGCTAATTGCAATGTGTCCACTCACAAACAGCAAAGAGACCGCTATTGAGTTACAGACTTACAGTAAGTACTATCGCATCAAACATGGACATTAATTCCATGTTGTGCCATACGTCAAACGCTTCATTTCTTCGCAGGCATCACCTTCCAACAACAACAACAGATCCAATCCCTCTTCGCGGAGTGCACGAAAGCTCTCGAGCATCATGGGATCTGGTCCAGGGAGCGACTCTATGAAGAGGGCAGCGGAGTTGAGTGCGCAACCATCCACTTTCCAGCGAGATCTCAGCATCGCGAGATACACCGTGTCGTCGATGTGACCATCGTCTCGCATTCCGACGAATATGAGGCGTAAATGTGGGGCAATCACTGTGCTCCCTGCTACAGCCGAGACGGTCAGGATCCTCATCAAAGCATTGACGTTTTTATCGTCGATGGCTGAGGCCAGAATTACGAGCTCGGTGACAGAGGGAGTCACTTGTAACATTTTGGGAATTACATCTGCGTCAGGGTACCCTCTGAGGCAAAGCCTTCGAAGAGGGCATGCCGAGCGATTGACGAGGGAGTCGAGGTCCGCGGGGAGGGTATCGATAGCGTTGCGTGGGACCCAAGTCGCAAGTTCCTCCAAAACAGGAACACGAAGCGAGCGCAAGAGATGGACATCGGATATATAGAGACGTCGGAGGTGGTGCAAGTCGATGATTTCATCCTGTTCCGGCCAAGGGTCATGATCGAAATCGATCTCAATCCGAGCTTCGATGAGGTTAGAAGCCTGCTTCAATAGTTCTCGATGCACCGCCCAGGGACCGTCCAGGTGATAACGGGTGAGTTGGTGTATGGGGAAGGCCGTTGGCAGAAAACGAAACTCGTTGTAGACACCGACTTCGACCAGTGAAGGGGCCGTCTGGAAACAGTCAAGGGACTCGACTGTTTGACTTTCCGCATCCTGCCACTGTATCCATAGTCTTTTCAACGACGGAAGACGGTCTCGAAGAGCGGGTAGAAGCGGTACGATGGCGGCAGTTAACCCGATACTGAGCTCTTCCCAACGCGAGGAGTGCTGCGCCAAAAGATTGAATAGTTCGATTTGCGGCTGGGAGGCTGCCTGGGAATGCCCATAGAAATGTATCTTCAACCTCTGGGAGCGTTCAAGATGTGCCTTGACCAACGCTAATGGGTACCCAGAGCCATTTCGCCTGAAATAGACGATAATCCGCGACCACAACCGAGGAGTGGAAAGAGCAATTGTTCTCCAGCGGCTGCTGATTTGGGTTAGCACCCATGGGCTAGCTCCCATGCGGAACTTGCTGCAGACGAGCGAGACGAGCGGGGCTGCGGGTGAGGGCAGCGTCCACACGAATATCTCGCCAAGCACCTCGGGTGGCATCCTCCTCAGCGGGGAGAGTATGACGCTATTCCGCGCTCGATAGCTGAAACCTGAGGCGCGCTCTTCTTCCAAATGCATCAGCTGTGCTCTGAGCTTTGCTATCTCCTCGTCCAAATGTGCCACGCGTGCATCCGCTGTCGATATGACCGACCGGATAAAAGTCTTCTCAGAGTCCTCTGGTGGTTCGTTGCTGTTCAAAAGCGTGAAATGGCGGGCTCCAGAGGCAACATGAAAATCGAGCGCTTCTGCACTCTGTGATTCAGTAGGTAGACCACATCTGTGGCACAGCGCGCTCATCATAATCTAAGTCACTGAATGAATAAATAATGCAAACGGAGGGATTGAAAAAAGACCTTATGCGACGACAAAGTATGAATTCCCGTGATATGGCACAGAAAGTTACAAGGACCTTGACCGGATGAGTTCGGAGTTGAGAGTTGGTTGAGAGCAAACGCGTTTCCCGTACGTAAGCGAGGTCTCATTGCTGAGTCAGCCATGATGGCACTGCGAAAATAAATCCAATAACAATTCAAGAGCATAAAAATCAGATATTCGGGATAGGCAATCTCCTTCAAGTGTACTCATACATGCACCTGAATATTTGTACAGTGTCCGGACCATAAATGAAAGAGGAGAAAGCATTTTACACTGTTTGTCGATGGAATGACCGAAAAAAAACCATCTCGCTCTTCGTTCCTGACCCTTAATTTGCGAGAAAAATTCACCAGAACATTCAGAAGAGCATTCTTCAGCGCTCTCAGAAGCAGAATATTTGATTTCGCCTTCGTTGAGCTGTTATGGAGTCTCATGTTACAGTCGCTATCGGTCTGAGCGAAGAGAGGAAATGCGAGCAACGAGCACTGCTTCAAGTATCAGCGAGGCAAGCGGGTGTGGGTACGGATACGGGTACATACGGGTACGGGTACGGGTACGGGTACGGGTACGGGTACGGGTACGGGTACGGGTACGGGAGGAAGGCCTGCACTCCATCGTAATGGCACGGCGCCAAGATCGAAAATTGAACCGGTATCCTAAGATTTTTACTTGCCCGGAAGGTTGAATTTGAACCAAAACGGATCCCACAGGTATTAGCAGTATCTTTAAGGTCCAGCACCTGAAGCATTTCAGGCATGAATAGTGTCGACCGAGGTGAAGGAAGTTTAAATGGCCAAGATCCGGATCTCAACCGACATTGACAACGGGCCCGATTTATCAGGCATGAAGGATGGGCTCATGCCATTTCCTGAAAAAGACGAAGGACAACGACGAAGATACGCCTGTCTGAGTTTCCACCGATTGGACATTCATGGAAAACGTCCTTGGCATTACAACGCGAAGTTAATTTGTACGTCCTCGAGGTGAATTAATTGGTGGGTATGATGCATACAACAGTACAGCAAGATGAATTAGTGGTGTTGTGTCTTAAACGAGCGGTGAGACCGCGCTTGAGTATAGAAATTCTATTAGAAACCCAAACATGGACACTAAATCCATGTTGTGCCGTATGCTAGACGCGTTATTTCATCACCGCCTTCGACGTTCAGCAACAGCAACAAATCCAATCCCTCCTGGCGGAGTGCGCGAAAGCTATCAAGCATCGTGGGATCCGGTCCAGGTCCTGACTCCACGAGGAGGGTAGCGGACTTCAGTGCGCAATCCTCTGCATCCCACCGGGATTTCACCATCCCTAAAAACAGCGTGTCGTCGACGTGACTGTCATCTTCACATCCAAAGACTATAAAGCGCAACTGCGGGGCGGTCACGGTGCTGCCTGGTAGGATCGGCACGGTGAGGGTGGTCAACAGGGCATTGACCTCCTTCTCGGCGTCGGAATCGGTGGCCAGAATTACGAGCTCGGTGATGAAGGAACACCCTTGTAAGATTTTGGAAGTGACATCTGCATTCGGGTACCCCCTGAGGCCGAGCCTTCGAAGAGGACAGGCCGAGCGATTGACGAGCGATTCGAGGTTCGCGGCGAGGGGACTGACGTCGTCCCTTGGAGCCCAAATGGCAAGTTCCTCCAAAGCAGGAACACGAAGAAAGCGCAGAACGCCCGCATCGGATGCATAGAGACGTCGGATGTGGTGCAAGTTGACGACTTCATCCTGTTCCGGCCAAGGGTCATCATCGAAATCTATGTGAATCCGAGCTTCGATGAGGTTAGGAGCCAGGTTTAATATTTCTCGGTGTGTGACCCACGGGCCGTCGAGTTGGTAACGCGTGAGTTGGTGTATGGGGAAGGCAGTCGTGAGAAAATGAAACTCGTTGTAGACACCGACTTCGACCAGTGAAGGGGCCGTCTGAAAACAATTAACAGATCCGACTGATTGGCTTTCCGCATCCTGTCACTGGATGGACAATCTTTTCAACAACGGGATACGGTGCCGAACGGCGGGCAGAAGCGGCACGATCGCAGAAGTTAATCCAATGCTGAGCTCTTCCCAACGTGAGGAGTGCTGCGCCAAAAGTTGGAATAGTTCAATTTGGGGCTGGGAGTTCGCTTCGGAACGCCCATAGAAATGAATCTTCAACTTCTGAGATCGTTCTATCTGAGCGGCGACCAACTCTGATGGTAGCACGGACGGGACGGTATAGTCGACGGCAATCTGCGACCACAACGGAGGAGTGGAAAAAGAGAATTTTCTCCAACGGCTGCTGATTTGGGTTAGCACCCATGGGCTAGCTCCCATGCGGAACTTTCTGCAGACGAGCGGGGCTGCGGGTGAGGGCAGCGTCCACACGAATATCTCGCCAAGCACCTCGGGTGGCATCCTCCTCAGCGGGGAGAGTATGGCGCTATTCCGCGCCCGATAGCTGAGAAACGAGGCGCGCTCGTCTTCCAAATGCTTCAGCTGTGCCTGGAGCTTGGATATCTTCTCGTTCAAATGTGCCACGCTCGCGTCCGCCGTCGATATGACCGACCGGATAAAAGCCGTTTCAGAGTCGTCCGGTGGTTCATTGCTGTTCAAAAGCTTAAAATGGCGCGCTCCGGAAGCAACATATAAATCGAGCGCTTCTTTCCCCTGCGGATCGGTTGGGAGAGCACCAAATTTGGGGAGGTGCATCTAAGTTTCCGAGGGGGTATTGACTAAATGCAAACGGGGGGAGAACAGAAATAAAAACCTTTCGCGTAATAATGGTTGGTTTGGGTTTGCAGAGTGGTTCAAAAGGCCACAGAGCGGGGAAATCGCGTCCAAAGGACCTGGTGGCGAGTGGATGAGGACAAGGGTCTGCCTCACGTGATTGAGGCACAACAGACGCAAATCACTCTGCACTGCCTCTGAAAAAATCTTGTACAATAAAACCGTAGGCCGATCTATTCACTGTCTTATACCCTCGGCCAATAGTGGTTCACATACATATCATATTCACAGATTATACAGATAAGTGCTGCACACGCAGTCCATATAGTCCATCTCAGTGTCTCTCCGAGTCCTCCTCGAAGCCGAGAGTCCCCCAGTCCTGCGACGATTGTACATCCCCAGCGCCGCAGCCGCAGCCGTCGCTGACCCCCACCCCTAGCGCTGCATCTACCCAACCCCGCGCTGCAGCTGCAAGCAAGGCATCATCAGCATCATCCACACAAATCCGAAAAACCGACGCACACGTAGGCTAACCATCGCATAGACTCGACAAGAGCCTCAGACCCACGCGGCCAACCCTACGTGAAGATCCGGTCGTACCGGTTAAGACACGACCAGCCTTCGCGATCTGAGGAGGGAAAGTCGAGTCAGCTTCGTGCAAGAAGGAAGTAGAAAAGCAAGACCCACCAAAGTTATCCGTCATATCGCACTCGCACCGGCCGCGCGAGTGCGCGGGCTCCTGCGGGCAGTGCTGGAAGGGCTCGTGGCGGTAGCCTGTGTTCCGAAAGCGTGTTAGCGGCGGTGGGGAGGGGAAGAAGGGGAAGCGAGTGAGAGGGAGAGGTGGAGGTGGAGGTAGGGACCACGCATGGACCTCAAGGAAAGCAGGACCAGGGGGACCCAAGGGACGAGCCAGCACACGCAAACGCAAACGCACCGATATCGTCGAAAAAGTGCTGCCAACGCGTTAATCAGGTATACACGTAGGAGCGGAGAAGGGGACATACGATCTGGTCCTTGCGCGCGAACAGCGCGGCACCGATGGAGTGCACGGGCGCGTCGCCCCAGCGCTCGTAGTAGAAGCCCTGCGGGAGGGTCAGCGTGGTCGTTGGGAGGAGGAGGCGGGTGCGCGCAGATGGGATGCAGGGAAGAAAAGACTCACTCCCTGAGAATCCAGATACTCAAAGAACTTCATGTACGCCTCCCCCCTCCACAAATCAAGGTCGCCGATCTCAAAGTTGGACCAGACTATGGCGCGTCAGCTCAGCCGCATCGATAAAGGACAGGACTCACAATGGCACTTATTGTAACTCTCCCCGCCATCGTCGCTCAAGAACCCCATCGCGTTGTCCTGCGCCACCAGTCCGGGGTTGGCGCGCGTAAAATTCTTGACAGTCTCCCATAGCGTCGGGATCGTCTCGATGTACTCGGGGAGGGAGACCGTGAAGCCGTACTTCTTGTCCTCGTCCTGCATGAAGAGGAACGGGTCGTAGTCGAGCGAGCAGAAGAAGCGCGCATCGGGGTCGACGCGCCAGTAGTAGCGGTACTTTGCGAGCAGCTCGTGGCGGAAGAAAAAGCCCGCGTTGAAGCGGCACATGTTGCGGTACTTGACGCTGTCTGTGTCCAGGTCAGGTAGGAACGCACAGTGAGGCAAAAGGACGCACCGCCGTAGATGATGCCGTTCTCATGCATCTGCTTGCGCACCGCGGCGGCCTTTACCTCGTCGATCGAGTCAGGCTGGAACCAGTGGTCGTGCGGGATCAGCCCGAACTCGACCTTGCTCAACGGCAGCGCGCGCACGGCGCGCTTGAACTCGTCCGTGAACGGCTCCTCGTTCAGGAACACGTAGGGGTACTCGAATTTATGATTGAACTTCGCCTCGAACTCTGTAAGGGTTTGGACGACGCCGTTTATGTCGCCGTTGCGTGCTGCATCGGTTGTGAGCGGAGTAAAAGAGAGAACGAGAAGCACGCACCAAGCATGACGATGGCAGCACTGGCCTTGCGTGTCGCGGTGGAATTGGGCTTCAGGTAGTATTTTTCGGCCACGGGAGTCTTGTATGGCGGCTCATGCCAGACTTTCGTCTCCTGCTGGCCCGCGCCGGCCTTCCACTTGCTGGCAATCGTAACCAGCGATGCCGGGCCTCCGTCGCGCACGAATGTGAGGATGAAATACAGACTGACCTAGACCGCTCAGTATCAGTAAAAAGATCCCGGAAGTGTGCAAACGGACTAGAATGGTCAAGGTGAGGACTACATATCGCGTTTGCGCCATCATCGTGGGCAAAGCAAAGGAAAGATGCGACCAGCACACGGGTGTCCGAAGAAAGCCGGATTGATCACTAGGGCGCTGGAAGGAGAAAAATGCGAAAAAGAAATAGGAAAGGACGGATAGAAAGTCATAATACCTGGAGAGCTTTGCCTCGTCCCAAGGATGGAGGCCGCGGTTTGCCGGCTTTGCTGAGCCTTAGATTCCCTTAGAATCCCGACGTTCAGAGCAAGATATGGCTGGATAGAGTACTAGCAATAGGCAGATAAGACAGGAACATGATCACCTTCAGACGACGTAGGCTACTCGTTGTATAGTGTAGGGATGGATTCGAGTATTTAAACCTGCATCGGATGGCATCATCGTTTGACTACATATAACCCTTTTCAAGCTCCAGACACAGGCATGTAACGCGTTATATCTCGTCGCTGGCCACGGCTTCTCGCGATGAATGACGACGGCAGTGAGGAGCCGGAAAAACTTGATTAAGGCGGGAAACGCGCCGGTTTTTTACACATCAGGCTCCCGAAAGACGGGTCAAGAGTGCATTTAACCCCTTTCAAGCTCCAGGCGCAGGCAGTTAACGCGTTAGATCTCGTCGCTGGCCATGGAACCCGGACAATTCGCGAGTGAATCGCGACGGCAGTGAGGAGCCATGAAAAACTTGATTAACGCGTGAAACACGCCGGTTTTTTGCACATCAGGCTCCCAAAAGACAGATTAGGAGTGCATTTGACGCTTTTGAAGCTTCAGGCGCAGGCAAGCAACGCGTTATATCTCGTCGCTGATCCTGGCCCCCGGAAAATTGGCGAGTGAATCGCGACGGCAGTGAGGAGACGAAAGATACTTGATGAACGCGTTAAATGCGGCGGTTTTTTTGCATTTTGAGTCTCTCAAGGTGTTCTCTGCAACGCCCGTAGGAGCAGAGATTCGGATTGTGGCCAACGGCGATGAAGTGGAGGAACGCAAGGAAGGTGTGCCAATGTTACGGTCACATCACAACACATGCATATGCACAGCCACAAATTTTCAACCTCAACTATTGCGCAAAACAAACTCCATTTAAATTTCGCGAGTGTTTACGCTCTTACCAGTTGCACCGTTGGAAAAATAGTCCGCGCTAAAAAAAATCGACTGTGCTATCGGGTATATACTGGCCACTCATTATCTGACCATAAAAGGCGCGGGGTTCCTCGAAACCGGAGACACAGGTGTCCGCAGTTCTTCCAGAAAAGTGTCGTCGTTGACCGAAATGCTACTCTGCAAACGTTTTTCAACCACCCGTCTCGCCACATTTCCAGGATGCTAAGACTTACGGAATAGAGTGGAAATGGGGGCGAGGTGGAGACTTTATCCATCGTGCGCAGAGTGGTTTGCATGGTGCGCAAGGTGGTGCGCGAGTTGAGGCTGGATACATGAGCATCTGAGTGGATATTTACCTGTTCCACTTGCCTTGCCAGGAAGGAGTTGGAGTAGACTGTTGTTTGTGTTTCAGCATAGAAAATATTTTGTGGATGTGAGCTTACGTCTGGCGGTCACAACATACCAAGCAATCCAGATGACTAGGGTAGATGAGCGACACGGTCATTTAAAAATTAAACCCCGCACAATTCTGCTTCATGGTGACAAACTATGCATGGCCGTCATTCTCGAGGCACGAAGATGAGCTGAAGAGAACTTACACATACGAGGTTCAAAATTGCCGCAGCGCTGCCAGTAAAAAAATAAGATCGCACTCAGAATAATAATAATAATAGCCAACATGCCTGGTTATAGCACCGGTTTCTGCCAATAGATTGAGTATCCCCATGCACTATTCCCAGATGACATACCTATAGTCCACGCGATAAGTTTGTCCACCACCGCAGTTATTTGATCTGCATCTGCCCTCCCCCGATACAGCCAAAACACGAGCGTCAAAGCAATGATCAAGTCGTTCGCCGCTGCAACGCCCCAAAGCGAATCGAGGAGCCAGCCCCATTGCGCCTCGAACTGCGCAAACGGGAGCGACTGCAGCCCAACAACGAACACCACGACCGTGGCGCCCATGAATAAAAAGGAAAGTGTCCAAGTGAGGAGCGGGATGTACAGCCGCTTCCAGAGGCGGTAGATCCGGAAGGAGAGAAAACCTTGGACTGAAGCAATTGCCGCGTATGAATTTGACTTGGTTCGATTCATCATTTTGTGAGTAACTCACCGCAGGTAGACACGACGGCGTTGAAGAGCGTGGACGCCTCCAGCGACTGTGGGATAGTACTGAGGCGCTCGGGATGTCCGATATCGGATATCACCAGGACATACAGCGTGTGCCCAATGCAGACGACATGTCCCAGTTCGAAAAGCCTGGGCAGGAAGCCATTCATCTCACGGCGCGAAGCTCCTGATTGTCTCTCTTACCAGACCACAGCGACCTGAGAACGGGGTCGTATGAATAAAATAATTGCCTGGGCAGCAGAAGCGGGGACACACCAGCATCTTGACTTTGCGAGAATCATTGGGAAACCGGCCGCTGTAGATGTACGTTTGCGTAGTAGTTACGCCAAACAGGACGTACGAGAAGAGTACGCCGATAAGCAGTGCGCCTAGAGAAATGTAGAACCAAATCAAATCCAAGGCATGAAAAAAGCAGCATGACCCACCCAATGTGCCATCGGCGTCAAAGGAAGGAGGAGAGGAAAACGAACGTGTTGGCATTGCCGTGAAAGATTTCCGAGTCGACGTGTAGACGCAGTACTGGCTCAGGCAAAAGCGGGGGAGGATACATGGGGAGTCTCCAGATATATAGAGCCACACGAGATGGATGGAAGATGATCGTCGACTGCGCACGCGTGCGACGGGAGACCGAGCTCGAATCTCAACATCGCCGCGAAGTCCATCGAAGATCGGGGAATCCATGTAGAGGGAATGAGGTAAAACTTCGAATTATTCAGTGTGAAATCGAGTTGAAAACGAGTAGGAATAGCTCGGAGAAGGCCAGGAGAAGTTGGAGAAGCATGGTGATGGGTCCGCCGCAGAGAGATGTGAGTTGCACGGCCTGCCATAGGAGAAGTATGGTGAAGACTAGAATACTTCCCGTCAAATGATACACATGGGCTCATGATCAACCGACTGATAGCAGTAACTGTGAGTCAATATCTGAGCTTTTAAATGCTCCGAGATGCGTGAGTTGAGGTGAACAAGTATCACAGCGCTGGCCGCCGTGCAAATTGACTCACCGAGCGCCGAGGCCTGCCAATCAAATCGGAGTAACAGAGCGGTGGCAGCGCCGCAGCTGTATTCAGGTGGTGTCACTCCTCACGCATCGTGGAGATTCGTAGACCTGCATAACCCCGCCTTGACCCCGTCTTCCGATTTGAAGCAAATTTGAAGGAACCCAAAAGGAACCGGAACACGGTGTCGCCAGTACTAAGCGCTCAGTGGCAGTGCCCTGAGCGCCTTGATCCTTACCACCTCCCACTTGCGCGTTCCGTTTCTGTTTTTAAAACTCTGGCCCAGGCGCTCTTGGCCTTGGATCTCTCCTCTGTGCTGTGAAGTCAGATGCACGTATCTGGGCCGGAGGACTCGGAATCCGACGCCCTCGATCCATCCGTTACACTTGCACCGTGGCACCGCACACTCTTAAACACGAACGAGCCACCGGATGCCGAGGAATTTGCCCTCATTCAGTCGGTCATTTCGAAGACGGATCTACGACTGGCATGTGTCGATGACGAGATAAAGAAAGTGCAGAAGCAGCTGGAATCTTACCAAGAGAAGCTGAAGCAGTTGGAGGAAGACAGGGCTTCATTGACCACATACCAGGCGCGAAATCGAGTGATACTCTCTCCGCTGCGGAGGGTGCCGCCTGAAGTCCTCGGCGAAATATTTTGGTGGACATTGGTGGCCAGCCACCGGCGCGCACTGAGCTGGGGGAGATACGACACCAATATTCCTTGGGTGCTGACCTGGGTCAGTAGTCGCTGGAGAGCGGTCTCTCTCTCGACTCCGTCACTGTGGTCGCTGGTCGTAATCGATTATTTTCGAGACTATACTCCTCCGTCCGCATGCCTATTGCCTCTCGTCGAGGCTCAGATCCAGCGGGCCCAGCAACTAAGGATTCATTTCTATGCGTCCCCCGAAGTGGATACCGGCCCACAAATTCAGATGTTTGAGCTCCTATTAAAGCACTCTGCCCGGTGGGAGGAGCTCAGCATTGGAATAACCTCCGAGATGGTTCCCCTTCTATCCGCTCTTCACGACCGACTCCCATCTTTGAAGCGACTGTGGATTCAATGGGACGGTTCGGAAAGCCAAGCAGGAGTCGACTCAATCGATTGCTTCCAGACGGCCCCTTCCCTGGTCGACGCCGGTGTCTTCAACGAATATCGGTTTCTGCCGATTGCCCTCCCCGTACACCAACTCACCCGCTATCAACTCGACGGCTCGTGGGAGACGCATAAAGCTATATTGAAGCTGGCAACGAACCTCATCGAAGCTCGTTGCGAAATAGGCTTCGACCCCGAGCCATGGCCGGATGAAGTGGAGATCGTCGACTTGTTGCACATTCAACGTCTATATGTGTCGGACCCTGGAATTTTAAACTATCTCGCGGCTCCCCGGCTGGAAGCACTCGCGCTATGGGCCAGGCATGACAACGATGATATTCCGCGCCTCCTGGAGGGTTTTCTCGATCGTTCAGCATGCCCGTTGCAAAGCCTTTGCCTCAGAGGGCTCCCCAATGCTCAAATGACGACCGGAATCTTGACCAAGTTTTCCTGCATCACTAAACTTGCCATCGTGATTCACGAGCCCGAAGCCATCAGGGATATTAATGTTTTGATGAAGACGCTCACTGTGTCCGAGGGTGGAACTGTCGCTCCACAACTGCGGTGTATGTTTTTCGGATGCCAAGATCAGAGTTACATCGATTATACGGTGTATCTGGAGATGTTGCAATCCCGATGGAAGGCAGAGGATTGCGCGCTCAAGAAGGCCGCCCTGCTCACGAGAGAGTCTCGACCCAGTCGCGCAACGCGTCGTGGCCTTCATGCATTGCATCGGGAAGGCTTGGATTTTTTGTTAATGAGAGGTCCTGGGGCGCGCGATGAGATGAATAATTGGACCTACGCACCGTCCTGGAACTGATCTACACATTCCACCTATAGTCATCTTTATATATTTATCTCGCGCTACGCCCTAAACTCATGCCGCCAGACCAGAAAGTCAACCGTATTTCAGCCGCGCGCAAAAGGTCTCCAAAGTCAGCGTGCAAAAGTCATCTTCCTTTACTTCAGCTGTGTTTGCGTCTCCTCGCAGATGCGCCGACCATTCGGAATTAAGACGGCGGATGAAAGGTAAATCGGAGAAAGAACGGATATCGCAATACGGTACCGCTCGAGACAACAACTCGTAATTCCAACGCTCAGATGTCAGACTGCCCCGCCGTTCATCCCCAACATGGCCTTGCCCTTACTCCGAAGACCCCACATCAACCCAACCTTGCCGTGGTTTGCTCGTCAAAAAACTCGCGATTGTCACTTTGGAAGGGCTTTACGTAGGTAACAGAACTCTATCGCACCGATACTGACTCTTTGGAGCCATGGTAACTTGAATGGAAACTCCAGAATCGTACTACAGTCTACTTCTTGCAAAAAGTTCAACTTCCGATTACGTTCAACTCAATTTTTTAAAACCGTATTTAACCGGCGGTTAGCCTCCCCGTTTCCCCTCTACTTTCCCCATGGTCCTGGTGTTCAAACTCCCGCTCTTCATGCTAGTGGCGTCGGCCGGCCTCGGCCACGCAAGGTGAATTTCTTGACCGTCTCCGTACTGCCCGGTTAAAAGCATTTCAGTGACCCATGCACACTTGCGACGGCTTCTGTGTGGGTTTCTAGCGCAGTAGCCCACGCGTGCGAGCTCAACGTCCCATTCAATCAGAGCCGCAGTTTGGCCGTTGTCGACACCACCCTAAAATCCCTTCCGTACTATTCCCTCGAGACATGGTTTCAGCATTCTCCCAATGCCAAGATTCCGCACGAAGTCAGGCTACGATCTCTTCTGCAAGGTGCGTCCTCGATCGAGTTTGTTATTTTGTACGCAGCCCGAACTTTCCTAGATGTTCAGCACAGAGTTTCTTCGTCGCTCTTCAAGACCGACTGGGACTTTAACATGGCAGTAAGCCGCTTGGTTTTTCGACGTTAAGCTATGAAAAAACTGAGGCGTTGTCGTGAACAGGTAACAGATGCGTACAATCGGGAACAGGATGGCCATACCATCTACGTCGCGGCGTGCACCGCCGCCTTCAGCTGGAATCTTCCCTTCTCGATCAGTACTCTTGCGAACACCCCCTTCGATCGTGCGGCCTTCCCGACCTTTCTTCGAAACTACGATCTGCCGAACCAGAACCGCCCCGGCCTCGAAGCATATTTCGAGAGCATCGGGGTTTATGTGCGGCCATATGACGGTGCGCGGGTCTTCACCATCGACGGAGTGGAGGCCGGGAAGTACCTGATAGATCTCGCCTCGAGGTCAAGCGTTTATGACGGACTAGCCGGGGCGTACGAGAGCGTAGACCCGCGCTATATGCGCCTGATGTCGCGCTATTCCGCGGATACGTCTTCTGGGCTGTACACGCAGGAAGTCGGGCGCTTCGGCCAGCGCTCCTTTTACCCGGGTGCCGATTCCATTACCGTGCGGCTGCAGACTGAGCAGGGGATAAAGTCGGTGACTGTTCCGTGGGCGGCGACGTTCACGGGTAAAGGAAACACGACGGCTTCGTTTTTCACCAAGACGTGTTCGCTGGCCAAGGAAGAAGCAGTGGATCATCGCGAAGGTCTTGGCCCGTTGAAGTTGCGTCGCAAGGCAGTCACAGCGCCTGATACCCAGCTTCCGGTCCGCGCCGCTGCTATGGAGAGCCCGCAGGATACTCCGCAAACCAATTATGTTCAACCAAACCGTAAGCTTTTGTTTTTTTTCATGCTGAGATAAAATAATCTAAACTCACCTCCGTCGCAGTGACTTCGTTCGGAAAATCCCTAACCCTCGATATCTATCAGTTGGAGAAACACCCCAAAGTTGGCGTGGTGTATTTCGAACAATTCGAGCCCTCCATCAAATACGACTCCGACACCTATTTCGCGGAGTTTTCCCAAACTCTCTTCACTGGAATCACGGCGTTGAAGAAAACAGGCGTCCAACACCTTCTGCTTGACATATCTGGGAATCGTGGAGGATATATCCTGGCCGGAGCCATCGCGATTTGGTCTCTGTGGCCCAGGGACAGTTACGCCGGCTTCCCTGCAGTTCTCCGCGTCAACGACTTGATCAAACGCCAGTCGGAGGCGGCCACAGCAACGAACGACACCGATTCCGAGTATTTCTATGGGAATTATAAAGCGGAAAATCATCTGCCGCTCACCTCCAACAAGCAGTTCATGGACCCGCCTGTTCCGCAGACCATAAATGGTGTCGCGGACGCGTATTCACACCCGTTCCTGGATGATTTTGGGAACAGTTCTGTTTGGACAAACTTTACTGTGCCGCCCTTCGCGGCCCATGACTATGTCATCGTTTCCAACGGCATATGCGCGTCGACGGCCTCGATATTCAGCAGCTATCTGTTCCAGAAGCACGGCGTGCGATCTGCCGTCTTCGGAGGCACCCCCAACTCCACCGCTTCGCAGTTCGATGGGGGCGTCAAGGGGTCTGAGGTAACGGACCTTAACGGTGTTATATCCGAACTCCAGATCGCAAAATTGGATCACGACGTGGTTGCACCACAGCCGCTCCCCATCAGCGCCGAGCTCACGTTGAACTTCCGGAATGCTATCCCGTATACCAACAGGCAGGATGGTATTCTTGAGTTTGTCTGGGAGCAGGGCACCAGAAAATACCAGTTCACGCACGAGCAGTATAACAGCCCGCAGAAAATCTGGGAGTTTGTGGCTGAGGAGTTCTTCGGTGCGCATTAGATACGTGTGGTGCCTTGTAACAAGTTAGATAAATGTGCAATTCTCAGGCATTCGAAATACTAATGTCTCCATCCTACTTCGTGGCCCCCCAACATCATAGGTTCCACAAATCCGCGAAAAATCCACTCGGGCGTCTCGTCTTCATTATTTTGCGCACCACTCCGATCCTGCGACCAGCGCATCCCGTACCCCTCAGCCACCCTTACCTCATACACCAGTATCTGGTGGGGGAGCCAGTGTAAATTTCTCCACGTAGCAGCGTTCATCACTTTCCAGAACAGTGCCAGGGCTCGCTCGTTGATGACAGCAACGGGGCCGGAAGGAGTACCCCACCACCCAGCGCTTGATTCCGCATTTTTCTTGGCCTCCTCTGGGTCGGTATCTTGGGGTTGCGATCGATGTGCATGCTTGGACCACGCGCGTGCACCCGCTGTGAGTCCGACTGTATTTGGCGACACGAATGCAGCTAAACAGCAGTCGGAGGACGGCGGTTTTGATCCAACGGCAGAGCCGATTGTGTACGCTAACCTTTGAGAAACAAGGGGTCAAATTACGTTCAAGCCATTTAATTCGACGAGCCAGACCCCAAAGAGAGATGGAACGAGAGTGGGTCCAACGCCGCCGATGCATTAGGAGAACCGAGCGCAGACAATTGAGCGCGCTGCGTGAGAGCCGAGGGGTGCTCTTGCATTCCACGGCAGTGTGGGTTTACGAGCGAAGAGTCCATGACTTTTGTGAGAATCTCAAGATGGTGGAAACTTACAAAGCCGCCTAATGATGGCCGAGTTTGATGGCCGCCTCCGCCGAATCGGTCCTTCGCCCGCCCAACTCCGTGACAAGTTCAGCGATTGTGCCTTGGAGGCAGGTTCAAGCAAGCGAAGATCTTGTCATGCTTTCAAAACCGAGACCTCAGTGGCATCCTGCGTTTACAAGATCAGAGTCTCTGTTGAGTCTGAGGCTGGCTAGCGCTTCAAGCTCCGGCGAAACCGTGACTTCAGTCTTCAAGACCGTTCTGCGGTACTTTTCTTTGATCTGCTGCTGCGGGACCTAGCTACGGGCACGGAAGACTATCGAATAACAACGGGCAGCTACCACTGTGCATGCTGGCAGCTGCGCAGTAATTTTCTCCCTGAACGATACCTATCGATCTCATGTAGTACACGCACCGTGAGGGCTGTACCAATAACGGCCGGGGTCCGCTGCCCCTCTGCTCAGCCCAATGGAAACGACTCAACAACTGCACAACACTTGAACCCCTCACGGATTCGGCCCGGATTTTCAATACGAGGGCGTCAAAGTCAACCTACGAGTGTCCCTACCGAGATACGCGATGGTATAAGTAATGGCACCGAAGTCATCTGCGCCTTTCTTATGCTGTTCGCCCGACGTTACGCGGAACCGAGGCGGAGTTGCCTTAGCCGCGGCCGGGCCGCCACTTTTTCCGAGCGCAACAAATATCCCTCAAACCGATTTTCAAGGTCATCTGAGAAAGCCTTGGCGTAGACAGCTGATTTTCAGGCACTGCGGTTCAATTCTCCAAAGGGCTTCTAATTATCCGAACATAGAACTCAACCGAGCTTAAAAGACCGTGGCAATGGGAATCTACCCCACCGGAAAATGTTCGCCATCTCCCCGCGGTTCGTTTGTGCTGCTCTTGCTCTCCTCCGAACGGTCTCCGCTGTCGGGACTCCTTTCGGCCTGGCTGCTGGCACAACGGGTGGAGGGAGTGCAACTCCTTCAGTTCCCTCATCTCTTGCGGAATTGACGACGTGGTTGAGTGACTCTACCGCACGGGTGATTTTGCTGGAGAGTATCTACGACTTCACCTCCAACGAGGGAACCACCACTGGAACAATTTGCAAGCCGTGGACATGCTCTCCGAATCCTCAAGTAAGTTCTTGTGCCTGTTTCAGAGATATTTGGCTAACACTGTTGTTAAGTTCGCCATTGACGCCAACTCTTGTTTGTTGTTCGTTTGATATCCTCGAGCCTCGATTGATATTCGGCGTTAGGGTGCGAGAACTACGAGCCTTCGGCCGCGAAGTCTACCGCAACGTACTACGTCGCCGGTACCAAACCGCTTGTGGTCGCGAGCAACAAGACCCTTCTCGGCAAGGGATCGTCTGGTGGGATGTACGTGTTTCATTCTTCTTACCGACCTTTCTCGCCGATCTTTCTCTATATAGCAAAGGCAAGGGTCTGAAAATCACTGGCGCCAATAACATCATCATCCAGGTATGTGTTCTCGCTATATTTGCGCGCTGAATTCATCACTGTCTATCCAGAATATCAAAATCAGCAAGCATCTCACGTCCTACCCGTTCGAACGGCATGCTAAAATACTACACAGCTGACATCAACGCTGAATATGTCTGGGTAAGCACAATTTTGCCTATGTCGTATGTCTTTCAGGGCTGATGAATGCACTAGGGTGGCGTACGTTTCTTCGTAAAAGGTGTAATGTTTCGTTATAACGATACATTCCACAGGATGCTCTGCAAATCGATGGAGGAAGTAACATCTGGGTATGCCAGCTCCACAAATTCTCGCTTCTCCCTTTCTTATCATCCACACAGGTCGACTCTAACTACGTAAGAAGTTCCCTTAAATGAGTGAAAAATTCACCAATTTACAATAGTTCCAACACATTGGTCGCCAAATGGTCGTGACCGTGCGTTTCTTCGCATTCTCTGTTTACAATAGAAACTGACACGCAAAATAGGGCTACGGCGCTGTGACCAAGACGACAGTACGTCCCGGTTCATGCAGGCATTTCTTCCAACTTACCTCACCGACGTCCAGTTTTCGAACAATGTCTTCAACGTTAGTTCAAGCCCGGCTCTCAGACGATACAATTCTCACAGCTGATAGGGTGATTCGACGTACTCTGCAACTTGCAACGGTTGCCACTACTGGGTCGCTCTCTTCACGGGTGCAGGAGACCAGATCACTTTCGCCTTGAACTAGTATGTCCTCTGTCAAGTTGAACGAAAGGATCTGTACTAACATTTTGTCTAGTCTTTACAAGTTTCGTCTTCAATTCTTTCATTTTTCATCTCCCCTGATCTTGAACTTGACTCAGGACTAGCGGACGGGGGCCTCATGTGAGTGCATTCACTTTTAAGATTTTTGCACAGACTGACGTTCCCCAGGTCGGAGTGTGTTGATTTTCTTGCGTGACTCCATCGAATTTTAACGGGCGTTATCAGGGAACCTCGGGATACTTCCAGGATATTCATGTCTACAACAATGTGCGTATCTTTTTCTTCCCTTGCTTCCGGCTGACGTGAACTATGTAGTACTTCGGTATATTTTATGAGTCCTCTGTCAAATTCAGCCGCTCATAATATACAGTATCGATCGCCGGTAACGCTCTAGATCCCGAGGTTGGATCCAAGGTCCTCCTCGAGGGGAACTACTTCAACACCGTGCGTTTTCCGTGCAATCTCGCGCCTGCATTAATCGAATTAACCGTTAAACAGGTCACTACGCCTACCCTCACCGGCGACGGGCAGACGTATATACCGACCACTTCCACGCAAGCCGCGGCGTGTAGCTCCCTTCTCGGGAGGAACTGCGTTACCAACACTTTGTGCGTGCTTTCGAATCTTGGTTCAGCGCTGTTCTGATTCCACTAGGTTGTCCTCCGGGTCGCTCCTTGCTGGAACGGATACGGGAACCCTTAATGGATTCACGGCGGTGCGTTTCATTCGTGTCGCGAATCTCCCTGCTGAATGTGTACTTCGCTAGGCCACATACAAAAGCGCCAGCATCATGGCTGCGTCGGCCGTCCCCAGTTATGTTCAGGCCCATGCCGGTGTCGGGATCGTGAACTAAGTAATTGCGGTTTCATCTTTCTGCCGGAACTACGTGTGGGGAACTCTCGCTACATCTATGTTGAAATACTTGTAAAACGTGGCTTCTGACTGCCGAACATGATCTGAGCTGAGACTTTTGAAAAACTGGATCGATTGGAAAGGTCTTGAGTTGCGAGGAAACATTTAAGTTATCTGCTATTGTTGAATCCCAAACTCACCAAGCCTGCATATAAATAGAGGGAGTGTGAGCACTGTTTTTCTTTACAATAAGCGCCGCTCAAACGCCACCGCCGCTTCTCACCTAATTATAAATTCTCCCAGATATTGAATCCACCAGCAACAAAATACAAGACACTACCCTGTCCCTCTCCCTCATCCAAACAACCTGGACGAATCAGTGTGCTCGGGGTGACTGGGTCATCGTTCGAAAAGTTGAGCCAAAAAATTCTGGTTGGAAGCGGTTATCTACCTGCTGAACTGGTATAAGTGCCAGCTTTTTTAACTTCGGTTCTGCCACATCGAAATATGATGGGATCAGATCAGGAAGGCCTGGGGCCACGTTTGTCTTTCTCACCGACATTCACAACGAGAACACGATGTGCGAATCGTCAGTTTCCTGCGATTTCAAAGAAGAGACTTCAGTCAAGAGAGAAAGCCAGCCATAAATCAAAGGTCAACTCCCTCCCAATCAACTCCGACGGAAAACAAACGGAGGTGGCAAACCGGTAACACGGCAAAACAGGACCTCAGGCTGGTACTTCTCCATTTCGAGTCAGTACGATGAACTGAACCATGGATTAACCTGCTTGTAGGCTGTGGCATGCGCTCCAGGAGCTGCTGCAGAGTTAGACGATTTAATTCATACATATATCGCCTCAGACGCATGGAGTACGTACTCGCCATCCTTTATCGCGAGCCGCTTTTCATCCCTGTTTTCTGCCGAGCAGGGCAAAGGCCATCGATAGCATCCATTGAGATCCATTGTGGGCGTCAGTGCCGATGTGATCTGATCGAGCGTCGAGTCTCAGATTAGTATTTGGTGACGAGGCCTCAAGCTCTTCGGCCCTTAGTACATAGAGCGACAAGAGGAAAGCTGGCTGCTGGGCTCAGCTTTTCAGGGTTTAGGGCAAGTTCAGGGTTCAAACCTATCCTCCGGTTGTCAACGGCCAAATCTGACCTTATCTTTTAGGCGGACTCGGAGCCGCCGCTGATCAATCCTCTTTTTTCTAGATGAATCATCTCAAACGTTGCTCACAAATCAGCCTCCGTTTGTAATGTCACTGAGCGGTATAAAGACAGACCGCGGAAGGGAGAAACCGTGCCCTAGCTTCGGAATACCTCGACCGTGATGCTCGATATAATCCGAGACTCGACCTTTGGGCAAATCGTCAACTATCTGTCCAACGGTCGTCTTCTGCCATATGCGGACCAGCGCCCAGGTTATGTAGTACCAACGCGCTACCTCAATTCACTGGATCGCAAAGGGAAGGAGGTTGGCTCGGACGCGGCTACCCTCTGCGAAGACTCAGAAAAGAAACCACCGGCCGTGGGTACTGTAGAGCGTACATCGACCGTGCCAACGCTCGAGGGGACCCCGGATTATGAAAAGCAGCTCACGGAACACACTGGCGATTTCCCCGACCCTTTCCTTGTTGACTGGGAAGAGAACGATTCCGACAATCCCAGGTCAGATCCCGTGGTACCGTCTAGCGTTCATGCTCACTCCTCGCCAGAAATTGGTCCTCTCGCAAACGCGCTTTTGTCGCGTTCTCGATCTCTCTGTTGACCTTTAGTGTCTACATCGGCAGTGCTATCTACACCTCCTCCATCCCTGGCCTGATGGAGGAATTCCACGTCTCGCTCACGATGGCTACCCTTGGGCTTACGCTGTATGTGCTAGGTACGCTCCGCGCCATTCTCGTCCAACGTGCTCGCTGACTGTCTGGCTTGGCAGGCTACGGTATCGGGCCTATGTTCTTAACACCCTTGCAAGAGCTCCCCATCCTCGGTCGCAATCCAGTTTACATCGCGACACTCTTCCTATTCGTCATATTCCAGATCCCGCTCATCACCGCTCAGAACATGAATACTGTCCTCGCGATGCGCTTCCTCACTGGGTTAGTCGGCAGCCCTGCCCTGGCTACTGGAGTGCGTAACCTATTCATGAGCAGTTGACTGGTTCTTCAAACTGACTCGCGCGTTTCCAGGGTGCGTCGATGGGAGACATCTACCCAGATACCCAGTTCGCCTACGTCCTCGGCGTCTGGGCGCTGGGCGCCGTTTTTGGCCCCATCACCGGCCCGGTCATCGGCGGCTTCGCAGCGCAGGCAGAATCGTGGCGCTGGCCAATGCTGGAGCTGCTCTGGATCTCAGGATTCTCGCTTATCTTCCTTTCTCTCCTCTTACCCGAAACCAATGGACCGACCATCTTGATTCGGCGCGCGCAGCGTCTGCGGGCTCTGACGGGGAACCCCCAGCTGAAGACAGCTACGGAGCGCGCGGAGGAGTCGGAGACCGCCGGCGAGATCGTGTACAAGGCGCTCGTGATGCCATTCATCCTCTCGATAGAGCCCGTTCTGTTGTTTGCCAACGTGTACCTCGGGTTTATCTGTAAGTGCTCCTGCACCGTTAAGATGTCCCTGCTCACGCACTGTGTAGACGCAGTCTTCTACCTATGGTTTGAAGCATTTCCGCTGGTGTTCTCAGAGATCTACCATTTCAATGAGGGGCTCAGCGGCCTGCCGTTCCTGGGCTTCCTGGTGTCCGGCGCCATTACCGTACGCCGCCCTCGCATCTCTCTTCCTCTCAGCTGATGCCCCGCGCAGTACACCGTCTACTGTTTCTACCAGATGTACCACATCGCCCCGCGGTATGCGCGCGCCGCTGCCGCCAACACGAAAGTGGCTCCTGAGATCAAATTGGAGATCGGTCTCATGGCAAGCATCTTCATCCCAACGAGCGTCTTGATCTTCGGCTTCGCCTCCAAGGCCAGCATTCCCTGGTCGGTTCCTCTGCCAGCGCCTTGGACTCAAGACTTACACGTCCCCACAGGATCGTGCCCGTCATCGGCGCTGCGCTCTACCTGCCAGGGATCTTTCTCATCTTCCAAAGCATCCTCACATATGTGACCACCGCATATCCGGACCATGAGGCGCCCGTGTTGGCCGCTAATGACCTATTCCGCTCATCGATAGCGTCCGTATTTCCGTGAGTATCTACTTATGACTCATTCGTACCCCGTCTTACCAAAACCCAAGGCTCTTTGGACGGGCGCTTTTCGTTAACCTGGGACTAGGCCCAGGCTCAGCGCTGCTCGCCGGGATCTCCTTCTTCCTCATGGCCGTGTATTGGGTACGTCCGCGTTATCTTCCTCGTGCTGCGTACTTTCCTAATCCGCGGTCATCTCGTCTTCCAGTTACTATTGAGATATGCTCACGTCTTACGCAAGAAGTCCAAGTACGCGCACAGTGGGTAGTCGAGTCGAGTGGGTGTGGATGCGCACCATTACTATACACCAAAGTAAATCATCTATTTTACGAATCTGGGGTAGAAGAATACTATAGAGGGAGGAACGCGTCGCAGCTCCAGCGCTGCCAGTAGATTAGACTAAAGGGCAGGGCGCGCAGTCGAAGGGTTTTTCTTGTAAGTAGGACGCAAATGTATATACTCGTAATATACTCGTACTGTAGGTACATCTAAAGTGGTACCGGTGTAAAGCTCATTCCGGTCAAAAAAAAAGTCTGATCCGTCAATAAGAATCTTGACCTTCAAACACTGACCTGGAGGGCTCTACAGTAGCTTAACGAAGCCAATTCAAATGCTTGAAGCTAAAGCCAAACCGAAAAATTTCACTCGGCTCGGAAGCAGTGGCAGCAGCGCGCGGCTGGTCATGGACTCATGGCTGTGCCGGCGAAAACATTGCGAACTTCCGACATTCCCTACGCTTGTTCACGCTGCCTTTTTTCGCCTTGGGTCTGCAGAACCGTTCCAAAAGGTCATCCGACCTTCAGGCTGTCAGCTAAATTGAACTTGACCTGTTTAATGGAATAGAATCGGAATCGGTTTGGTAAACTTCATTTCGCGGCTGACAGTAAGCACTGAGGAGCCACGATTATCGATACAGTGCGGGTCTCTAAATTTTGGACGGAGGTGAGACAAAGCCGAGCCAAGTTCTCGTCCATGGTTTGGCAGCTTTGGCTCCGATTCCAGGAATATGAAGCAGTGCGAAGCCAACGCCAACCGACGCCAAGCCACACTCAGAGTTTCAACTAAGTCAAGCCAAGCCAAAAAAAAGTTGACACTGCCGCAGACATGCAGGATATTTAAATGACCAGATGCGCACTGTTGAAGTCAAGTCACTCAACCACCCTCCCCCCTCTGCGCCTTGCCCACACCATGCTTTTCTCCTTCAAATGCCTGGTTATTTCCTGGATGTTGTCCGTGGTCCTCGCATCGCCGATAGAGGCATGTAAACTTCGTGTTCAACTTCCGTCCAATGCGAGCTAACAATCGTTCTTGCCCGCTCTAGGGTGATTTCAGTCAGTCTGGATCGAAATGCCACGGCTGCCGTGGCATCCAGGGCAACGATACAGGATCATTTTGCGGGGACGCGCGCTTAGGGCCAGCGAAGCTTCCAAGGAAGGGGGGGTTCTCTTCCATGCTCGCCAATTATGACCGCTTCGGCGGCCTCTGCCTACAAGAGTTCCTGCAAAAATATGTCAACGAGTCCTCCGGCTTCTACGTCTACCCTCCCGACAACGGTTTCCAGCTCTCCACCACGGGCTCGCCAATCGATGGCAACCAGACACTCGTGCCAGGGATGTTGCTGGATCGATTCGGGTCAGAGTACGGGATGTACTTGGCTCCTGCGTACACCCCATTCGGGCAGCGCGCACTTCCGCCGACGAGCCTGAACAACGCCACCGCAAATTACCATGTATATCGGGTTGAACTTGCGTTCACGGTCCTGACGGGCACGATCGCGATGTGGTTTGAGCAACCTGGGCAGGGCACACAGTACTTCAGCGGCAAGAATGTCTTGACGTTGTTGTCAGAGGGACTTATCTCGAGGGTCGAATGAGCACAATTGGAATCTTTAACATATATTTGGGCTATTGTGGAATTGGTTGTCTGGGTGATTGTATTCAGCGGGCGGTCGACGTTTTCTCAGGTATCGCTCGGAACTATACAAACGCAAAGTCAAAGGTCATACTTGTGGGGCATCGTGAAAGCCGAGTTCCCTACGCAGAAAAGCCGCGCGGACTCCATCTTCTCCACACATCATGTCGAACGGATACAATTTTGTACAGTCATTGTCCAGCAAGAAGGCACCACCTGTCCATAGATCAGCGAAGAAAAAAGATAGATATATGCGAACAGGTGAAGCGGATGCTGGTAAAAGCTTATTAAAAGCGAGCAACTATCCTACCTCTTCTTGCTGCTCCAGCGTAGGCCAGAGTCCGAGTCTGTCGAATACTTCTCACTTGAATACCCTGTGAAGAGGTGGTCGGTTGCACCCGCAGGATCCCGAAGCCCCTCGACAACTCGCCATTTAAATCAAGCGCTCGCGGCGCATCGGATGCTTCAATTTCATAAGCGGTTATCTGGTCGTGAGAAAAGAGGGATTTGTAGCCGCCTGAACTGCTCGCAGGGTGATGCATAAGATTATAGCGCTGGAATTAGTTACACTGTGTCATGTGTCGGAATACATTACTACTTTTTGGCCTTTTTGGTCAGTCCACAGGCCTCCGCGATATTTGCGCGAACCTCGTCGATCCCAAACATCGGCCGCATCATAGCGCTCGTAACGATAGGTGGCAAGCATAAGGGCGCCGCCTCCCAGATTTGTTTTTGAATCTTGGGAATGACCTCGCCCACCGATTTGTTCGGGATGCAGTCGGCCTTAGTGATGATGGACTGCAGTGTGTAAGACTGGGTACCATCTTGTTGTGAGAAAAGCGTGTCCGAAAGATTCGCGAGCATCTCGAGATCTGCTGGATTCAAGAGGTGTTTTCCGTTGAATAATATATAGATGCGTTTCAGCCTAGGTTTCTCGTCAACAAAAGAGCAAGGGAAGGGAAATTCACAGTTCCTACTGTTTTCGTTGTGTTATATATGTATTGAACAGCTGTCCCCACTCTGGACGGCCTCGAGCACCATAACCTGGTGCATCGACAAGGACCATTGAGCCCGGGTGTTCTCCGACCCTGAAGAAATTCAACGTGCGAGTGCAACCCTGCCAAAATGAAAATGAAATCAGAAAGCTTTTGCGCAGCTAAGAAAAGACTGACCGCTTTCTTGCTCGTTCTAAGCAGGTCATTTCGTCCTAAGACGGCATTGAAGAGCGTCGATTTGCCGCAATTTGCACGCCCTGATCGGATGGTTCATTCTGGAGCAAGGCCGTATCATAAGGGAGTATCTAACCAGTCACAATTACCTAGAGCGCCTCAGTATATCCAGAGGAGATTAAAGACAGGTCGTACTTCAGGGCGTCCATTCAAAGCCGGTATTTGATCGACGGTCGCTGCCGCCGCAACGAACTCAGCTACATTGACGCGAAAAGAGCTCGAGTGTCTTGACAAGAGTTCTCGAGCTGCTAGCTTCGTCCTTCGTTTGGAGACATGGAGGAGGGAGATTGACATGGAAGTGACCGTGACTAGCGTGACCGCGCGACTTTCGGCAAACCACCACCGTGTCTGGCTTCGATTCATGGAACTGGGTTAACCGCTACCGTTGGTTTCCTGCAATCCATCTCTCACACAATTCCTCCGCATATGCCATACGATGTCTCGAGCTGAAGCTATCTCGGGCGACGGCACCGAGCCTGAGCCGATTTTCCCCCCTGAGATTGAACGCGAGATACTCGAGCAAGCAGCTCAATTCCCAGGAAATAGCGTCACGCTTGCGCTTGTTGCCCGAAGAACCCAGATTTGGTACTTCCGCGTCCCGAACTGTCACCGTGAATTACCGAGGCTGAAGAAACCTCAGGATAGAACGTCTTATTTATGAAACAGTGACGCTTGGGACACAGCACCTTTGCGACCAGTTCCTCCGAACCTTAGACAGCCGTCCTGCCCAATTCTTCGCCGACAACGTCAAATCATTGTGTATCCCCGCAGACATCAAGCCACTAGACGCCGAACGAGTTCTCAAGGCGTGCCAAGGAGTGGTCAACCTGGCGATTTGGCTAGAGCCCCAAGCGGATCCACTTTTCCCCTTCGTCAGCTCGCTCCGGCCGACGCGCCTCTCGATAAATCATGCGCTCTTCGGCTCATGCGAGCCTGACTTCCAACACCCTTTTTTCTCGAAAGTTACACATCTTGAACTCGTGGACTGGTTAGAATGGCCCACATCCTTGCACCATCTATCCGCGCATCTCACCCACTTGGCGGTCGATTATGACTCGCATACGGACGGATCGATGGCAAGACTCTGCGACATACTGTCCTCCTGCCGGTCTCTTGTCGTTTGCATAGCTCTGGTCAGCAATGATGAGATTATGATCATTGTTTCGCACCGGCTAGCAAGCATCGAGGACCCCAGGCTGGTGGTGTTGTCCGAATCGGACGTCCTTGAGAATTGGGAGGCTTCGCTGCGGGGAACCGACGCATCTATGTGGTCCTTTGCCGAGGGCATAGTCACTGCGAAGACCAGTCAGTGAATCTGACTCTCCTTGTATTCCTCACTGATTTTTGTATATGCAGTCGAAGCACTGTAGGCTCGGGCGTAGACGAGCACGTGCAGCTGTATTCCGATTTCATCGACCGTCCCTTTCACCGGATGATTGCTCTTACCGGAGCTAGCAAAGTGTAGACTAGTTGGCGACTGTATCTATGCACAGGTGTATACTAACCAGACTTTTTTACTGCGGTCGAAGTGCAGATGCTCCTTCCTGGTTCCGGCCTCTCGCGGGTACGGTTTTATAACAGCTCTACGGAAATCACCTGGTCGTCCAGGTCCCATGTCGTTCGTTACACATTGAAACATCAAGCACATACTGTACATACCTCGAAGGTATGTGCTTCAAAAATATGTGCTGCATTTCAGTCTTGAAAATACACTCTTACAACTACATAATTCCGGGGGGTCTAAGAGGCATTCCACGATAACCGCTGGTTCAACTATCCAACTCCTTGCACCATACATCCCATGCCCGCGAAACCTGGCCAGAATTGCTGGTCGTAGAGGCAGCGCACTCCTCCGCGTTGAGGAACAGCGCCCCCTCAGTAACGTTCTGCGCCCCGCCCGCCAGGCTACTCAGGCTAGTCAAGATCTTGGCATTGTTTTGCGTATAGACCGCGCGGAAGATCGCCAGCTTGAGAGACGCGGCAGTGAGTGTGGCCCCATGACCTCGCATGAGAACCAGCGGACGCGTTGGAGATGACGCAGACACGGGGGCGAACGAAGATGCGAGCGCCGCGCCGTGGGTTGTGTTGCGGATAAGCATGTCTGTGGCTGGTCCGAATGACTCGCTGATGTCGAAGATGGGTGGGGAGTCGGGGTCTGTGCATTTTAATTAGAGGGGCGATTGGAATATTGTAAGTTTGACTGGGAGAACCTAGGAACGAAGCCATATGATACACCGGCTTGAAGGGAATCGGCAGAAGCCCGAAAGGAATAATGTCTGGAGAGTGGAAGTGAACCACTGCTTCAACATCTTCATACTGTCTGCAACAATCATCATAAGAGAGCAATTGCAAGCCAGCGTTTTAGACAGTTGCCTATATATCTCGCTGTGGATGCACCGTTCGAGGAACCCCCGCGGAGAATCGGGGACGGCCGGTCTGGGCAACAAATATGAGGGATCTAACAGAAAGACGATGTTTCTGAATTCCTACTCAGCGTCCGATATCTGCCAAGTAACGATGTCTTCGGGTTGAACGAGGGCAGGAGCCAGGTTCCGTGAAAGAAGAAAGTGCTCTTTAGGAGACCTCGGATCGCGACAAGAGACGTGCCCAAAGCCATCCACTTATTCCACTGTCATTATATGAGGAGATAGACGCGATTTGGGCGTACCAATGCCATGATGAGCGAGAATCTTTGACGCGAGAGAAAGATCTTGGAGACATTGGATATACTGCGCATTTGACTCGGTCATATTCGTGTCTTTCGTGTACGACTTGAAATCATCAAATCTCAGCAGAAATTAGTCTCCGAGGCGGCCTGCAAACTTGAATGTGGAGGTTCAGACCAAAAGACGAATTCGGAATGTCGGATCGATCGCGATCACGTTGTCCGGTCACCCGCCACCAAACGGAGTTTCGTTCTTCCACCTGCTTCCACCACCGGAATCGACTTCCTCCATCTCCTGTACATTTAGCCCTCAGTTTAGACCCCGGCTGCCGTTTCCTTCGCCCGAACACACAACCCGCAACCACTCCTCGCTCTCTTGTTTTTTCCCCTTTGGTTCTCATGGCTCCACCCTCCAAGAGATTCCATCTCTTTGGCTATCCAATCGCGCACTCTGCGGCTCCAGCGTTGCACAACAACTGCTTCAAATCGCTGGGCACAGAAAGCACGTACACTATCTGGTCTACGAGCAAGGTCACGGAAGAGATGCTCGCTATCATCCACGACGACGAATGCGGAGGGGCTGCGTGAGTTCACTCAGTTTCTTGCAAAAACTCCGGATAAGTTAACGCGCGGTAGAGTGACCATGCCAATCAAGACGGCAATTATCCCGTTTCTCGACGAGTTGTCTTCCGAAAGCCAAATCACAAATGCGTGTAATACCATCGTGAAGGTTCCGACAGCCAACGGAGGGATCAAGCTCGTTGGACAGAACACGGACAGTAGGTGTTTCTTTCACGAGCGGCACGGCGGACGAAGCTTGCCATTGGAATATTTTTTGACAATTCTGAAGTACTCGGCGTCCGAAATGCTCTCCTGAGTGCCTTGCGCGAACAACACCCAAGCCCCCCTTCACCGATCCCGTCTGACGCCTCTGCGGCCTACGCCCCACAACCCTCCGGTTCCGGCTCATTCGCGGGTCTTGTGATCGGCGGCGGCGCGACGACGCGCTCCGCGGCGCACGCCCTCACGCTGCTCGGTCTCGCGCCGATCTTCCTCATCAACCGCGACGAGGACGAGGTGCGCGCGGTCATGGACGCGATGCCGCACCTGAGCGCCAAGGGCGGGCTGATCCATCTGCGCGACCCTGCGGACGTCGAAACGCATCTCGTCGGCGAGGGCAAGGCGCGGATATTGATGGCGGTGGGGTGCATCCGTGGGTCGTTTTGCCTCCGCATCGTTCCTTGCTGACGGCGTACATCCAGCGAGCTTCGCGCCGCAGACGCTGGCGGAGCGCATGGTGTACACGACCGCGTCCGCCTTCTTGACCGTCCCGTACGTCGTGCCGACCGTCGACTCCCCTGTGCTCCCGTATCCCACGAAGCGCCTCTTCCTCGAGATGCCGGTGCGTCGATCTCTTCCCCGGCCTCTCCGCGCCTGATTCACCGCCTGCAGTACAAGCCACTGGAGACGACGATGTACAAGGTCGCCGCCGCGCACGGGTGGCACGTCATCGACGGCATAGAGGTACGCCCATTCGTCCTCTTGCTGTCTCGTAATCCTGACTCGAACACAGGCGATGATCGAGCAGGGCTTCGCCCAGCAGCGCATGTGGCTCCGCGGCGTCGCGTCCGTAGCCGTTGGGTCCGACGCCTCCATCACCGGAGCCGCGTTAGAGCAGTCGGCGCGCCAGAGTACGAGGGCGCGCTTGACTGCTACGAGTCCCGCTGCTGTAGAGGCCATCAAGGGGGAAGTCGACAGAGCGGAGGGGAAGGCGAGCGCGGTTCCAAGGAAATGAATCTGGGGTGTCAGGGTCTGATTTGCAAGTACTGTATTTATACAAATCAAGATCGGCTCTTGGGTCGAGGAGGTCGTGCGCATAGAAACTTGTATGTACATATGGCGTAGACTGACGGACTGACGCTGCGCAGCGAGTTAATCAAAGGCCTCTGAGACGAAAAAAAACGCACCTGAGAAGCCCAACCGGATGATATAGCGGAGCACAGAAAGGGAATCCATCTGGCAAAATGCTCTGAGTGGAATAGCATGATAGACTGTACTTCGACAGGCTAAATTTCGCCGACTTGATCCAAGAGCTGCAGACGACGCTCAAGGTCATGAATGCCAGGAGCAGGAGCATCTGCGCGAGCAGCCTTCATTGGGCTTCGGCTTCGGCGGGCAGAGCAGAGCGTGCAGTACTGTGGTGGGACTGAGTGGTCGTGGGCATCGCGCAGGGGAAGTCGTGCATAGAAACTTGTATGTACATTGCGCATTCTATGGCATAAATGATACAGTTAGATTATATCTATAACAGTCGGCCAGACGCTGCGTAGCGAGTCAAACCAAGTCCTCTTAGACCAAAAAGAAAATACGCACCTGAGAAGCCCGAGCAGAACAGATATAACAGACCACAGAAAGGGAATCCACCTGAAGACGTGCGTTGAGTACAGTAGTAGGACATACGGCGGACACAACGTACGTGGACATGTTAAATTTCGCCAGCTTGTACAAGCCAGCGAGGACGAATCCAATGATAGCGGAGCTGGCGACCGCACCGGCAACGCTCAGGGTCATGAACCCAAGGAACACAAGCATAGCAAATGTGGTGCGCGAGCGGCCTTGATTGGGCTTCGGCTTCGGCGGGCGGAGTAGTGGGGCCTCTGGGTCGCGGGGCGAGTATGGGAGCAGCGTGAGGGGATAGGACGAGTCATCGGAGGGCTCGCGCCTCGGTATTACTGGGCGTTGTGTCGGAGGAAACGTGAGGTTGAAGAAGGCGTAGAGTCCGCAACATAGGAATACGGGGGTATAGAAAATTAGAGTCCAATAGAGCGTGAAGCGGAAGATATCTAGGCGCCCAGCATAAGAACGTTGATACACTCGTTGTGAATGGGAAGCTTCACCGCTCGGATGGGTCAAATAGTGGCCACTAGGTTGTACGGGGGCATTGTGAGGAATGCCGAGAAGCTCGACACCCGGCTTGTACAGGGAGGGCCAGGAAGGCACGGGGCCAGAGAGTCCAACAGACGACATGCGTTGGGTTCCCGCCTCAGATATCACTCCATGCTTGTCGAGGGAAGGGAAGGGGATGGGAGGAGGAGGAGGGGGAGAGGGAGGCCAATGGCGCTGAGATTCAACAGTGGCAAATAGCCCTGAAGAATCAACATCGCCAAATCCTGGCTACAGTGTCGCAATATTGAAAGAATGCTAGCAATAATGTGTCCTCGAGGCCAAAACCTCCCAGGATTCCCCGTGAAAGGCGCCATACATTCGGTTTTTTTTTCTCACTCCCCTGGCGTCGATAAGCCATGGTTGAAGTTGAACTGTTGAAGTTCTGAACCTACCAAGCTTGCCTTTGGACTCCCCTCGAGAAGTATATTTCATCGAAGACAATCAGAAGAAGCACCAGCAGCAAAATTGGGTGCCAGCAATTTACCAGAGCGATACACAGTCCCGGAAAGCTTAAGGAAGAACAGTGGAGGCACCAAATTTGAACCAACAGTACGATAGACGTGAAATTGATGGCAGTGGGTTGAAATCAAACCCGCCGGCCATTCAGGTTGCTATAATCCAGTGCAGATATACTGTTGAACTGCACTCAGGCGAGGTAACGTCAAAGCGCGCAAGGTAAGAAACGACCCACAAGCATCAGCTGATCATAAGAATAGATGGATTCGGGATAAATAGCAGATTGAATAGCAGTGAATTCCAATCAAATTGAATCAAGTACAATGCTGTGAGGAATCAGTTAAACTCGCTCATTTCAGGTCCTGAAACGCACTGAGGCCGGAAGTAACGCGCTGAGGCCGGAAGAATTGAACCACAAGCAGGAGAAACGTTAACGTGGATGGAGCCAACTGCGCCGCGTCGGACGCGACGAAACTGGCTCTAAACAGTAAGAATTCGGGCTTCAATCTTGCCACGATATACTCCTATACATTCTGCAAGGGTTGGTAGAGAACTCGTGTCAGAGGTACTGCGACGCACACAAGTTGCCATGAGATGTGAGCAGGATGCGACCCAAATACAACTCGCCAGGCCCGGAAGAAATCTCGAAGCCTTGCTGCCACATATCATTGGTTAGCGGGTTGCTTGTTGGAAAGCGAGCTGAAATGTGCATCGAAACGCTAAAGACGTCCAAAAGTTAACCCAAGTTGAACCGTGCGAATATGAGTGTAACATTCGAGCTTAAGTCCGCACCGAAATTCAACCGTTACTCACGTTGAGTTAAAACCTTACTTTGCGTGTGACAACCATATGTTTTTGCTGGGTTACAGTCTGCACTATAGGTACTTGAGGAACCACTCGACGGTGGCCTTGAACGCACCCTCCTTGCCCGCTTTGACCTTGGGGTCGCTGATGTCGCCGCGAACAGCGAACCCGTGCTCGCAGCCTTCAAAGTGCTCGCGCTTGTACCCTGGTGCGAAGCCTGTGAGAATCTCGTCCGCCTTGGCTTGGGCCTCCGGTGGGAACATCGTGTCGACTGGGCAGCTATTGATCAGGAGGGGCGCCTCCGAGTTGGTGGCGTATTCCTGAGCACAATATAAGTAGGGTATCCAACATGCCAGGCGAATAAAGTTTAAACACACCCGGAGATCATTGGGAACCTCGAAACCACCGCGATACTGGCCGTCGCGATACTGGAGAAGGGACGGGTGCGCGACGGCCGCGACGGAAATGGCCTTGTCGATGGCGAGGTCGAAGACGTGCCGCCCGCCAAAGCAATAGCCGACGGCGGCAAAACTCTTCACGCCATCCTGCTGGAGCTTCGCGATGACTGCATTGATGATAGGGCGTGTGTGACCTTGGTCGTGAGGCTGAGGTGTCTTGTTGGGGTTGCCAGGTTGGCTTTTGCCCTGGAACCAAGTGTGGAGCTTGAATAGTTTTGATTTTTTTGGTGTCTGTAAAATCAAAGTTTAGTATATACCACGTCGGGCAAAATGGTGGGTTGCTCACGGCGGTATCTGCGTTGGATTTTGGGGGTGTCAATACTGCATCTGGGGGGACCGGGTCACCGCGAAAGAGGTCGGGCATAACGGTCTGCAGCAAGCCGCTCAGTGATGCCTTCGAATCCGTTCAGAGACAAACTCACTTTGAATCCGTTCTCCGCAAAACCGTCCGCCAGTAGCTGCCCTCCTATAAGCCTCTTATTTAGACAGCTGAATGGGATGTCCTGTACCTTGTTGTTTACGAGCGCTAAGCCGAAGACGTCCGTAAGTAGCAGGATGACCTTGTCCTTTGGGTAGGGGACAGTGGGCGTCGCGACATAGCACTCGATTTCGATAGCGGGGGTGTCGATAGCGGGGGTTTTGTCGGTAGCGGCGAGGTGGATTGCGTCGAGGTGGACTGTCTCAATCTTACCTGCGATGGCGTCAGTGCGAGCTCAAACCCACTGCGACCGATGACCGCGAACCTACGGGGGTTCCCTCGTGAACGACACCTATACTGGTATGATGAGATCGCGCGACAACGAGCGGGAAGTCCGCTCGCCTTTGATACAGTCAGCGCAGAAGCTCATCGTTTGGGGAAGATGTGGAGTGAAGGGAGGAGAGAGAGATTGCCTGGGAATTTAAATGGCGCGACGCCTTGGGTCCCATCTATTGAGGATATGATACAGCCAACGGCGTGATCCGGTTGGGCAATCCTATTCAGAGGAAGTGCCCATCTCTAGGTTGGTATCACGGCTGCTCAGTCAGCCGCACCGCGTCAACGGCTAAACGGGCAGATCGATTTCGGTTGACATCGATTATTTCGAAGAACGGGATGCCGAAAGCTTGAAGGGAGGTGATCCTGGTGAAGGTGCACTGCGAAGTGAACTTTGAAGATGATCCGACTGACAGTCGAAGTTGAATTTCAAAAGGATACCGATGAGTCGAATCCATACTCCGCGTGGAGGAAGAAATGAGGCCCATTGAGGCACGAAGTTTGTACCGAGTCGCGGCGGTGTCGGCCCGTAAAGAAAGATAAGGAGCGTATTGAGAGACTTGATATTGGTCGCATGATTAATGTTGAAGAGGACGAAGACAGCGTGAATGCTGATGTATGGCGGAAGATTGAGCTCGGACTCGCCCCACAGTAAAGGTTGGTGGTGCCATGATGCATAAAATAGCTTCAACACGAGTTGAATTGCGTTGAAAGTGTTTAGCAGCCTGTGAACGTTTCTCCCCTTCATAAAGAGCCAGTCTAATTTGCAACGAAAATTTGCAACGAAATTCTGAAGAGAAAAAAAACACAAGGATTCAGGAGGAAGTTTTTGCTACGAGATTGTCCTACAGATAGCCAGCTTAGTCAGTAGACAATAAGCAGGTGGAAAATGTAAAAAAAAAAGAAAACGCATTGAGATGCACACAATTCATTGAGATGCACATAATTAGAATGCGTGAAAAGTTGAACCGTGTGAACACAAGTGTGATCCGCATCGAAGAATTTGAACAAGCTGACAAGTCGAATAGCCGTGGGCAAAGTTCTGAGTCAAATGTCTACCTGTATCGGGAATTTGAGGTAGAGTGGGCACCACAGAGTCGTGGTGAATCAGTGGCCGGAATGCTGAATGGACTTCGTGTCTAAGCGCCGCCTCCATTCGTCCTTGTGGATAAGAAACATACTTTTTGGCTACAATTTCGCATCTACAGATACTTCAAGAACCACTCAACGGTGGCCTTGAACGCGCCTTCCTTGCCCGCCTTGACCTTGGGGTCGCTGAGGTCGCCGCGGACGGCAAACCCATGCTCGCAGCCTTCAAAGTGTTCGCGCTTGTATCCTGGCGCGAAGCCTGCGAGGATCTGGTCCGCCTGCGTCTGCGCCTCCAGCGGGAACTTCTCGTCAATCGGGCAGCTGTTGATCAGCAGCGGTGCCTTCGAGCTGGCGACGTATTTCTGCGCACGATTATTAGTAGTACGCGGATGCATAGGCAGGTAGACATACCTCGAGATCTGCGGGAATCTCGAGGTTGGACGGATGCGCCACAGCTGCGACGGAGATGATGTTGTCGAATGCGAGATCAAAGACGTACCGCCCGCCGAAGCAATATCCGACGGCGGCGAAACTCTTCACGCCCTCCTCTTGGAGCGCCCCGACAACTTCATCGATGATAGGGCGCGTGACGTCTTGGCCATGACCGTTTTGTTTGCCGGGGGTATTGGCAAACCATTTTTTGAGGTCGAAGGCTGGATTAACTGGGCCCTGTCGTCGCAAGTTGAGTAGGTCGTACCGTGCATACTGCGATGGTTGAATGCTCACATCGGGGTTAGAAGGGTTTACGGGTGGGTCAAAAGCGTGAATGGGGACCGGGTCGCCGTGGAGGATGTCGGGGACGATGGTCTGCAGTGAGCGGTCGGTGACGCAATCGAACCAGTTCAACACAAAATAAAACTTACCTTGAATCCGTTCTCCGCAAAAGCGTCCGCGAGAAGCTGCTTCGATGAGTCTCTTATTCAAAGGTTACACGGCTGTTCCTGTACCTTGTTGTTGACGAGAGCCAAGCCGAAGACATCCGTAAGCAATAGGATGACCTTGTCCTTTGGGTAGTCGACGGTGGGCGTCGCGACATAGCACTCGACACCGTCTTTACCGTCTTTGCGGCCGATGATTTCAATCTTGCCTATGATAGCATTAGTTGAACTCGAACCCGCTTATCAGCGATGGCCGCCGAACCTGAGGGGGTTCCCTCGTGGATGACACCTGTACGAACGTCGTTAAATCGCGTTGTGGCGGCCGACAGTGCCACGCTTGCCTTTGACACAGTTTTTGCAGAAGCTCATGGTGGGGGAAGATGGGTGGAGTGGAGGAAGGTTGCTTGAGAATTTATAGGGTATGGCGTCAGGATTCGTTCTGATACGGATTGGAGTCCTCTGCATAAAGATCGAAGATGCGAGAAAAGACTGGAAGACTCCATCTCTGGAGTCACCAGTGCGTCACATTGACATCAGTGCTCGCGCATCCGGCGAGAGTGCGAACGAAGGCTTCATGGGTACACGCCAGGATACAGTTCAGAATACAGCCGCAACTTGCAAGCGTGAACGGACATGAAGTCGTGAAGGAGGAGGGAGAGAGGTGTTCAATGTTCTTTTGATCCGACAAAATCGGACCCATCACTGATAAGAATTGAACCATGGGTTGAAGTTGGGATGGAGTTCCAGTTGGTTTTGAGCGACTCCCTTCAAAGAGAGGTCGATGGGCCAGTGAAATTGCTGGATTAATATTATTCTCCCAAACCCAACCGCGTGAAGGGCCGCGAAAACTGAACCGGGTTGCACAGACAAGTAAGTAGCTGGAATGGACTTGCTTAAGGTGCTGCGTAAAACAAACACACTACGGTTTCGCATCTAGAGGTACTTGAGGAACCATTCGACAGTGGCCTTGAATGCGCCCTCCTTGCCCGCCTTGACCTTGGGATCGCTCATATCGCCGCGCACGGCAAACCCGTGCGTGCAGCCCTCAAAGTATTCGCGCTTGTACCCTGGCGTGAACCCTGCGAAAATCTCGTCCGCCTTGGCCTGCGCCTCCAGTGGGAACATCATGTCGACCGTGCAGCCGTTGATCAAAAGCGGTGCCTTCGAGCTGGCGACATATTTCTGCGCGCGATTCCCATTAGCACTACGGTCGATGCGTAAAGTTGAAGAGTCACATACCTCAAGATCGCTGGGAACCTCGAGTGCAGATGGGTGCGCGACGGCCGATACGGAGATGACGTTGTCGAACGCGAGGTCGAAGACGTACCGCCCACCGAAACAATACCCGACGGCGGCGAAACGCTTCACGCCGTCGGCTTTGAGCGCCTCGATGACTTTATCTATGATGGGGCGTGTGTCGGCTTGGTAGTGGCCGCCCTCAAACCATTTCGGGATGTCGAAATTTACCTATTAATCACAATGAAATATCTGCACCTCGCATTCATGTTGGGGGTACTCACGCCGGGATCCAAGGCATTGGGAGGGACCGGGTCGCCATGCAGGATGTCGGGGATAACAGTCTGCAACACAGTCTGGGTCTTGAAACGGATCAGTTGAAAGACGAACAGACCTTCAATCCGTTCTTCGCAAAATCGTCTGCCAGCAGCTACGCTCCATAAGCCGGTGTTCAACAATTTGTAGCAGATCAGTACCTTAGGGTTAACGAGACCCATGCCAAAGATATCCGAGAGGAACAGTATGACCTTGTCCTTCGGGTAGTCGACGGTAGGTGTCGCGACATAAGTCTCGATGCCACCAATGGTCTCGATCTTGCCTGCGGGGGTTCCTTCGTGAGTGACGCCTGCTCCAAACTAATTAGACCGCGTGAACCCCATGAACGCCCAAGCCACACTCGCCTTTGACACAGTCTTTGCCGAAGCTCATCCTTGTGTCAGATTTGCGGAAGTTGGGGTGGATTGCGGGACAAGCAAAAAGAATCCCGGGAATTTGAATGGCAACGCGTAGTTTCTTCATAATATCATTATCGTGGCTGCTCACTCAGCCTCCCTCTCTTCATAATGATATGAGACGGTCGCGTCACTTCGCCAGCGTAAGATGATATGAAGAATTTGGATGCCGGAGCTGGCTTGGACCCTGGGACGATTCAAACTGGGCTGCCGACGCGTTTGTACGGGTAAATGGGTAAGATCACGCAATTGACGCGTACGTTGACTGGGCAAGAACTCGGAAATGAAACGGAAAGGTCAAGTTTTGATGTTTGCCATTTTCCAGTGATCCAAACATAGCCACATACGCTTGCCAACCTTGAGTCCAGTCCTAGCCCTTGACAAGGCCTTGAGTCCAGGGTCCTAGCCCTTGACAAGGCCTTGAGAGCCCCTTGGGCTGCTCCCTCTTGTTCTTCTGCTAGTACTTCGCGCTCACGTCACTGTTACTCCACACGGATGGAACGGTCTTGTCTATAAAATCCTTGTTTGCGCGAAATTCTTCAAGTTCGGGCGGCCGTCATCGGCGGCTCCTTCAAGTTCCTGGATCCTGGTGGCAGTCTGCAGTGTTTACTTCCTGTGATTTCTTTTGGTTCCAGAAAACGATAGACCGGAAGGCGGGCAACCCACGTTCGCTGAAGAGCCTCTGCACAGGTCCATCCACCGATATCATTTTCCGAGGGAAAGTCGCTACCAGGATTTCTGTCAATTGTTAGTGCCTGGAAGAGTGCTCACGGATCTTCTTCGGACCATATTCTACTCTATGCATTGGGTGATTCCATCGCGGATTCCGATGCACTGGTTATTTCTGGTCGATATAAAACGTTAACGTTTGAACTAGTCTCATTTCGTGACAGGGCTCCCAGATTGGGATGTCGTGACAGTCGGGAAATGAGACTACGTTTGAACGTACCTACCTGGCTCTCTACTGCCGGGTTTATTCGCTCAAACACCATGGATTTCGAGGAAATTCCACCATTTCCTTCCATGCCGTTGACGCGCTCTCTGTCCACACAGAAGCATTTTGAATGAACACCATCTCATCTGGTTCATGACCCTAGATTCGCCCCAACATCTTCTATGATGAGCCTTTCCAGTATATATGGGTCTCAGGCGAGTTGAGCTTTTTTTCCCTTCATAGTCTTCCACAGCTCAGATTAGGATGACAACCATGGATGATGTCTTCGCCAGTGACGAGTGAGTACCCCAAGCGTCGTTGGCCATGAGTTTATAAGTTGCCTTTCAGACGCTGGACACGCAACTTATTTCTGCCTGGTCTCGGTAAGTACCTCATCTCGGTTTGTGTCCTGATATGTCCTAAAACCCTGCAGTGATTCTGCTCTATGACCACATCCTCACGTTTCCAGAGGAGGTTCGATACATCTGGGTCCCTCAACACAAGCGTAGCTCCGCTTGGTTTCTATTTATTCGCTATCTCGCGTTCTTCGGCAACATCGTCATGGCCGTGTACACTCTCGCCGACTTCAATCCCAGGTGCGTCGCTTGCCGCTTAGAACAATCCCGAGCTGAATCCTTATGCGAGCCGTACCTTTCTATCACTTGATATCCAACTCGCACCGCTGATCACTGTAGTTTCCAGTTGTCATTCACTATTCCTCGTCCGCGGATGGTTCATTGTGGGTCTCGAATTCCTCGTAGGCTGTCAGATCTATCTATCTCGTGCCCCATTTTCCCGTGTCACTGGACTTTTCTATCCCAGGTACCCTGGCGCTCCGGGTTTTTGCTATGTATGGCTTCAATAAACCAGTCATCTTTGCTCTTGCGACGGCCGCGGCCATAACCGTTACTTTGGGCGCAGTGCGTACTTGGTGTATTGGTATCAGTCCGCGTCTGATCAATTACCGCAGTGGTCTGTCGTTCCCGTCGGATCGGACCCGCCCGTTGACACCAGCGTGCCTGGATGCCACAGCCCTCAACCGACCGCACAGTATGTACATTCATCCCTCGTGAAAAATATTGCATCTCGCTGACAACCCTGCAACCTACAGGTATATTCGCAAGTCCATGTATCACGGCCCCGAGGGAGGAACTGACCTGGAATATGGGCCTCGCTGCAGCATGGGAAGCAGAGTACGTCCTTGATCAACGACTGATATCCTCCGATCCCTTATCCTTCATTGGGCAGCCTCGCGTGTAACATCGCCGTCTTGGGGCTGACGCTGTACCGAGCGTACAAACACGGCCGCGAGGCGATTGCGGTGCCCGGCTCTCTGTGGACAGTGATGCTCCGCGACGGTGCGTATCTTATCCACCCGCCGACTCACTATCGCAATACTAAGAGTCAGGGATCTGTTCAGGCGCCATGTATTTCGGGCGAGTCGCAGTTGCTTATTCTCTCCGTGACCGCCAACTGATGAGTACAGGATAATCTGCCTCGCCAATTTGGCTAACATTTTGGTCTTTTACGTGCGTACGTCCATGCTCAAGATAAACACAACTGCTGATCCCTTGACAATCCTCAGCTCGGCGATGTACGTTTTGCGCAATCCATTCTCTCCATACTTATAACAATTCAGTCCAACACTGCGGGTGGCCTCTCCTGGTGCACCGCCGCGTAAGTACAACGCCTCTATCCTCTTGTACTGGATTTCTCACTACATACCTTCTATCTCAACCAGCGTATCAGTCACCATGATCGCGCGCCTAATGCTGAAGCTGCACGAAGCTGCGGCGCCACCCGAGGGGTCGACGCACACAACGAACCTAGAGTCCATCCGATTCGCGTATAGCCGGACTGCGGAGGATGGTCTAGAAAATACTGTGGAAGCTGGGGAGGAAGAGATTTCATACGGATTGTGGATCACCCTGAGCGTAGGGGATTTGGAGGATGGAAGAGTTAAAAGTTGAACGTTGAATGTTGATGGGGTCCTTCCAATCAATTATTTACATTCAACACACAAAGAGGTTTAAATCCGCTCAGTACTGTGCGTGGAGGTCAGCTGTTACTATACCCTGGCACGTTGGGTGAACCCGCCCGTGCTTCCAAAGTTACAGCAGCATTTCAAGGTACCGGCGACGTTCTATTACTGGGAGTTTGAAAGACTGAGAGCCTGGAGCTTGCTCAACAACCTTCAAACTTGGGACCCCTGACAAACGAACTCGAGCTCTTCGTCCAAATGACAAAGAACTGCTCCAGCCGGACACTCAATTAATTTACTGGATGCCAAACTATTTCGCCAAGCCGTAAGTTCAACCTCTGCATCTCCCCCACAAAGGAAATCGCGAGACAGATTATCCTCCCGGCCGGTTGAAACGGATTCTGACTCCAACTTGAACTCCCGCAGCCTAGATTCCTGGCCCGCTATGTATTGGGTACTGCCGTTCCAATACAATCTCGGACGAAATGCGTGAAGGTAGGTGTCCTATGCGGTGATATTTGCCTACGGTAACCCAAGTAGGCTTTCTAAACGCCTCATCGAAGTAATAAGATGGTCTTACGTCCTCAATCCAGGCCCCATAGAGCTCTAATGCGCAACAACGCAGTCCGGCCGAACGGTTTGACATCCCCAGCAGGCAACTCGAGTTCTAAATGGAGGTGCTGAGACGTAAGTCATTTTGGCTTCTGTTCGAAGCTTTGGATCGGATTCGCAAGCGGAAGGGATAAATTCCCGGCGCCTGCGTCTCTTCGTCTCCACCGACGGTCAGCAGATGACGGCGACACCCTGGTATCATGCAGTGCTCGCTGGACTCCGAAAACTGCGAGATATCAAGGACCACGGTGCCAATAGGATCGAAAGCCTCGAAAGCCTAATGTCTTTCGGGATGGGGTCTGGCCCCAGCGGCGGCACCGTCTCCCACTTGATGTGCGGGAATGCGACCAAGGGGAGAGCCTGCCCAGAACGGGGCTTAAACCTCTGCGCGAATGTACGTCCGTTCACAATTCTTGTGCTTGACGATCCAATCAGACTTGGTGTAGTGCCGTCTCGTCAAGGTGTGTCTCCGGAACCCTTCCTCCACGTCGGCTCATGGGCGATCAGTATTGCTCCGAGAAGTGCAGAATCCAGCATTGGCCAAAGCACCGCTCGCGCTGCACACATCGGTACCTGAGCGAGACCTGGCAGCCTGCGTGGGTCACGGAGGGACGGGATCCCACTTTCCTCTACCCATCGAATTTGATGACGCTGTACCGTTTATCCGTCGATTTTTGGGGCGATCTACCGGCAATGGATTGCCTTCAGCTGTCCACCAACGAGGGGATGGATGATCTGGACCATTTGCCCGACCTGAAGTTGTGTTTCGCTGGCAAGTAACCCCGACAGTTTTAACCATGTCGTTCATTGACGGTCTTGACTCTAGCATCCGGAGATCTTCGCAACTTAATACGAACGATCAACAGTCTCCCGCCCGATTATGCTGGGTACTGCGACGTTCTGCTGAATGACACCAACCCGGTTCTTGTGAACCGAAACCTTGTCATTCTTTTCGTCCTCTTGAGCTCAGGTCCCTCTCTGGATGTACGGATATCGCCTTTTCCCTGGATTGAACTGACACACTAAAACAGGAAGCTGCTGAATTTTGTACGCACCTGATGTACTCTGCGGCCATTCCCGAGGCTGGCGCCGAATACGTTAAGCGATGCATCGACTTCATCTACGCCTCCAGCGGGGAGTTCGAGGCCGACCTGTCCTTCCAGCGCTGTCTCGATACCAGAGGAGAAGGCAAGGTGTATTCTGTCCAGCCTTCCGCGGGCATCAAACGGCTCCTGGAGATGTTCCAGTCAAATTATACCCTCTCTACTGCACTGCGGAGCATGAAGGACACCACACTGGCCCCAGACCGCTTGGACTTTCGTGAAAAATATTACGCAGGACTGAAGCCTTCTCACCGGATGGCTTTTCATCGTTTCCGCGAGACCGGGATACTGGCGCCGTTTTCCCTCAACACCTCCAACTTCACGCATCCGAACAGGTGGGAGACATGTCCTCGTCATGGATGCTCGCTAATGCGTCCGCGCAGATTTCTGTTTTCTTCTCAAGGAGTCTGGATGGTCCCAGAAGACGCAAACGCTCTATTTGGATGGGATGTTGCCGATGTCCAGACTTCCGGTATTAAACGCGGTGCAAGCCCTGAGGACATCCTGGGCTGCCTGTTCTTCCACGTCAAGGACGAGCTTCGGGAGTTTGCGAAGCGCGTAAAGGAGCTCCGAATCGACATCCACGTCACGTCGTTCGACGCGGGAATCCTCGCCAAGGGTATTACCATCGGCGCGCTGCCGGCATTCGAGGACGCTAGCTTCGATCGGATCCTAACGTCGAATTTGGTGGACTCCGTCGGTCTGCGGGCGTGTCTTTCCGACTGGGGACCGCTCCTGAACAGGGAGAACAAGTTTGCGAGCGTTATCATGCAGACCAAGGCGTGGCACACGCACCAGCCGCACGCGGCTGCACAATGGGGCCCGCACGCCATGAAGGTTCTGGAGGAGAAGTGTAGCCAGATACCGGGTTTAGTAAGCAATCTTGCGCTCTCGATGGCCAGCTCTGAGGTCGTACCACAGGAGGTCAAAATGAAGGCGGTTTTCGCTCAGGGACTCCGATCGCCAGCGCTCTTCCGCATCTTCGAGTCCCTTGACGCCTTTCATGACAACGAGCCAGCTTTCCAGGAGTATTTGAACGACCAAGACACTGAAAGAGCTGCGGAAGCATACGATTTACAACTGCGCTCCACCCATCGAGTGCATCCAAAGGTATGCTGATTTTAGCGAGACCGACACTCTTCACTCACGGTCCACAGCGATTTGGGATCCCCTTGAACGCTCCCAGATGGCAGAGGCTGCCCGATCTTTCGAGCAACGAATTTTATGACCTTTGTGAGTTTTTGCCGGCCCTTCTTTCACGGCTAACGGATATTCAGTCACGATTGGAGGCGCCAATCTGCCCGTACGCTTCCTGGAATTCGAGGGCATCGACGACCAGTCGACCTCGGAATATAGTACTGCAGATTTTGAGTAGATTGAGTCGTCTACACGCACACAAGGAAGCAAATGTTATGCCAACGCAATGTATACATGTTCTGGTGGACGGATGAAGCCGTGGTGTCCTGATGTTCCCCGACTCTAGGAGGGCTTGATTGTACCTGGGATACAACTTGTGTATCCGCGCCGGTGATACAAGAGCGGCAAGTCTCCGGAAATATCCAGCTCCTCGACGCGTAAGACCTGGGCAATGAAGAGCTCCGAGACAACTTCGGTCGGCGAAAATTTATCCGGAGTTTCGTCCACAAGTCGCGGGTGTAGAAAACTGAGATCATGGAGAGGTAGACCTCTCGACACTAATTTGCATGCGATCGCGCCCAGCGACCCACGAATGACAGGTAGTCCATCCGCATTCAAAGAATACGGGGTTGTGGAGAACGGATGCGGATGGAGGTCGGGTCGCGAGAAACTGGCCGCAACGGAGGCCTGAGACGCCGACAAAAGGTTTATGACCATGTCCGAAGATGAATTTGACGGCGAGGCGTTGAGGGCGGACGCCATGCGAGATGGTATTCGTAACGCAAAAGTGACCAATGGAGGATCCATTGAGACCGATGTAAAAGACGAAAGGGTTGCGCCTCAAAGGCGCTTCTCAGCATGTGTGTTCAAAAGATATTCGGGAAGCACTCTCACCATGAAATTCGCGCTCAGTGGGCTTATCCCTGTCCCTCTGATTTGACGCGTCGAAGGCCATGAACGACGTGACAACCGCGACAGGTTGCGCGGTTTCCCTAAGAAGGACCCGCAAGCGACTTTTGGTAGCCTCCACGCCAGCGGCGGCGCTCGTCGAGCATGAACGGGCCAACAAGCGTGGAAGGAGGTTTGACATTGAGATGAAAGCCAATGCCACCAACACTAAGCACATGAACACAAAAGGAAACATTAGGGCCGGTCGTCGACTTTAACTCACTCTATTAGATCGTCTCTCTCTCTAATTAATCCGCGAAACAATTACAAGGGCTACAACGATGTATATCCACCGTATTGGATTACTTGAGTTTGACAAACATGCTCTTCGACAGTTCCACGGTCGAGATCTCAGCCTGCAGTGTTTTCCGCTGCCTCGAAAGTCAGTAAACACCTCGAATGCAAGCATGGATCGCACCTTTTCGGAGTTCGCGAGCCGTACATTCTCAGGGACGGTCTCCACGTAGTCGGGCTGGGATTCGAGCTTGATCATCTTCTGGAGGTTGATCTTGGAAAGGTCGAGCTTCTTGTCGCACTTTGCGATTTCTACGTCTAGATCAACGAAGCCCTACGAGACGCTCGTCAGTTTGCCATATATTGGAGCTTGCTGAGATACTCACTCGGACGAGCGCGTGCACGCCGATCGTAGGTGTAACGACGGTACCCCCGCAACCCTCGGGAATATCCTTCAACTCGCGTACGACCTTGGCACTTTTGCATCCTTTAGTCAGCGCGACGATGGTCGAGAGCTGCGACTCAAAGAGCGCAGCTTCTTCGTCCCACTGGATATGCAGGAACACTGCAAGATGGATCGTTAGGTGGCATAAGAGACTAAGGCAACGGTCTTACATTGAATGTCGCTCTGGAGGTTATATGACGCGGCCAATGACCGGCCTGTCTTCAGAGCAGAGAAGACCAGATTGAATTGCTGATCGGCAGATTCAAAGACGCAGGCTCTGTCCTGCGGCTTTGGTCAGAGACAAAGCCTGTATCTAGATCCAGTAAACTCACAAAGACAGGGAAGGCGCACACCATGATAGATGGTGTCGGGTCATTTGGTCGACGGGGCAGCCGTTGCCAAAGCTCCTCGGTTACGAAAGGCATGAAAGGATGCAACAATCGCAGCCCGTGGTCGAGGCACGTATACAGGGTTTGCTGGGCAGACTTGCGTGTCGCAATCGGAGCGGCTTCGTCCGTCATGGGTTTCATAACCTCCTGCATAGCGTCGTTAGAACCCATGCAAGAGCGGAGGGAAAGTACGCACGATGTACACGTCACAAAGCTCGTATAACCAGAAGTTATATGCGGCAGTGGTGGCCAACATGAAGTTGCGTTCGTGGAGCTGGGTGTTGAGCTCCAGGACGGCAGCATTGAGCTTGTGAAGAATCCACCGCTCGACGAGGCTCTCATTCCCGGTGGGCTGCGGGGAAGATTAGCGTTGGGACCGTCGAGTGATGAGCCGACGCACCTTCGCGGAAGGCTCGGGAACAAACGATTCGTCCAGCTTCAGCATAGCAAACTTCGTGGCATTGAATATTTTGTTGCAGAATTTCCGGTATCCCTCAACGCGCAGGATCTCAAGATTGATGTCGCGTCCTTCGCGAATGTTAGAGCGGGGTCCAGAAAACGACGAGGAGGACACACCTCCGGAGGAGTAGGCACAAAGTGCAAATCGCAAGGCGTCGGTCCCACACTGTGGGATCCCCTTCGGGAAGTCCTTCTTCTGGCCAGCAATGGCCTTCACGATCTCCTTCTCATCGAGATTTCCTTCCCGAAGTTGCTGGTGGAGCGCCTCGAGCGGGACACCCTCGATAACATCGATCGGGTCGATGACATTACCCAGAGACTTGCTCATTTTACGCCCATGTGCATCCCGAATCATTGCATGGCACAGGACCTCGTTAAACGGGACCTTGCCAGTGAGCTTGATTCCAAGCAAAGCCATACGCGCGACCCAGAAGAATATGATGTCCCAGCCGGTCTCCAGAAGCGACGAGGGATAGAACGTCTTGAGATCAGGTGAGGCCTGGGAGAGTGAGTCAGACAGGAGAAGAATATGGGGCGGAAGACGGGACGGACGTTGTCTGGCCAGCCCATGATAGAGAAAGGCCATAGACCGGAGGAGAACCAGGTATCGAGGACATCCTCATCCTGCTCGAGAACAAACTTCTTGCCGCCGGCAAAGACTTTCGCCCTCTCCGTCGCCTCCTCGAGTGTCCTGCCGACAACCCAATTCTTCCCCTCCTTTCGCTGCAATGCACACGTCAGAGCAGAAAGGGGCAGGATGGCGAGAGTCGTACGTCTAATTCTTCCCCTTCGATATTGACAAAGTAGGCCGGACACCGGTGGCCCCACCACAGCTGACGGGAAATGCACCAGTCTTGGATGCCTTCCAGCCATCGGTACCATTCGTTCTCCGATTGCTTGGGACCAATGACAAGCTCGCCCGCCCGCGTGCGCTGCCAATTTTCATAAATTACGAGGAGGATGAGAACGAGAACGAAGGCACCTTGATCGCCTCCTCTGCCAAGGGCTTGCAATCGACCCACCACTGGGGCTTCAAGACGGGCTCAACAACATCCCCGGATTTGCTGTTTTCCATCCTCCATCAGCTCGGGATATCAAGTGCAGATGAGCGAGGGACCGACCTGCAAATGGGAATTTGCATGGGGTTGTCTTTCGTCTCGATATAAAGCCCGGCGTCCTTGAGCGCCTTGACGACGGCAACCCTGGCGTGGAACCGTTTCATACCCTGCAGGTGCCCTGATAAGCTGGTGCGATTACAGACAAAGATACGCGCCCACCTTGAATTTGTCGCCGGCGTTCGCGTTGAAGGTTCCATCATCGTTCAGGATGTTGATGAAGGCCAGCTTGTGGCGTATTCCGACTTCGTAATCGTTGGGATCGTGAGCGGGGGTGATTTTGACGGCTCCCGTTCCAAACTCCATATCGACAACGATATCGTCGGTGACGATAGGAATTCGCCGGTCAATGAAGGGATGCTTGGCAAATTTGCCATGCAGATGCTGGTGGGCAGTGAGATCAGAAGGAGGCGGCAGCAGGGAGTGAGTCACCTTGTATCGGGGATCCTCTGGGTGAACAGCGATTGCAGTGTCTCCGAGCATTGTCTCGGGACGAGTGGTGGCAACGATGATCTTCTCGTCTAATGTTCTTGTAAGCGAGCTGCTGCTTGAGGGGAAAACAAGTACGTGCCGGAATCTTCGATCTCATATGCAAAGGAAACCAAAACACCAAACTCGAATCGCTCTTTTTCGTCATAACCAGGGACGGTGAGCATTGTCCGACCATTAAGTTGCTTCTGGTCGACCTACACACGAAGATGTGGGTAGAGAGGATGATGTTTAGTTGAAACATTTACCTCAAGGTTGGAGAGCGTCGTGTTCATCTTGACGCACCAAGAGACGAGACGATTGGCACGATAAATAATGCCTTCTTCGTGTAACCGACAAAATGCCTCTATGACGGCCGTGTTCCGTTTCTCGTCCATGGTAAATACAGCACGATCCCAGTCGTAACTACCGCCGAGTCGATGTAACTGACGGGTAATTCGCTTCTGGTAGCTGCGAAAAGGATGAGGCTGGTCCCTCACATGAAACAGAACACACACTCGTTCTTCCAGTCCATGACGGTTTCCAAGAATTTCTCTCGACCTAAATCGTGACGCGTCTGGCCGGTACTTTTGTACAGTCGCTTCTCTACAACAGACTGTGTAGATATGCCGGCGTGGTCGAAACCGGGCGCAAACAAGGTAGTCTTTCCCAGCATCCGATTCCTGCAGCAGATAAGACAGAATATTGGCACAATAGATGCGCGTAACTAACCATCGAATTAAGCTGTCCTGAATCGCGGTCGTGAGCGCGTGGCCAATATGCAGACTTCCGGTAACGTTTGGAGGAGGAGCGGGGATGACGAAGACGCCCTCAGGCTTGACCTGCCCGTCGGCGGCAAACTGGGGCTTGAAATATCCTTGCTTCTCCCACCAGTCGTACCAAGCAGATTCGACCGCGATAGGGTTGTATCCAGCGGCCATAGGTTCGGTGAGATCTGGCCACAGTTTGGATTACTTTCGCGCAGAACGAGCCCCAATCTCACCTTTCTTCTCCCCGGGCGGCGTGGTGTTCACGAACGGTGCCTCAACCTCCTTCTTCTCCTTCTCCTTGACCTTCTTGTCGGCGCCGGTGCTAGCCACAGTCTTTGCATTCTTCGCTGCCAACTTGGCCGCCTTTTCTAAACGTTTCTCCTCCTTTTTGGCTACAGACACATCGCGTCAGTTTCGGGTAAGAAAAATGTAACACCTCAAACCTGAGCTCTTGGAGTTGGGAACCGGGGCATCGCCCGGAGGGGTCGCGATGGTGGACATCTTAAAGACTGCCGGTCTTCGTGGTCGTGGTAAGAGGGAAAGTTTGATGATTCTATGAAAACCGTGCATGCATGACTCGGTCGGCGGCGCGTGACCAATTTGTGACTGAAGCGCGTCTTTGACTTCAGAAAATTGCCTCGGCCTCAGAAAATTCCCAAAATTAAATAGCGATGGTATAGATAAGTACATTTTTCTATTGGTACCACCGCTCGCGTAGCCGTTTCCGCCTGACCATCGGCTTCGCTATTATAATTCCCAACGCCAGCCCCGAAACAGTAAGCACCAGCTGTGCCTTGTTAAAGTTTTTGTTCAGGATGTCGAAGGTGTTCGAGGGAGCCACGCGCGTGAGGAACAGATCCAGCCCATACGCGAAGACCAGGGAGGTCGATTCGAGAAGAGCGGGGGCCGTAATAATCTTTCGCGTATTGGCGACCTAGCAGCGTCATTTAATCAGCGTCTGGCCTGAGACGGTATGGACGTCAACGAACCTCGTAAGTATGTGAGATTGTACGCCGCGGATCGTCGGGGATAAGCACATCGTAAGGAAGTAGCTGTTCCTCCTGCTGCTCTTCTGCAGTAGGTTTCCGGTTCTTTGGGCGGCGAGGATTGAGCAGACGGCGAGGGATGGCGTGTATCTTGTTATTTTGGGTAGCCACTTCAACGTCAGCCGATTCAGCTGATTTACGGACGGAGAAAGTGAAAAACAGACCAATGAGCTCCTTCGAAGAAATGCCGAATTTCGTTGTGGTGGTGGTAATGGCTGTTATGCCATGCGAAAAGATGTAAGACTGCTCCAGAGCCTCAAGCTGCATACTCTCTACTGAGAACGCAGACATATCCGAGCTGCGGCCCGAGAACGTCAGATGGGATCCCCGGAAACGAAAAAGAGGGAAAGCGTACCTCCGCGTCTTGTCGTCTACGCCCCCTTCGTACAACTCTACCGTGACAAGCCTCCACCCCTTGGTCTCGCCCTCTCGCTCGCCCTGCCCGTCATAATAATGATAAACTAGCCAATTCTCCACCAAAGTCGCATGCACATCGCATACCGGGCCCGCTCCAGGCACCACAGCGGAATAAAGCACACTCCCCTTCGCCCCGTCCACAACATACACCCCGCACCCGGTCTCCGTTCCCTGCGTGATGACGGCGAACATCCGCGGATTCAAGTACTTGTAGAGCGTCGTCCGGTTCCCCAGGACCTTGCCCAGCGACGCAACGGGCCCGGTGTGCGGCTTTACAATGGTCTTGACGCGCTCGCCCGGAGGGAGACTCAAGCCCCACGTGCGGTACGCAACGTGCTTGTCCGACAGATTGGGGTCCAGCTTCAAGCCGTGCCCGACAATGCGCGGACCATCCGAGAAGTTCTCCATGAATGGCAGGTACAGGTTTGGTGCGAGACGAGCGACCAACGCTACACTTGCCTCGGTGTCAGGATAAGTATTTACCTGACGACAGAGGAGCGTCAGCAACGAGGAAAGGGAGGTAGAGCATTTAAATGTACCTGGAAGTACTCGTCGATGAGAATTATAACATCAGAGTCTGGTAAGAGGAACGCCTCCGTGAGTGGCCCAGCGACCACATCCGTTCCCTCCAGCAGCCTGTCCGTGTTCTCCTCGGCAGGAGAGACAGACGCCCCGGTGAGCGGGTCGATCCGGAAGAGCACCGTGTCGACGAGTTTCTGTTTGCATCATCAGCTTCCCATCACCAGGCGAAGGGAATAACTGACGTTATTAGCAGTCCGCTGCGCAATCAACACAACGTCCTTGCTGTCCTCTGCACCGTCCACGACAAAGATCTTGACAGGCTTCACCTTCCCGCCGACCTCCTCTTCCGCCCATCCCAAGCCCAACACGCGGGTCCACAGCACCGCACCGGAGGACGTGTCGAGTCCAAACACCGACCCATACGCGGTCGCCGTGACGAGCACCTGCTTGAAGCCGAACGCGTCGCGCGCGAGCGCCGCGGTATGGTTGTGCGCAGAAACCACGACCTCCTCGCGCGGGGGCGTCCCCGTGATGAAGCGCTGTGCAAATGCCGCTGCGTACGCGGGGAAGTCCTTTGCGTCCTCGATCTGCCTCGTCAGCCGGGAGAAGAACGATTCTCCGTCCACGTTCACTCGGGCCACGCGCTCCGGGAGGGGGAGCTCTACAAATGTAGCACGATCGATTGCGGCCAGACCTTCCTCGCGCCCCCACACGAGCTGCTCTTGTTCCCAGAGCTGTACAGCGCCGGTGGATGTGGTTATAACCAAGCGAGTCCCATCGATGGCGAGCTGAAATTGGCGTTACGACTCTACAAAGCGGAGGCCAGAGGGACGCGTACATGTGTGACGGTCCCGTGCTTGTGGGTGTCTAGCGGCAAGGAGGCCGTCAGGACGTCTTTCCCGGGCGAGTAAATCTCCACTGTCGTCGTCTACGACAACATGAGACTCGGCATCGAATCAAGGAGGGCAAAACCGACCTGGGCCGTCGTCCAGAGACGGGCGATATACGGCTCGCCGGCCTTGTCCAAACCACCCGCGAAAAGGGCCTGCGTCCCGTCGTTGGCGGGGAACGAGTGTATCGCTTTTATGACGCCGCCCTCTTGGACTTGAAGGAGTTTTGCCTCGCCGTTCGCGACCACACCAACAAACAATTCCTTATCTTGAAGCTCGACATCCACCACTGCCAACCATTTGATAGTCTTCTCTGCGCGAATGGAGCCTTTGAGCGACGGAGAAAGCTGGAGAAATCCAAGACCTTCTGTAACGGGATCGACCCAGGCAACAGTATCGCCGGCGATGACAAAAGACGGGACACGGGGCGGGAGGTGCTTCCATGTGGTATGGAGCGTTGCACCGGTGACGGGGTTGATAGCTGCAAGATGCAGCGACGCTGACTGTTGCGATGAGCCAATGGCGTACAGAGCCGAGGGAGTGTGCAGAAGCTTCGAGTAGTGCATGCTATGCGCTTGTGAACAAAAATTGCACGGACGTGTAACGAGATGCATACCTCTTATCCGGAGCCTCCCAAGTCCATCCGACTTCCCCGACGCGCGTGACGAGGTGTGTATGCAGAACGAACATGGCACCTGTGTTGGGCTCAAAGGCGACATCTACGCGGGGCAAATCGACAGCCGGCACCTCCAACCGCGTCTCCAACGATATCAGCCCAGTGAGAGCCTCAAAGGACCGCAGCATCGATGCGTTTTGCCCAGAGAGTGTGGTGACCACGTCACCGTCGACATAAAAGCTTGCGATACTGTCTGCATCCTCAAACACGTATCTCCAGGCTAATTTTCGCGTCAGACACTCGTAGAATAACAGCGCGCATGAAGACTCGCACCTACGGACCCGTCTGTGGTATTCAGGGCCGCAAGGACATTGCTTTCCGTCGGAACCAGCAAAAGACTTCCGTTCGCCGCTGTGTGACGAACTATTGGCGGAGCGAGAGGTACACCAATGAGTTTTCTGTGCCAATCTATTACGCCGACGTCGGATTCATGAATGGCCAAAGCAAGAGGACTGCATAGCAGAAAGGCCCAGAGAAGATGATGCATGAGACCAAGTCCGGGCGAGCTTATCAGTGCGAAATATTCCCGGAGTCGGAATATTTAGCTCTTTGGAGTACTCTGAGACCCGCGTTGGAGGAGCCCGGGCAATGACCTGGTCAAAGCGATGGATATGCGGTCAAGGTAGTGGTAGGTAAGTCGGAAGGCTTTGCCAAGCACGGTCAAAATGTCCCAAGGCTTTGCCAAGCACGGCCAAACACGTTTATACCTCCTTCGCTGGACATATTTCACTCCCCTTCGCGTTGGAGCCAAAATTCTGCCTGCTTACAAGTTGCGCAGAAACTGCCTCACCAATGCACGCCCGATATGCATGCTGCATAGTAATGCTGTCTCAGCTAGGAATCAGTCAGATTACCAACCATGCTTGCAACCATGACTGAGCCGAAGCTGAAGCTTGGAGATACCTCTGTAATGGCAAAATCCATCCCAGCAGTATATAAGGGCTCCAGCTAATGAGGAAACCCAACAACACTTCCAACAACTCAATTTACATCTTCCTCACCACAATGTCCAGCGCAAAACTTTTCCAGCCGGCCCGCTTGGGTGACATCGAACTCAGCCACCGCGTAGTATTTGCACCTACGACCAGATTCAGGGCGAACGCTGCCCATGCGCCGTTCCCCCACGTCGCGGAGTACTACGAGCAACGCGCGAGTACTCCCGGTAGCCTCCTCATCTCGGAAGCGACTTTCATCGCAGCGCGTGCCGGTGGGCACAGACATGCCCCCGGGATCTGGTCTGACGAACAAATCGCCGCTTGGAAAATTGTATGCTTTTCCTCTTTTGCTCTCAAGTCCTCAATATTGATTCGTTCATGATAGATCACAGACAGAGTGCATGCAAAGGGATCCTACATGTACCTGCAGCTGTGGGCAATAGGACGGGCCGCCGAAGTAGACGTACTCACTGAGGACGGCCTGCCATATGTGTCTGCGTCCGACGTTCCTCTGGAAGGCGGAGTAGCGCCGCGGCCACTCACTGTCGAGGAGATTCAGGAGTATGTCCAGCTATACGCGACGGCAGCCTCGAATGCCGTGCACAAGGCTGGCTTCGATGGAGTCGAAATCCACGCCGCAAATGGCTACCTACTCGACCAATTCCTGCACGACCGCAGCAACGTCCGCACAGACGCATACGGTGGATCTGTGGAGAATCGTGCGCGGTTTCCCCTCGAAGTCGCTGACGCCGTCGTGAAGGCTGTCGGGCAGAAGAAGACCGCTGTGCGAATCAGCCCGTGGGGAACGTACCTTGGTAAGATCTATCATACTTCCGTCTTCCAACGGCGCTGACCATCGTTGCAGACATGCACTTCGACAACCCCAAGCCAACCTACGCCCACCTCGTCACCGAACTTCGCGAGCGCTACCCCGACTTCGCGTATCTACATGTCGTCGAGCCCCGCGTGGACGGCGCCGAGACTGTGGAGATCAAGGAGGGTTACTCCAACGACTTCATCCGCGACATCTGGGGCGACCGTCGCCTCATCAGCGCCGGAGGGTATACCAGAGAGACCGCCATCGCTACTGCCGAAGAAAAAGGCGATCTGATCGCTTTTGCTCGTCCGTACGTCGCGAACGTGAGTCTCCCATTCTTATGATACGGTCGGGAATCCTGACTCTTCGCCTTAGCCGGACCTTCCGTACCGACTCCTTCATGGCATTGCGCTCTCGATTGGGAACCGTGCGCTGTATTACGCTCCGGGCAGTGTCGACCCCAAGGGGTACACCGATTATCCGTTTGCGGCTCCTGTCATTGAGGCGCATTAAAACTGGTCTCCCCTTATTCACCTATTTGTAGCCCTAGTCTTCTGTAATACCAATCCGCTGCTTAGACGTTAACCAGAAACCCGAATACGAAACATGACGCGCTGCTGGAGAAGAACGGACCAAGCCTAAAGCAGGTGAAGTGGTGGTACGTAAAGTTTGTGTCTGTAGGCAGTGGAGCGTGACCGCGTTTTACGAACTTGCGCAATGCCATTGCCACTGCCAGTGCGCTACTGCGTTGTCATGCAGTTATCATTGGCGGCCTCAAGTTGGCCTCAAGACACGAGAACCGACGCGAAGTCTTATCTTGTGCGCCCAAGTAGAATTTCCGGTTCACCCAAGTCGTTTCCCGCCCCCACTTTTCAGCGCGCCTCGTGTTTGTCTTTACCCAAGGCGACCGAGTCCCCAGTCTGTCTTAGTGGGTATGCTGACCTCGAGGCTCGGTGCAGTCCTCGGTGATTCGAAATTCGCCTCCTCTGTCCTTATCTCTGTACCAGACTCTCGAATCGGCGTCCCGTCCCGGGGCATCCGCTTGAAGCTCCCACCAACTTGGATTTTTATCTAGAGTTCCACAATTCTTTCACACATCCCATGGTCGGAATTCATTTCCGCCCTGCCGCAGCTCCCAGGCACCCGTCGCCACCGAATGAACTATGGGCGTCCATCCAAGTAACTATGGGAAAACCAGAGCATATGTCTCTTATTCTCGAGGCTGGCATGGCACGAAGTTTAACTCGTTCATTTTATTCTGTTGGTTATCACCGCCGTTAACGCGAGGACATCCCCTTTCCCACTTTCTTTTCCCCACATCCTGCTTCGTCGCCTTCTCGTTGACGTTGACCGGCAAATATTCTCGGATTCCAACGCCACAGGGCGGCCGAATGGCTTAAACGCTTGCTGAATTTCCCGCAGTCCGCTGAATTTATTCAAGACCAAGTCGGAACGGAGCAAGATTTGACGTTACTCAGTCAGCCAGGTAAATGAACATTGTCTGGAACAAGAGCGGTAAGTACAAAGCCAACCAGCATTTAGAGTTCATGGCAACGCTGACAGGTCACAAGAACAAAGAAAGACATACATGGCAATTACATCAGCGTGATCTCTGAAATGTCAACAATGCTATTGATGCCGACTTTGTTCTGAACTCGGACCGTCCTTTGGTGTCCTTGCGCGGGCGTGCAGTCCTCCTTACAAGCCATGCCCACACTCACCTACCACTACGTCTCCAAATCTCCCGGTTTCCTGCGTCTTCCCCAAGAACTCCTAGATGAGATCTTATCCGACCTCGAGCACCGGGATCTCATATCTCTCGCCCTCGTTTCGCGCGCCAGCAGCGCCCTGGTCATCCCTCGACACACTGAGTACCGCACCCTGCGCACCCGCCACCTGCTCCCCGCGATGTGGGCGCATCTCGCGCGGCGCGCAGACCTCACGCGGAACATCCGCGAAGTGCACATATGCGAACGACTCAACAAGAGCGCCTCGGACCGGGTGCCGAAAAGCCTGATAGACCGCTGCGCCGACGAGAAGATCACGCACGTCGTGGAGGAGCGGCGTATACGCAATATTTGCACCGCGCTGGGGCATATGCGCAGGCTGCACACGTTCACCTGGTCGTGGGACGTCGACCCGCCCGCGGCGCCGACGATTGAGCCAGCGCATGAGAACGCGATTCTGGAAGTGTTATCCCGGAAGAAGATGCTGCGGCATCTCGGGCTCTCGGGAATGTTTGGGGCGCATGCACCGGGCGTGGCGTACGATTCTGAGAGCGCATTGTATCCGGTATGTGGCGGTTGCTGGAGGAAAGAGTCGAGGCTCACTGCTATTTTAGCTTTGGAGATTCTCAAATCTCACATCTATATCCCTCCGTGGAGACGCGTGGATAAAGCCGGCGAACGCGCCACATTTGAAGCGCATGCTCAGTCGGTCGACCGGTCTAGAGGTAATGTGTTCTTTGTATGAAAGGACGGCAACTGACTCGCGCAGTACATTGAAATGCCGATGGAGTTTTCTGGCCTCGCGGATTGCAAGTTTCCTGATCTGAAAAGGCTCAACTTGTTTCTGCAATCAGGGGGGAAGCGATCCATCGATCCGTGCTTTGTACGCTTCCTCAACGACCACCCGACTATCGAAGACCTCTCCTGGCTCCCACTCGGCCCCGTGTACATCTCCCCGCGCACGCTCCCCGCACTGAAACGCCTACGCACCAACATCCAAGTCGTCGGCATGCTCGACTGCCAGTCGATCGAGAGCCTGGATATCTACCAGCTCGACCCCGCAACGCTGGTAGAGCTGAAGAATCTGCAGTGCGGCAGCGTACGTAGGGTCAAGCTGCACGCGTTCGGGGACCTAGCGGCGATGCACCAGCTTGCTGAGCTGTTCCCCGATCTGACATGGCTATCAATGCCGTCGCGCTACGGGCACTTCAGTCTGGTGCGTGATGCCCAGCCCGCTATCACCGAGAATCCCGCTGATCCGCTGTAGGAGGACTGGCTCGACCTGCTCCCCCGTTTCACCAAGCTCGAGGTGTTCCGCGGGCAGGGGCTGTGGGCAGCCGTGACGCTCAACATGCAGCGGATGCACGGCGTCATCATGCAGCTCGTGCAGATGTGCCCGAGTTTGCGGCAGCTTGACCACAGCGGGCACAATCAGGCGCGGCAGGACTGGAACCGGATAACTATCATCCGCGACGGGCCTGAGGGGGAGAACGTAAGGTATCGGGTAAGTCGGTCTTTTATTTCCATTGACCTGGGCGCTGAGGTGATTTTGGTGGCAGATTGATAGACCACCGCCGAGGTATGTGGACCAATGATCCTCCAGAATTCCTGTTCACATTTTTATTGCAGGAGGTGGTTTGACGCGCTCGAAGGAGCGTTCGATTAGATGTTGGCGGGTTTTGCGGACCACTATTTGTGCTCCTCTCACACACGCTCGCCGACTTTTTTTGACGCTCGACTTCGGCTGGGTCGCGCAGAACGACACAAGTCTCGACTCCTCGGGCTTCTCCCCACAAATCCACTCAAGTCCGCCGTCATCGCTGGCGCCAACCCACCTCGTTCGCGACTTCCCTGTCTCCCCCCTCCTCCTTGTCCGATTATAGATTTGCAGCTGAGTTTCATTGCGGAGAATTTCATTTACGGACACAGCGCTTACCTGGCTTCTCACCCATACCTTCTCAAAATTCAACCTGATATCTTCCGACTGTACTTAATTATTCTGTTGTATCCACTGCGTCCACTTGTATCTATTGAATATTTCATGGGGGTTTTCGGGTTAACGGAGGATTTGTCGGTGTTTGTTCCGGACTGTGCTTCACATCATACTATATCGTAGCTTCCCTGGTCCCCTCGACGGCGCTGTGCACACCCTGGCATTCCCTTTGACGTCCTAGGCGCTCTCTACGATGTCTACAATCTCAACCGCGCTGCGGAATTTCAAGGAGCCGACCAAGGAGCAGCTCACGCAGATCTTCTTCTCGCTGCCGTCAGTCGGGTCCCTCGATGGCACGGAGAAGACCTCCGCGCAGGAGGTAGAGAAGATGGACATCAACGCCGTGCTCAGTCTTGGTGTCCAGGGCGAGGAGGATGCATATGTGGGTTATTTATTATCGCTGTTCCCGGACCTGCTTGTGGCTCACCGTACTCGATGGATTCAAGGCGGGCAAGCTGTATATCATGTCGCCGTACTTGGCGTTCGCATCGCTCGACCGCAAGTCCGTGCGCTTCACCATCCCGCTGTCCACCATCCGGCGCGTGGAGCGGCTAAACGCCCGCGCGGGCATCTATGCCCTCAGCCTTTCGACGTGGCACGGCGCCAAAATTGTGGGTATATTTTGTGCTTCAGAGTCGTAGAACGTGTGGGGGAAGAGTCTCGAAGCGCCCCGACGCGTAAAGCATCCCGTGGAGATGTACATTTAGTCTTTTGGCCGGACTTGATTTAGAGTTTGGACCATCTCCGGTTAAACGTTCCGCTGACCATCTTTCGCAGATCGTCCAATTAACGTCTCTAAGGCCGACTGCGGACCTCTTCTGTTCGCTCCTCCGGGATGCCCTGAAGATCGAGCTCCAGCGCGGCCAGATGCGCGCCGTCAAGGGCTTCGTCAAGACATGTTATTCCGAAGCGCTGGTGTCCACGACCTCGAGCGTCGCCGATAACGAGCGGGAAGACGGGAGCTTGATCAGCGAGGAGAAGGATGACCCCGTTCCGCGCGAGTCGACGTATCACGGCGGCCTTGGACTCAAGTTCAAGTTTCCTGGAGATCCCAAGAAGTGAGTCCCTTCAAACGCCAGATGCAGTTGTTAAACCTGCTGCAGGCTGCGCGAGGCGTCCAAGATCAAATTATGGACACAATATCTTCGAGGTGCGGTTTTCGTTATTTTTTTAATGCGGCGAACTAACCTCGCACTCAGTCCACGGCCGCAATCTCACTCTGCTCCGCTACCCACAATGCACACGACTCGTGCAGGTAGGTCTCCCCAATCGCTTGCGCGGCGAGATGTGGGAGACCCTCTCGGGATCGATCTACCTCCGGTTCTCGAACCCCGGGTTCTACCAGCAGCTGCTGGAGAAGAACACGGGCCGCTCCACGACGAGCACGGAGGACATCGAGAAGGATCTGCACCGCAGTCTGCCCGAGTACGCCGGGTACCAGTCCGAAGACGGCATCAGCGCGCTGCGGCGGGTGCTGCAGGCGTACTCGTTCAAGAACCCGGAGCTCGGGTACTGTCAGGCCATGAACATCCTCGCCGCCGCGATTCTCATGTGTGTGGGGTTCCGCTGAGGTGTCTGGATCTGTGCTGACGGGCGCAGCTACATGTCGGAGGAACAGGCGTTCTGGCTGCTCGAGGTGCTCTGCGACCGCCTTCTCCCGGGCTACTATGCGTGCGTGCCGCTCTTTCATTTTGTCCTCTCGAATTCACGGCGTCAAGCCCTTCGATGCACGGGACGCTGCTTGACCAGCGCGTTTTTGAAGCACTCGTGCAGCGGTGTCTGCCGATCATCCACGACCACTTCCAGAACGTCGACGTGCAGCTATCGGTAGCATCACTGCCCTGGTTCCTGAGTCTGTGGGTTTCCATTTGCCTCCTGATCCTTGCCATCTCTTAAATCTATCGCACAGGTACATCAATAGCATGCCCATGATATTTGCGTTCCGAATAGTAGATTGCTTCTTCTGCATGGGTCCCAAAGTCTTATTCCAAGTAGGGTGAGTGCCTCGGGTGCTGATTCGGAGGATTAGAGACTGACCAGTTCCGCGCAGACTTGGTCAGTTACTCGCTGCTTTACGGTCTAATGTGTCTAAGACGTATTTTTCTGCTTTCCAGCGATCCTCAAGATCAACGGCGAAAAGCTTCTGCAAATCCAAGATGACGGTGGTTTCCTCAAGTATGTCTTCTTCCCGATTTTATAGCACCGCTCTGACTTGGATTAAGCCTCATGCGGGATTACTTTGCTTCTCTCGGCGATTCTGCGCACCCCAACTCCCCCGATCCCCGGGCCCGGGCCATCACCCGCTTCCAGGAGCTGCTCCTGGTCTCCTTCCGCGAATTTTCGGTCATCACAGACGACATGATCCTGTCCGAGCGCCGACGCTTCCGCTCCGAGATCATCCACAGCATCGAGTCCTTCTCGAAGCGCTCTGCGATCCGCAACCTCAAGACTCTCGGCCGGTTCAGCAAGGAACAGGCGGGGCTGATATACGATGCGCTGTACAAGGCGATGTGCCTTATGCCGCCGCCGCCGGACGCGCCGCCCCCGCCTGTGCTCATTGGGGGCGAGATCGGGACGGAGGAGAAGCCGGAGACGCGCATTGAGCTTAGGACGTTCCAGTTCTTCTTGAGCGAGATCGCGACGTGGGCGAGGGACGAGCGGATTGTGTCGAATGGGTTCCAGGTCGGTGACTTCGTTTTGTATTCGTCACGGTCTAACTTGTCTTTTTTTTTATAGCGACGGGTCGATAGAGAGATTGCGGAGCACGAGTTTATTGACCGGTTATTCTTCTTCTGGGACACTTCATGTCGGGGCGCGTTATCGTTCCAGGTACGATGGACATTGTTGCCGTCTACCATACCGTGCCTAATCTTTTCCCAGGACTTAATCATGGGGCTGGACGGCGTTATGTTTAACGACCTGATGGAAAACATAGAGTGGTTCTTCAATTTGCACGACAAAAATAAAGACGGGTTCCTCACAAAGGATGAAGTGTTGACGCTTTCGGAAACATTCCTAGTACGAATATTCACCAGTCCAACGTTCCTTCACTCATGCGCTACCAGTTTATTTTCAGATATGAAGTGGGCGACGCGTATCTAGGGGCCGTCAGTCGATTTATGACAAACGCATTCGAATATGGGGATGCCCTGCTGCCGGAGTCGGATGAGCCCTCCGAGACGAACGAGCAGGGTGGTGAGACGCCGCCGGCTGTGCCGACCAACCAGCCATACCTAAACCTTGCCACGTATGTCCTCCTACTCCTCGTAGCTCTCCCCGTCGTAACCCTTATCTCATGACAGGTTCCGCATGGTCGTGCTGGCAGACGAGGTCCTCGAGTCGTTCTTCGAGACGGACTTGTCCGCCTCCTTCCGACTGGAGCCTCTTCCAGAAATGGAGCTGCCCGTGTCAAGCAACGGTCTGTTGGGCGACATCTGGTCGACGATCGCGACGGATACGAATAAGAAGATGTTTAATATGTTTACAGACGAGATCGGGAAAACCATCGGGAAGCACCAGGTGCGCGTGCGTTTCTTCCGGGGATGCTTTGCTCGCGGCTCAGCACTCATGTCTTGCATTCAGGTCATCCACCGACCCTCGATTGGTCGGTACACGAAACTGGAAGAGCCGAAAGCGCGGGAATCGCTCCTTACGCCTTCGATGCGGCATTCGCGGTCAAAGTCGAGTCTCTCTGGTGAGAGCACCAAGACGGCTGCGACGTCGTCGTCTTCGACGCTCAGCGTCGATGTGAACGTCGCGACACCTGCGAAGGGCGGCCTATCCTCCAGCAACAGCGGGTTCTCTCCCCTCCCCATGCTGCACGCTGCGAACATCGCGCTCATGGAGCGGACGCCGTTCGCCATCGACGACGCCAAGGACGACGAGGACGAGAGCGACTCGGACTTGGATGGCGGCGAGAACGACGACCAGGTCATGGATGAGGTGCGTATTGGATCTAATTGCACGTTATCGATTCTAACGATGAAATGATAGGTCGACGCGTTCCTGGAAGCCCACGATTCCGGTCTGACTGATGCTGACAAGGAGGTCGCCCAGGGTATGCTTGCACATTCCCTCTTTGAGGAGTCATTGCTCACTTGTTCTCGTTTCAGATCTAATAAATGCTGAGCCGGTGAAGTAGGTTCCTCGTCTCCTCCACCTCCACGCACCGTTACCGTTATTTTCGGCATCCCCGTCCTCCTCATATCAACGTTGCTACATTGTATCCATAATCTCCCGTTTTTCAGACACACACTCCACGCTTTTCCCTTGTAAATGCATCTGCTATCCAAATAAAATACATACATAAATGACCCCTAGACTACAATCGATCCTAGGCCTCTGAACCGCGATCTGTCCATATGCGAATGGACAAATCGGACTGTATTGACCCTGTTGCTAGCATGTTCTGGGAGGGATGTGTCTGCGGGGAGCTCGGTTAGCAGGACCGATTCGAGCGGGAAGCGAACACTGACGGCGACGGCAACAACGACGTCTGTGATAAACGCGGGTTAAATAACAGGAACGGACCTAACATCTCTGGAACATACCCGTATGGCCCTCGAGGACTTGGACAATCTCGCGGGTTTGGAGATCCCAGATATAGGTCTTGTTATCTTCGCTGCCGGAAACGATCCACTTGCCACCTGTAACACTGAAGCACGCGGAGATGCAGTACTTTGTGTTCGTGTGGCCTGTGTAAGTTTTCAGGCAACGTGTGGTTTGGTAATCCCATAGGCGAATCGCGCTATCGTGCGCCGTTGATAAAATGTATTTCGAATTTGGGGAGAATTGGACGTGTTGGCTGAAAGATAGATGAGATTCGAATTTAGTGTGCTGAAGAGTGAGATTCACCACACAGCCTGGTGACCCTCGGCGAGGGTTTTGAGACACTGGCCGTCACTGGTGTTCCAGATGCGGCTGTGGCGGTTCGTTATTTGGTTGCACAGATGTTTGTGAAGCGAGAACATACATGAGTCCGTCTAGGGAACAAGAGACGATCAATGTGGCGTCTCGATTGAAATTTACAGCTGTGACGAAATCAAGATGGGCATGGAGTGTCTTCATGCACTTTCCTGGGGAGGGTTTGAGGTAAAGACGAATTAAAACAAAATAGCGTACCTTTCGCCGCATTCCATATTTTTACATCTCCGTCACAACCGCCCGAGACGAGCAGGTTGGACGTAGTATTATAATTGAGGCAGAAAACCCATTTTGTATGGCCCTTGAGCAGTTTTTGGGTTAGGCCCTGTTTACATCAACCACGTCAGGATTAAATGGGCTCCAAGGACAAGTCGCATACTGAATCGACCTCCCATATGCGGATCGTTGTATCGTCGGATGCAGACGCGAGATACACGCTGTCGGAGGACCACGCAATGTCGGACAAGCCTTGTGTATGCCCGTTTAAGTTTCTTATGAGTTCTCCAGTAAACGGGGACCATATTTTGACCATCTTTTCTGCGCCTAGCATAGTACTCAATCAAGACCGAGAAACCCAGCGAGTTTTCGCACAAACCGCAAGATGCGAGCAAAGTGCCATCAGGGCTGAACTTGACGGCCGAAATCGACATTGTATGGCCACGTATTGTGTGCTTGAGCTCGTAATTTGGTTTTTCACGGCTCGCAACTATGGATGGCCCAGCAGTTGGTGCTACAGGTCCTGGTATTGGTGCTGGAGGTTCCGGAACTTGAGGGTCATCCTCCGTTGTCTGGGAAGCTGCATCGTCGTCCGTGGAAGAGTCTTCCTCGTCGCGAGGATCCGGCGCCATGAGAGTTATAATTGGAGGTGAAAGTCCCAAAACGGACATTTGGTGTTGCTTGGCCTTGATCCCCGTCTCAACCGTGTCTTACACTTCCTGACATCTTCAGGGCTTCCGTCTGCGAAGCCGCCGATCCTTGGAGGGACCACGAAAGCCGAGATTGGCAAGAGGCCGTGGATTTTTTTGTGGCCCCGAGCTTTGAACCTCCGTCGGTTGCTCGGAGTTGTCTGCACCAGTGGCAGCACCACCGCCCTCAAACCGTCCTGCAACAGGCACCCTTCCAGAGGACGCCCTAGGCTGGGCCGTTGCAAGTACTCTCAACTCGCACTCCCACGACCCAGCGGAATCAAATGTGTATCCGAGGGACCCAGTCCACGTATGGGACTTTATTCTAATCAGGAAAAGGCTGACTGTCACGGCAACATACACTACATACGGCGGCCCAGCTCTGCGGCGTGTGCGATGAATCTGTGCCGTTGACGTTGGGTAATAATTGGAAGCGACGATTCAATGGGAGTACGTCTGTCATAAGGACCGACTCGGACCGCTGTTTCACGGCAAAGGCTGCATGTTCCCCTCACCTTCCTCTTCTACACCGTTGCCCGTTCCTGGTCGTAGATGTTGGAAAAAGACTAAGGAACGACACGAAGCCGTGTGGCCTCCAGCACTTGAAGCTGCTCTTATTGGAGGTCTGGATACACGGAGTTGTATGCCGAGGTCTAACTTGAGCATAGCTCTGGAGAAATACCGACCTGCAAACTGTCGCAATTCCCAATTACTTCGCCGTTTTCCCAAACGGAATCAGTTTATCTCTGATCACATTTTCGCCGTAACTGGCAAGCGAAGAACCGCGAAGCAAGTGGGAAGCAGGTTGCAGCAGATGCGGGAGACATGTGGAGATGAACGAAGTGAGTCAGCGACTTTTTCTGTTGTTCCATTATTCGAACAATCCTTTTAGTTCGGAACCTCTTATCTCGCCGTGACTATTCGACGGAACCTGAAGAGGATTCTCTGATAGAGCCCGAAGCGGCGTCAGACTCTTCCATGTACTCGACAGCGCCGTCCCCTGTTGCGAGTGCTTCCACCTCAGAAATCGCGGACAACGGAACAGCCTCGGGAAGTTTACCTCTCAGGACCTTTGTCACGATCGAGTTTGTTTCACCGCCCGGGTTCGTGGTCCCGTACCCTGAACAAAACCAGTCCAAAGCTTCCCGAACGAACCAGCACCACATCTCCTTGGATTATCCTTCGGATATAGATAACAATTGTCCTACCCTCACATTTGCGACAGAGCGGAAAATTTCTGCTTCGCAGCATTATTCCCAATTTCGGGTTCTCATCGGAGGTCGCCTCGCCCACTCAGAAATTACAGGGCTTACCTTTGCGTCCACCTCCTTTACGCCTTCGCCAAATCGCACGGAACGACACACCTACAACATCATTCTAATTCCGCTGTTTTGGGCGCATCTATGTCGTACCGAACGTAAGTGGGAACAAAACAGGAGTTGCGCTGTTGATTTTCAACCCGTTCACAGAATTGTTTCAGTGCGCTATAGAACAAGACATCATGAAGACGCTCGCACCTTTTGACTCCCTCCCTGCGTCACCCAGTCCTGAAGACCAATGCATCCGGTCTGTGACCTACGATTTCACTGTATCTCGCACGACAGCGCCCGTGTTTCGTCCGCCGCCTCTTCTGTCAGAACCTCTCCTCCCTCCTGGGTTTCCTGACGGGGAGCGTAGCAGCCGAGTGCCAGCAACAATCCGAGGCAACGACGCGTATTTCATGCCGTCAGAGCCATCATCCTTCCCGCCTGCAAAGTACGCCCCGGCGGAGTACGCGATATATGGCTCGGATGATCACTATTCTGCGACGCCGCCCGCCGGTTCATTTTCGAGTACCTCCTTCTGCCAAGATGAGTTTCCTGCATCTTCTGCGTCACCCTATGCACCATACGACTATATCCAATATTTGGGTGCTTCTCCGAGTCCCTTCGGACCCTCCGACTTCGAGTCGAACCAATGGCCCAGCGCACTGTACGACAACAGTAATAATACTACTATTCCTTCCATTTGGTCCGACGTTCCTATGTATTCGGAGCTTAATTCACGCTCTTTTTAATTAACGGTTTTCCTCGTGGGCTGTCGTGTCTTCCCGTGGGCTTCGATGTGAAAAACGCGACCAACAACTTCGGCTATGACGATCACGTGCTCGCGTTGCGCTTTAATTAGCGTCCACGGATCACGCGGCCGAGGCGCGAGTCGCGCGACTTCGAAGCGCTTCGAAAAGGCCGTCAGGTCTGCAGGGCGCCACTTTACCTCTACACCCACTCGAGACTCATCCAGCGCATCGCCATGTCTGAAACCCACGAGGAAGCAATGATGAAGGCCAACAGGCTGGCCGCTGAGCATGGAATCGATCTGTCGAAACTCCCCACAAACCTCGATTTGTCGGCCGAGTCGATCACTGAAACGGTGTGTACGCGACTATTTCGAGGACTTTCCTCGAGCTCTGGTCGATATTTTTGCTAAACAGGTACCAGGTACACACCATGAACTCCAACTGTGAGCATCTCTGGCTTGGAGGCAGGCGGGACCGTGAGACTGTCCTTCGCAGGCACGGATGAAAGGATGAAGACCGTGTTCAAGAGCCTGGTACGTTCTCATATTTTTTTAACGCGCTGATTTATTTTATGGACTGTGCGTTCATAGGTCACTCACCTGCATGACTTTGTCCGTGAAAATTCCGTCACGACGGAAGAGTGGATGTGTGTCTTTCTTTTTTTTTGGACCCATTCCGTGTTCTATCAGTCACCGGTGGGGACAGGACTGCCCTGGAGTTTCTCACCAAGACTGGCCAAAAGTGCACGGATATCCGCCAAGGTAATAGCAATTGTTTGAGGGTTCCACGGGGGCTCAATCTATTTCTTGCTGTCTAGAATTCATCCTCCTTTCGGATACGCTCGGCGTGTCGAGTCTGGTGGACTCTCTAAACAATTCCAAGCCCCCGGGCGCCACGGAATCGACGGTGCTAGGGCCTTTCTTCACCACCGATGCCTTGGAATGTCGGTATCATATTATCCTCCAGACATTATCCTTCATTAAACTATTCTTTTTGTAGTCAATAACGGAGAAAGTATCGCGTCTGAAGGCAAAGGCGATTATCTTTGGGTAGAAGGCAAGGTTCTGGACACGAAAGGGAATCCGATTCCCAATTGCCTCATCGACACTTGGGAGACCGACGGCCATGGGCTATACGACACACAGGTTTGTTTATTTTCTTCGATTTGAATTGATTAACCCATGGTTGTGCCAGTATGCTCAACGCGGGGGCCCAGATTGCAGGGGCCGCCTCCATACCACGGAAGACGGCTCGTATTTCTTCCGGGCCGTAGTGTAAGTAGTTCTGCATTTATATTCTTCGAGAAATGCTGAGTATTCTGAGGCAGTCCTGTGTCCTACCCAATTCCGAGTGACGGGCCTGTCGGTGGGATGGTCAAGGCCCTAGGCCGGCATGTTTTTCGACCTGCGCATCTGCACATGATGCTTGAGGTAAAGTTACTTGTGTTATGCATGCGCAGGTTCAACTCATCTGATTCTCCACAGGCCTCTGGATTTGAGAAACTCACAACAGCGTTTTATTTCAAAGGCGATCCGTATCTTACGAGCGACGTTGTATTCGGCGTTAAAAGCAGCTTGATCGTTGTGCGTCTTTCCTTCTTTCGGTGTAGGATCTTTTGAGAGCATGTTCCAGGATACGACGACTGAAACGGATATCGAGGTGACCCGCGCGAGAGGCTTCAGAGAGGCGAAGACGCACAAGGTTCTGAAGTTTGATTTCGTTCTAGCCACGATTGAGGAAGGCAAAGAGGCGAGAAAGCGGAGCATGCCCAATGCGGCTTGAGCAATTCAACTTGCCCGTTGATGATGTATTGTACTGTACTAACAACCTTCACCGTTTGTCGAAGAAGTCCCCTGGGACGCACAGGTATCCACGTTGTGGTTTCTAAACCGGTTGAGGTTGGACTCGGACTTGCAGCAAAAATAACACGACGAACTGAGCATCTCAGGAATAGCCCCAAAACAAATTAGTGCGCGAGGTCAAAATGAGGCGGCCATAATTCAGGATGCGGGGTCGCTCGGAATAATCTGTGGATCGGACTGACCGTGTCGATGTAGTTCGTTGAAGTGTCCCGAGCCTGCCAATCAATCTGGTTCAAATGTGCTCCGACTCTGTCGGATCAAAACCATCCTCTTTTCGAACCCCATTGACCTTCAAGCAACCTTCAAGCGCGCCACGACCTTCGACCTCGTATCACCGCATGTGGGATTCCGTTGTTCGAAATAATCGCTGTCCACCGGTATCGATCTGCCCGTTTAGCCGTTAACGTTGCGTTGACGCCATTTCTGTCCCATTTCTGGTGCAGCTGACTGAGCAGCCGTGATATTATCACCTAGAGATGGACAGATACTTCCTCTTCAAGTCCTTTTTTCGCATTGTATGCAGGGGAACCGATTCCACTCGGATCAAAGCCGTCGGCCGTACCATATCATTGTCAATGGATATGGGAACGAAAACGCGTCGCGCCATTTAAATTCCCAGGCCATTTCTCTTCCTCTCCCTCCACTCCACCCCATCTTCCCCAACGATGAGCTTCTGCCAGGACTGCATCAAAGGCGAGCGTGGACCTGCCGTTTGCTGCGGCAGTGCCATCTAATTATGCTAGTACAGGTGTCATCGACGAGGGAACCCCAGCAGGTTCGCGGCCATCGTTCGCAGTGGGTTCGAGCTCACACTGACGCCATCGCAGGCAAGATTGAGACCATCCACCTCGAGGCCATCAAAACCTCCACTATCGACACCCCCGCTATCGAAATCGAGTGCTACGTCGCGACGCCCACTGTCGACTACCCAAAGGACAAGGTCATCTTGTTGCTTACGGATGTCTTCGGCTTATCTCTCATCAACAACAAGGTACGGGACGTCCCATTCGAGTCTTGAATAAGAGGCTTATATGAGCGTAGCTACTGGCGGACAGTTTTGCGGAAAACGGATTCAAGGTGAGTCTGTCTCTGAACGGATTCGAATGCGTCACTGAGCGGCTTGCTGCAGACCGTTATGCCCGACCTTTTCCGCGGTGACCCGGTCCCTGCAGATGCGGTATTGACCCCCCCAAGCAAAGACGCAGATGCCGAAGTGAGAAACCGACCATCCTACGCGAGCGGTACTAAATTTTGACCCACAGACGAAAAATATATATTTCAACATTTACAAGTGGTTCGAGGGCAAAGATCAAGCCGGAAACCCCAGCTCAGTACCTCACGACCAACCGCACACACATCTTATTATCGATAAAGTCATCGAGAAACTCCACGCCGATGGCGTGAAGCACATCGCCGCCGTCGGTTATTGCTTTGGCGGGCGTTACGTCTTTGACCTCGCGTTTAAGGAACGTGTCATCTCCGTCGCGGCCGTCGCGCACCCGTCGCTTCTCCAGATTCCCGCCGATCTCGAGGTTTGTGCCTCGAGCTGTAATGCGATATTGGATACCCCACTTATATCGTGCTCAGAAATACGCCGCGAACTCAAAGGCGCCCCTCCTGATCAATAGCTGCGAGGTCGACGAAATGTTCCCGAAAGACGCGCAGGCCAAGGCGGACGAGGTCTTTGCGGGCTTCCCGCCGGGATACAAGCGCGAGTACTTTGAAGGCTGCGAGCACGGGTTCGCTGTCCGTGGCGACATGAGCATTCCCGAGATTAAGGCGGCCAAGGAGAGGGCGTTCGAAGCCACCGTCGAATGGTTCAAGAAGTATCTATATGCAAACGATAAATGACCGGATAACCTTCAAGGCAACGTACCAGTATATGTTTGTTACATACTCAGTGACAGTGCTTCTGCATTCAAGCACGCCGAACCGTTGGAGGGAAGGAGTTCAATCTTCGCGCAAGTACGGTCTGTATGAATTGAACCTGATTTACCCCTATCTGCAAATGGCATCCAATCACGTGAAGTATAAACATGACCACGCGCGCCGACCTTGCCAATTCAATTTCCTGTGGTCTACTACGCAGTATTTTGGCTTCGATTGATGCTTTCTTATGGCGTGCACCTGTTTCCGTGTATGAGGGATGCGCGCGTTTCTGATCGTAAGTTGAACATCATCGCTTGAATTATTTGCAGACTCGAAGTTCAACCATTCGACGCAATCACTGTTCAAAATTCTGAGACGGTACACGCGTTTCAAATGATCACTGAGGATTCAGCGCCTTTACTGTATGATCTTTCTTAAATTTCAAGTTGAAATGATATCAGGCGAGATGGAGCTGGGGCCCCGAGCACACCAAACAATATTGGGTGTACAAGATCTAGAGAACTCTAGCGAGGATTTGGATCGGACAGATATCGTGTCAAAGATCAAGCAGCTCATGGGAGAAGTACCGAGGGTTAAAGTCGGCGCCGAGATTTGAACCAAGGCGACGGTTCAGGTGGTGCTAAGTGGATGCCTGGACAATTATAGAAGAAGAGATTAAACGCTACTCAACTTGACTCCTTGAGTCGAACCAAGCCAAAAGGAGTGGTGCGCGGCTGCTGGATGAAAGCTTTCGCGCTAGCGCCTAACAGAAAACATTCTTAAGCTTGTACAATTGTTGCGGTCACACTTTCGCTGGCATATCGATGTTTACAAATACTTCTTGAACCACTCAACGGTGGCCTTGAACGCGCCCTCCTTGCCCGCCTGGACTTTGGGGTCGCTGAGGTTGCCGCGGACAGCAAACCCGTGCGTGCAGCCTTCGAAGTGCTCACGCTTGTAGCCCGGCGCGAAGCCCGTGAGTATTCTGTCCGCATGCCCCACCGCCTCTTTCGGGAACTGCGGGTCTTCCGAGCAGCTGTTGATCAGGAGCGGCGCCTTCGATTGGGCGAGGTATTTCTGCACGCGGTTGAAATTAGCTCGAACTTTTACGCTTAGCAACCGTGGACCGATAAACGCACCTCAAGATCGGCGGGAGCCTGGAGGAGAGATGGATGCGCCACAGCCGACACAGAGATAATATTATCGAAAGCGAGGTCGAAGACATACCGCCCCCCGAAGCAATACCCGACGGCGGCGAAATGCTTCACGCCCTCCTCTTGGAGCGCCTTGATGACTGCATTTATGATAGGGCGTGTTTCTCCTGGTCCATGGCGGGCAACCCACGCAGGGATATCAAATTGTATCTGGGGATCGCGCTGAATTTGAGTACATGCTTCAAGTTGGGGCGCTCACGCTGCCGTCCAAAGCTTCCGCGGGGACCGTCGCCGTGCAGTATGTCAGGGATAATGGTCTGCAACAGAGTCTGGGTTCCAGAAGGTACTTGGCCAATCGTAAGATGAACAGACCTTAAATCCGTTGGCCGCAAAACTGTCCGCAAGGAGCTGCACGCGCATGAGTTTCGTTGCTCAAAAAATGATGTAGGAGACGGCGGGCGGGCGGCGGCGTCTCGTACCTGGTTGTTAACGAGAGTCACGCCCATGGCATCCGATAGGTATAGGACAACCTTGTCCTTCGGATAGTCGACGGTGGGTGTCGCTACATAGGACTCGGTGCCGCCGATCTTCTCCATTTTACCTGCGAATGCCGTTGAATTCGAGCTCGAGACCCATGTGGCCACGAAAAACCCACAGACCTGCGGGGGTTCCCTCGTGGACGACGCCTGCAGTAAAAACCTATCAAAACGCGTCGGATGTGAGTAGCCACTTTCGCTCACCTTTAACACAGTCTTTGCAGAGGCTCATCTTGGAAGCTGATGTGGAATGTGGGACAAGAGATACTCTTCTAATGAACGTCGACCCCGCTCCATCTCATATAGCAGTGAATCTGCTCACTCAGCGTCCTGAGCGTCGTCAGTTCGCCTGCGTAAGAGGTGAACGTAGAGGTGAAGGAACGCGTCGGCAGAGCGCCGGCATTCAGATCGTATTACGGTCAGATCCGGTTGATTGCCGTGTGCTTACACCTACTGTATGAGTCAAAGAGAGCGCCACAGTCGTTGGTCCCGAAAGCCGGGGCGTTATAAAGTTCAGGATCGCAGGTGGACCTGTAAAAATCAGAATATTATAAGGAACTTGCAAGTAGTATAGAATTTTTGTAATTTCCCAAGCGCATACTTTTCCTCCGCGCCCCGAGTCTTTCCTCTACTGCGCGTAAGCCATCAGTGCCGGCTCGACCTTCGTCCATGGCTTGTACTCCAAGAACGCCAGGCCCGCAAGAACCAACTCGCCCTCGGTCTTGACAAATCCATCGAAACCCGCGTCCGGTGCAGCATAGTTGCCGCACAGGCTCGCGGTATCAATGCGCGACAGATCGGCGGGGCCGTCGTGCGTGAAGGCATCCTTGGCGAGGGCACCGACGAGCGGGTGGTAGAGCATGCCCTCGTGCGTGTAGAACGACCCGCCAACGGCACCGGGGCAGGCGTCCTGCACGGCGACGCCCGTGAAGCCGACGCCGTTCGCGTCCTTGAGCCCCGCCGTGGGGTGGTCGCCGAACTGCGGCTGCGCGATCTCGTCCGTGTGGCTGTAGATGACCGTCGTGGGGACCTGCGCAGAGTCGCCGCCGTGCGCGGCGAGCGCCTTGACAAAGTCGGAGCCGGTCATCTGCTGGAAGATCGCGGGCGGGCAGCCGAGGAAGGGGGCGATGGGCAGGCAGCCGGCGGACACGAGGTCGCTCCCCGCAAACGCGGCGCTGAAGGCCATGAAGTCCGACGTGACGGCCGCGGCGGAGGGCCAGAAGGTCAGCGCCCACTGCACGATGATGGCGCCCTGTGAGTAGCCCATGACCGCGACCTTTTGCTGCGTCACGGCGTGCACGTATTGTAGCGCGTAGGCGACGTACTCGGCGCTGCGCTGCGCGTCGCCCAGCAGGAAGCCGGGGACGTTGATCCAGACGGGGTCGACAACGTCGGCCGCATCGCCGCCGGGATAGAAGTGGGGGAGGACGTTGGAGCTGTACGTCGTGAAGGCGTGGATGCCAGTGCCGTGGACGAGGAGGAGCGGCGGGCGTTGACCGTAGGTAAAGTTGTTCGGGATGAAGATGGCTTGGCGGAGCTCTGCCTCGGAGACGCTGAAGGCGACGTCATTGGGCGATGCCTGGGGGAAGATGACGGACGCGTTCGACGGCAGGGGCGGGGTGTTGTTGACTTCTGAATCGCCGCCGACGGTCCCAGTTTTGTTGACGTCGAGATGGTCGAGCAAGTCGTCCACTGGGGCCAGGCCGGCCTTCAGCAAATCCTTCGCAATATCCAAGACGCTGGTGGGTGCCGCCGCGAAGATGCGGGAGATGGCAGACGATGCGTCTGTGTCCCGATGTCGTCAGTTAGGGATCTTCTTGAGCTGAATAGAGCATAAGTACCTCCAATGGCGGTCGGCGTTGCTGTAGGCTTGACGTCCAAAAGCGCAGTTATGGCAGCATTGATAATGTCGTCGCCAAGACCTCGCGCTTCATGGACTGGAGAGGCAGACGCATAGCTTGAAAGAAGGAGGATTGAAACAAAAGATGATTTGAAACCCATCGCGGCAGAGAAATTTAAACGAATGAAGTGGAAGAGAGAGTTTTCGGGGTGGAAGGAGGAACCGGGAGCCCTCCATGAGTACCGGTATTTGAATGAGTTGGAGTGAAACGAAGATCCCCGTATGCGGGATCCGCATGTGATTTCGACGAAAAGAATTGAGTCCGAGCGGAGGAAACAGGTCACTGAGACGATAACTCGGTGACTGGGCTGGCGGGCAGCATGACGCAAGGCAGGGCAGGGTACGCCTTTAAGAACCGTGTTTGCGCCGAGGATTTGAAGCAATTTTGTAAGTCATCGTTGTGATCCTTAGCGAGCATTCTTGAAACTCGAAAAAGGCCGAGGCTTCGCATCTGCTAGTCGAAATGAAACTCGAGCACTCCCCTTGCGACAGCTCTCACGACGTTAACAACAATTCTCATCGCCGTCCGGGGAGAGCGAGCTGGTGGGATGCCTCACTGTCCATATCTTGTCGCCGATGTGTCGGAGCGCGTCGGTAAGGAGAATTGAACCGTGGATAGCCTCCATTAAGTCTCCAGAATGCTTGTCATTGCTAAGAAGAAGAAGAAGAGACATAGATGCCAGTCTCGTATAAGTGCTGTTCAAGCCAAGGGCGCGTTCACAAAAACGAGCTTTGTATGTCAGCGGGAACAAGGGAAAAGTCTCACGCTGCCAACATACCCTCAGTCGTTCCGCTAATAGTAAGACCTTTCGACCAACCTTCGCCGATAAACTTGTACGGTACAAGATCTACGAGGGCGGGAACGAAATCCAAGTAAGTGGTGTTTCAAAGTGTCAGATTCAAGAGTGGACAAAATCTCAAAAATAAGATCTGGACTCTCCACAAACCACAAAGTTGGCCATCCACGAATAACCTCAGCTACCGTACTCAGCAGACACAAATTGCGACTCCTGGAGACCCTCGTCGGCTCCAACCAGGTCTCGAGGCACGAAAGAAAAGTCTCCCGTCACGTTTATCTACGCAAACTCCCCAGTGACTCTCCACCATGCTTGCGCTCAAGGTCCCAGAGGGCGGCGCGGTTTCTCGAAATGATTCAGTACTGTTATCTATAAACCCACTGGCACCTGCTACTCCTGGAACGCGTCATCACACCCTCTTGAACAGTAACGAACCACCAGAGGACTCTGAGTTGCCTTTCATCCAGTCGGTCGTCTCGCAGGCCGATGCGCGCTTAGCAGGTCTGGATGAAGAGATAGCAGGTCTCAATAAAGAGACAGTGAGGCCCCAAGGTTGGCTAAAACAGCTGAAGGAAGACCGGGTATCGATTTCCAGCTACCGAGAGCAGAACCATGCAATCCTCTCCCCACTACGAAGACTACCCTTGGAGGTGCTCGGCGAGATCTTTTCGTGGACATTGCCATTGCCCAAAGAGGAATGGAGCCGGGATAAGCTGGATCCTACAGATAGCCCATGGGTGCTGACGCACATCAGCAGACACTGGAGAGCAGCTTCGATTTCGACACCTTCGTTGTGGTCGAAGGTCGCTATCCATTACCGCGAAACTCCTGATCCTTCCTCCGCATATCCGATGTCCGTGGTCGACGCGCACATCCAACGTTCACAGAAACTGAAGATTCATTTCTACGGTTGTGAAACGGTCGACTCTCGCCCGCAAATCCAGATGTTTGAGCTGCTTTCGCATCACGCCGCCCGCTGGGAGGAGTTCAGTGTTGCAATAACACCCGCCCTGGTTCCGCTTTTAGCGCATCTTCGAGGCCGACTACCGTCTCTCAGGCGATTGTGGATCAACTGGGAGGGTCCTGAAAGCGAAACAGGTGTACATTCCATCGGGGCTTTCCAGATGGCTCCCTCCTTGGTGGACTTGGGTGTATACAGCGAGAATCGCTTCGTGCTGAATTCCCTTCCTGCCCATCAACTCACCCGCTGTGAACTCGATGGGCCGTGGGAGATACAAAGGGGCATATTGGAGCAGGCGTCGAATCTTGTCGAAGCCCACATATCGATCGCCTTTGACGCCGAACTTCAGACTGAGGACGTTATCGACTTGGTCCATCTTCGACGGCTGTACGTATCGAATTCCAGAGTTTTGGATTGCCTGCGGGCTCCTGCGTTAGGAGGAATCGCAATTTGGGTCGACGAATATAACATTCTCGAAATTCCGCAACTATTGGCGTTCATCGATCGCTCGACATGCTTGCTACGCAGCCTTTGCATCAAAGGGGCTCCTGATGCTCGTACAGCGATTATTGTCCTACGCCGAGTTCCGTCCATCACCGAACTCTCCATTGTCCTTCACGACCTCGAGACCATGATGGAGATCGATACCTTGATGGCAACCCTCACGGTCTCTCCAAGCTACCCACCGTTGGCTCCACAACTCAATTCCTTGTCTTTCGGGTGCACCGACGAATGCCTCCTTTACGTTGAATATGAGCTTTATCTGCGTATGCTGAAATCAAGATGGGAAACGGAGGGATGTGCGTTGAAAAGGGCCTCATTGGCCACGGAGTTCGCCGCACCGAATCCCAGTACACTTCTCGGCCTGAGGGCGCTCCAGCGGGATGGATTGGACCTTTTGTTACTACAGGGGATGGACGCCTGGTATGAAATGCTTCTCTGGAACTACGCAACATCCTGGAACTGAATTTCAGGTATGTATAGCTAGCCTATCCGAGATTTGTTCATGTTAAAAGCATTTCCCATTTTACTTCTAGAGCTTGCTGCTTTTGCGGAGTCTGTCGAGTCTGACATTGTTTTCTCTCCTCTGCCGTATATGTATTATGTGCTCGAGCCAGGGCCCGCTTGGAAGTATCACGTGTGGCTCATCGCATTCACCCAACTACCTTGTATTTTGGTCCCGAGAGCGGCGATGGAAGCTTCCTTCCCCGACAATATTCACAACTGACAAGTTGATCAATTAGTTCCGTTCACGCCCTCCCAATCGGAGCAGCATGGTGATATCAGGAAGGCGAACCGCGTCGAATCTCGCTGCGTGCCGACCCTAAGTAGATCGAGCATAGGCACAGGGCTGTACACTTGGGTAGACAACCCCCTTCGACTACCTAGATCCCGAGCGCATTCGTGTACCGAAGTAGACCAACTCAGATCCTGGATAGCCCAAGGTATGTATTCAGAGTTTTCTATGTTCACTACATTTTGCGTTCTGATCAATCTTTGTCGAGCATTGGCTACAGTTAGTAGGCTCGGAGATCGATCTACGAAGAAATTCGGAGGTATAGTTGGAGCTACATTGTAGCCGAAGGCTCAGCTGCACAGAGTGAACGCCGCCGCTGCTCGTTCCGACATACCCAAACCTCGTCCCATCATCGGTCGACGTCTACTGACTCTTGGAGACGAACGTATGCAGATGTAGACCGAGGTAAAAGCGGCTAGTCGCATGAACCCGGGGGCTTACGGCCGAAACGCAGGGTCTGACTTGTACTTCGGTCAGAACAGTTCAGAACCTTTCCGTCTATGGTCATACCTCCGTAGGCAGGCCAATCTGACCATGGTGGGCGGCCTGCCAGACTGGAAATATTTCGAAACAAATTAGCGATTAGAGTGCAACTTCTTGAACAATTAATATTTTGAGTCGCATGGTCAAGCCGAATCTTTTGGTTAACATCGACACACATCTAACGACCAATTATGCATGAGCACACATTTTGAGGGATTCACAAGTGGCCCAGTAATGCAGGCCCGGGAATTGAACCAAAGTTCAACTTCGCCGTCAAGACTAGAAATGCCCTTTCACATCTTCCTTGTTGGGTTCCGAGCTGCTGAATATAGCGATCCACCCCCTTCTGCAACCTTTCGTTTCGTGAGGCCTGAGGGTCCTGAAACGTGGTACATAATCCCTGGAATAAGGTGTCAAATCACAGACATTGATATCGACTGGTGGTCGCCAAAAAAACCAGTTTATAGCTGTGGAGAGTGATTAGTTGAGCGACTGCGATCTCTCGAACTTTTTTTGCTCTGATTCAAGCCCGGTTGTGGAATCATGAGTGAAGCATAATATACTAGCTCACACCTGGGGCAAAGAGGGACAGACACAAAATTGGGTGTGATTAAAGCATCTAGGATCACATTCGTGCTGCATTTTCTGTGACAGTTGACACCATGAGCAAAAAGTCTTTTCAAAAACAAATTCCATCACTGTGGGAATTGGCGGGTGCCCTTTGACTGTCCTTTGTATGTTCTGTGTCTGTGCGTGACAAGTCTTTTCTCTGAACTCAATGCACGGATGCTCTGACCACACCCCTTTTTTCGGGTAAGTCCCCGGTGTCAGCTCTCTGAGGGAGTTTGCGAATCAACCCTACGCTCATTCTTGGCTTTTCATCCTCTTTGAGGGAGGCTGTGAATTCACCGCTCGTCTTTCATAGCTCTTACGCACACGGTCCATTCCATTTCGGGCAGGATCCACTACGCCTGCACGTGGCATACCAACCCCAATTTGGAGCGGCGTCGTCATCGGGCATTGACAACCGTGGCAGCAACGGCAATGCCGGCAAGCCTGGAATTATTGTCAGTCTAGGCTCGACTGTGGGGGGTGACTTCGCTACCTTCCGAATCCACAGGCGAAAAACTAGCCTTGAGCGATGCTAATCCTTACGGTCCTTCGGAGTACACGGCTTCAAATCACGTTGAATGGTAACGTCTCAGTCAGCAACGGCTTGGGACTGCCGCATTTGCGGTGCACAACCTGGGTCCTTTAGATGCCGAAATCCGACGGAATTTTAACGGATGCGTGGTTCCCAAAAATTGACATGTAGCAAAGTGCGAGAGAAACAAGGCCTTGTGTCGCCGAAAGAGAGTTTCAGGCTGCCAGAAGCCGCGAGTCCTCGGAAATGGTGGGAGCAAAAGACTAAGCCTCGGTGTGACGTGACGTGACACCGTCACTCTTCCTGCTCCCTACCATGTCGACGCCCGCCATGGCCTCTGGCGACCTGCTGGACCTCGTCTCGTCGTCGGGCGCGGCCACCATCTATCCCAACGACGACGCAGTGCTGGCCGTGCTGCACTCTCGCTTTCGGGCGGACTTGCCGTATACGCGCATTGGGTCCACGCATCTCTTGGTGGTGAATCCATTGAAAACTCTAGCTAGCGTCAACGATGCCAGCGCGAAAGAGTACGAGGAGAGATGCTACAAGGATACCAGTCTTCCAGCCATCGACTCGCCCAAGCCGCTCCAGCCTCATGTTTATGAATTGGCGTGCAGAATTTATTTGCTCATGCGTCGCCGGCAAGAATCTCAGCTGGTGGTCGCGCGGGGCGTAACTGCGTCGGGAAAATCAGCTTCTATGCGTCTATTAGCCTCCCAGCTGCTCCGTCTATCGACCCACTCGCGGAAGGAAGCAAAACTGGCCGACCAGTTCAGAGCACTCTCCACTTTGCTCGACTCCTTCGGCAACACTAAGACGCAGACCAATCCCGACGCTTCCCGCCATTCCAAGCTGCTCGAGCTCCATTTCAACGAGCGCGGCCGCTTTGCAGGCGCCAAGTGTCTTTTGTTTGGGCTCGACAAGTCCCGCCTCACCAGACTCGCGCAAGAGGAGCGCACCTACCACGCCTTCTACCAGCTGCTTGCCGGGGCAACAACGACGGAACGCGACCAGCTGCAGCTCGAGGACCCCTCCGAGTATGCGCTGCTGGCGTCCTCGGGCACCTACCGCCTCCCATCCGGCCCGTTCTCAGACGACACCACCGGCATGTCCGATCTGCGCGCCGCATTCCGCACGCTGTCGTTCAAACACACCCCCGCCGTCCTCTCCCTCCTCGCCGCCATCCTCGCGTCCACCAACATCACCTTTGTGCCCGCCGACAACAACACCGAGTCGTCCACGGTCAGCCCGGCCGCGGTGCAGGCGCTCCAGGTCACCGCCCGCCTCCTCGGCATCGCGCCCGACGATCTCGAGAACGCGCTGACCAACCGTACTGAGTTTTACCGTGCGACGTCTTGTCTTGTCCTTAGCCAGTGTCTTGTCGTAGTTGAATTGAATATATTTTGTTTGAAACTATAAATTTGTGAACTGAGTCGTATTCAAATCTACTTGTGGATACAACGAATCTACACTGAATCTAAGCCCATGCAAGTCTGATTCGCGGAAAATCTAAACCCTTGGAACCTGATTCGCGTCGCCTCTGCTCGCAACGAAGTGTTCCGGTGACCCAGGTTTCCTTTCCAGTCTCGTCCGTAAACCGCATCTCACTTTGACAGGTGGTTTTTTAAGCGAACCCAAGGCCAAAAGGGGAAATAAAAAAAATTGCCGTGACTTACCCCCGCCCGAAGGCCAAAAAGTGGGATGGAGGTAAGTTGGCCAGGACCCCAGAACGCGATCGAGCCAGGCGAGGGCATCTATCTCCGGGATCCCGGGCGATGTCGGAAAGGTGGAATGGGGATGGGAGTCGTGATTTGACAGAGAGGGAGGTTGACAATTGGCGCGAGTTGGCTGGAAAAGAATTAGAACATGAATCGACGGTGGATAAATCAAACCGAGGGCTGAAATGTTGAGGCGGGCTGAAAACATACAGGTTGAGACAGTTATTTCGACGCCGTTGAACCAAAAGCTTACAGGGTAGCCACAGATCGAAACTCGTCGAATGGAAGTCGTTGAATTGCAACTTGCCCGGGATGCCCGAAATGTCGTTGAATTTGAACGTTGACTGTATTTTCGCGTCAGTGGGTGAGATTAAGTTGAGAAGAGAAGTCTTACGGTAGTGAAAGCGTGTAATTAGTCTGTCCGCCACAGTTGGAGATTCTCAACCTAAGAAGGTGTATTTAGCTCTGGTTGACGGTCGCGGGATGGGAAAATTTTGAGTCGCAGGAAGAGAAAAAATGGAGCTCGACGCGCCAAGAAGAGCTGAGGACATGGACTTGAATGGAAAGGAATGCATACTCACGTGTCGCTCGCGGGACGCCGAAAAAACTTCAAAATGATTTGACAGCCCCATCGAGACGAGGCTGGGTCGCGTGAAAAAGGCCGACGTCGGGATGGCGATGATGGCGCGCGCTCGCGCAATGCCGTGATTGGCCTGATTCTGTGGGTGCAAAGGCGCACATCAGATCAAGAAAATGAGAGCTCAAATGGGTGCTCACCTGAGATTTTGACCCGCTCGCGGGGACTCGATACGTCGTCTCGGAGCTTCGCGGCGGTTCGGCGGTTGCTGGAGGCTCGGGACTATACATACGGCGCATTGCGTTCGTAGACAACATTTGCCGGCCGGCGGCCAACCCCTGGGAAAAAGGTGAGCTTCAAGGTGCAAAAACAGCGTCAAAATGACAAAAGGAAAGGGGCCCACCAGGGATTTACCCCCGCTCGCGGGAACACGATAGCTTGTGTCGAAGCTACCGGCGGCTCCTCCGCGGCACTAGGGACGCGCCAGAGCGCGAGATACGTCCCAATGAACTTGTAGGCCGCGTTTGCCTGCCGGCAGCAAAATTTCTGGAAAAAAAAGGTAGGTTAGAAGGCAAAAAATGGGATAAGAGGTGAAATTCGAAGGCGGGCGCGAGACACCGCTCACGGGAGGGCGATACATCGTGTCGGAGTTACCCGCACCGCGCAAAGAAGAGAGTGGTAGACTCCCAAACCGGCGCGTTCGAGGGATGCAGGACGTGCAAGAGCACGGTAGACGGCTCTTTGCAGTCGAGAGCAGCGTCTGCCTGCCGGCGGCAAATTCTCCGCAAAAAAGGGAGCAGTAGACTCCAAAAGTGCCATCAACCGAACAATCGGTGACTGGACTCACCAGAGATTTTGCGCCGCTCGCGGGAGATCGATACATCGTGTAATCGACACCCGGCGCCGCGACGCGGCGCCTCCACATCCCTCGAGAGTGCAAAACACGTCGCAATGAGCGCGAAGGCTGGATGTGCCTGCCGGCGGCTTTTTTCCTTAGAAAAAAGTATGGATTTGGGCCGCAAAAATGCCATCAGAATGAACGGAAGAACGCACCTGGATTCGAGTCGGCACTGCGGCGTGGCACACGCACAAAACCACGCCGAAACGCCCCGCAAATGCCTTGAAGGCCTGTCGGCAACATGTTTCGTGCAGAAAATCGGACTGGTGCGCGGCGCGGTGTCGTGTCTGGTCTAAGGCTGGGGCTGTTCAAGCTCGGTATTTGGGATTTTCCTAAGCCATTGCTGGGTTTGGCTAGTGGATAGCAGCAGGGGGCAAGGGGAAAGGGTAAGTACTTGGACTTGAGTTAAGGTCGGATTTAGCATCAGAAATCAAACAGGTCACAAACAACCTGCGGCGAACTCAAACGACCGCCCGTGGGCGGGATCGCCTCCGGCTACAACGAAACAAATGCACTCCACTCCCAAATCCGAGAAGTCGTACAGTGCCCGCAGGTCCCCGCTCATTTCCGTGGGGCGGAAAAGTTCCGCCCGTCCGGCTGTTACGCGCTGCCAAATGGGTACGTTATATCGCTCTAAGTTTCATGCTTACTGTCAGACCTGTAGCGTAGCGGCCCTTCTCCGTGTATTTCCCCGGCCTCCAGGTGCTCTTGGTTCAAGCTTGTTGCCCACCGCATCTTTTTCTTTTTTTCAACATTCGGATTTTTTTTCCAACTCAGCCCTCAAGCTTCTATAGATCAGATCTGACGTCTATGCGAGCGTTTTACTCCCTTTTACACACGCGGAGAACAAAAAATGCAGTTGCACTGATTTTTTTTCTTGTGCGAGGTGGCGGTGCGCCACTACGCCTGCGTCCGGATTAGGAAGTTGGATGTTCAACTTCACCAGCGCAATTTAAATTTTGTTGGTGCATTGGAAATTAGCCGAGGCGTGGGAAGCACAACCTAAATACGTCCTTAGCCCCCCAGCGGAGACCGGGAGCCTCAACAGCACCCCAGCAATTCCTGGTTCAATTATCAACGTGTCTCAAGAACTCGTAATTGCAAGACGGTCTCTAGTTCGATTCGGCTAAAATATCACGTGCGCACCCTAGACCACTCTTCGATACTCCTCCCAGCTCCATAGAACCCACGGGGGCTCGGAGAGGCCACGATACGCGAAATTGCATTCCGCATGCAATCCGCTCCTCCAAAGTTCCGGTCGCAAGGGGCAGCTATCTTTAGCGACGGCGACCTCAGGTACCTGGGTAATACGATTAACGCGGAGCCTGGAGCACTGATAGAGCCATGAAAGGCTTACAGGGCAATATCCTCGTGGATTCGACTTTCTGGAATCGCCTCTCTGTGCCCTCCCTTGCACCGGTATGTACTCCGTCAGCTACCTGCATACCAAGAAGCAAAATTTTATAACTATGCTTAACTCGTAGCTTCAGCTAACTGCAATTCTTTCCGACTGTTACCGTTTTGGGATTTCCGTACGCGCAAACCCAGACCTTCGGTGGACTCCTCCGGACCCGCAATTGCTCCGCTCGCGTACTTCTGACTCGGGGCCACGTCACCATAGCCAGCTATAAAGGCTGCCCCGCTCTCTCGTCAATCTCAGCATCCGCCCATTCGCCCGCTTTCCACCTCCGGCCCTCTCCGCCTGCTTGAACCCTCGGCATCTCGGGCCTCACCACCGGCTTCGACTATTCGCAATCGCCGAGCCTCAACCAGCTAACCTGCCTCCTCAACGCCGACTTCGACCTCCGCCATCGCCATCTGCCGAAGTCGGCATCACCGTTCCCACGATCACTCTTTGACTTCAACCACCACCATCGTTGACGCGCACTGGCCACACAAGGTATGTAACCTCATTTTCTGACTTTGACCTTGTTTAGTTACTTATCCCTCTTCTTAAAGCATATTCTCGACCTATTAGAGCCAACGCTGACCTCTCACCACTTTGTTTGCTCGACGGCTTAGTTTTTTGTTCACATTTCTTACTCACGTTCCTTACCATGTATCTTTTTCGTATACATGGGCCTTTGGTATGTCCTTCCTTTTCTTATCGCTATCCCTACTGACCTTCAATTTCAGAATTCAATTCATTCATTCATTCGTTGAACGAACTCAACTGACAGTCATGTTTCTTCTGACTTACATTGGGTCATCCTTTTGTATTTCTTCTCTTGCTTCGACTTCATTGACTTCATTTTGTAGTGCATCTTGCTCAGATTGTAACGAACGATCCTTTGCGCTCAACGTATTAGAGGTACATCCATTCATTCCTACTTGACCTTCAAAATTTCTGACTCGCACCTTCAGAATTCGTTACATCCCTAGCGTGCGGTCACATTTGGATCAGAAACTGCGCTGGATTCGCCCTTAGCCCATTTCGCATTTACTGACCACTTTAGACCGCTTGCACTGACCTTGAACACCGGGACCATTGTCAAATTGCGTTCTGAATTGTCGGGAACGACGCTCCTTTGTACGCCATAGCTTATCTCCAACCAACGTGCGTTCATTTCGTTTCATTTGACCTTGCTTTGACTGATTTTTGTATCCTTTTGAAGTCTGGCTGCGACGCGGGTCACATTTGACTGGATATTTGCGCTCCTACCTTTTTTCCAACCAATGTGCGTTCGTTTCATTTCATTTTGACCTTGACTTGACTGACTTGTCTATTCTTGTCCAAGTTCAACTACGACGACGCGGGTCCCATTTGGTTGAAGATCTGGATAGTAGGGTTATTTCGCCCTCAGGTTCGTTACATTTACCTTGGACTTGGCTTCATCCTTACTGACTCGTTTCAGACCACTTCAAACTCTCCTCACCGTGTCTTGGAACGCCGAACTTATCTTCAAATTGCCAGGTACGTTACGTTTAATTTTCTAACCAGAGTTTCGTGTTGACTCAACACACCGGGGGCAAAGTCCGAGGAAGGTGATTGTGATCTTCCGGCCAGGAAGGTGCACAGGAAGATGCGCCGGAAGGTGTGCCGGCAGGTAGCACAGCAGTACGCAGGCAGTTGCAGCGTGGCCTGGCTATGGCAGGTTTGCAACGGAAAGCAGCCCGGTCCCGGGAGCCGCCCGGGTAGCCGCGCGCGGGCCGGGACTCGACCTTGGTGTCGGCTGTTTGAAACGTGGCTGCCGGGCGACTGCCCGCGTGCCTGCCTGTGTACTTTCCTGCGTGCCTTCCAGGTTGCTTCCTCGCCGGAAGTTCACAGGCGCCTTCCACGGACTTTGCCTCCGGTGACACTTGAGAGACTTAGCTTACACGCTTCAGTACTAAGACTATTGTCTTGTACACGCCGACCAGGTAAGACTCTGATCCATTTTTCAACGCCGATTCTGACTTGTCTTGAAGCCGGACTCTAGCTTTCTTGCGCAACACATCTGAGAACACCGAAACTATGACTCAGGTGTGTCTAATGACCCTTCTTCATTCTCGTGTCCATTCTGACTCGTGTTCAGGCCAGGACTCCGCGCCGTGGCGCGATAAACCTCAAAAGGCCGAAACTATGACTATCTACATCCAAGGTACAGTCCGTTCAACTTTTATCTGACATTTCATTCAATTGGCTTACCTTTCCTTGTTCAAGTTGAACGATAGCGAATTAAGTTATTTACAACATCGGACTGAAGTTATACGGGCTTCCGGTGCGTCTCGATTGACTTGACTAGCATCCATACTTATTCATTTTCCAGGCCGGCGCTTTCAGACGCCGAAACTATGCTGGTTGAACTGCAGGTACGTTTCGTTCATTTTCATCTGACCTGTGGTTAACTGACCGATCTTCAACAAGGTCGAGGATACTTCGACTCGAAGTTTACCTGAAGCTCTCGAGCTACAGCCCTCAACGTCGAAGCGGGTATAATCTTGGAGTCTATTCGTTTGGACCAACGATTATGTACCTACCTTACTCAATCCATCGAGGTATGTCTTTGAGTTTTCTATCTACTAGTCTCTCGTTGTTGACTTGTCCTATTAGAATCTGGTTCAACCTCCAACGAGAACGATTCGTAAAGCAATACCGGGTTAACTTCAAGCCTTTCAAGGTCGACTCGTACTCAGATTCCCTTCCACTTAAACTTACTTACCTGAGTTGTGTTCATGTCCAGCATCGCAACGTTGAACTCATTACATGGGAGTACTTTACTTTCCTCCCTCCGAGTCGTGCACTTACTTACCTGTTTCTTTCTCCAGGATCTATGCTGCACCTCAGTTGAACCGCGTCAGTTGAAGTCCAGCTTAACGTTGAACTAGGGTAAGCTTTTTCTTATACTTCGACTCGTGCACTGATTGTCCGACGAAGGGTTCAATTGAATTCAACCGTCTGGCTTCAACACTCCGAGTCAAGCCTTAGTTCGAGGCCGTTTACAGTAATTTAACACAACAAGTGAGGTCTCCATTTATTCGTCTATATTACCTCTTTGACCGAATTCAACTAAAGTCAACCTCGGTTCAACCCGCAAACCCGCAAACTCGCTCTCCACATTCCAACGGCGTCCTCAGTCTGCAAACCAACGCAACCCAAAGAACACAAGATTTAGATTACATTTTGTCGAGTAAGCGTTCAACGTACATCGCGATTGCTTACTTACTGATCGAGTTTACACAGTTCTGCGTTAAACTCTTTCAAAATTTCAAGGGAAGGTTTGAACGCGTTGTTTACTTACTGCTAGCGGTAAGTCTCTTCGAGTTTCAATGCATTCTGGTTTCTGAACCTGCCTTTTTCTTCTCCAGGTTAGATTCGACCCGATTCGAGTGTAATCCACAAGACGAGGAATCCGAGCTCCTCACTCAAAAACCTCGTCAGGTACGCTGCTCATTCTTCTTTAAATCCCACTCTACTAATTGATATCTCACTAGCTTAGCTTAACCACACTCACGCGCACTCGCACAAAATCGAAATGCAAAAAAAAAAACAGCTTTATTCATTCAATTGCAGGGTACGTACGTACGTACTCAATACACATCCATCCCGCTCCCTCTGCTAACCACATCTACAGTACCCCCCGCGCGCACCGCGCCGGATTTCGAAGCCACCCCGCTTCGAGTCGGCGCTCGCCGTCCCCGAATCCGCGCCGCGTTCGCTGCAAGCAGCGCGATGCCGCCACCCTCGACTCTGCGCCGCGCCGCATGGAATCGAGCGGACACGGACACGGGTGCGACCCGCGCGGTCGAGACTTGCACCCGGACCTCCGCCGCTCAAAGTCGGAGGGAGACGAAGGCGCGCGAGGCGGGGATGCGGTAGCCCCGATGCGCGCGCGCCGTGCACCGCACGGTACCGACGCAACGGGCGGGACGGGGCACGTGGTGTACAAAGGGAAGGAGGGAGGGAAGGAGGGAAGGAGGGAAGGAGGGAGGGGAGCGGCGGACCTTCTGTGTATGTCCGATCCCCGCGCGGCGTCGCAGTGTGGAGAGTGCATCTGTAAGGCAATGTGGTCAGTACTGAAGTAGAGGGATCGGCAGATGGGAGATAAGAGCGGCGGATGGGAGCGGGGATTGAGTCGGGTCGGCGGGGAGTGGCTGTCTTCGCAAGGATGCGCTGCGGCTGCCCGACTCGACGGTTCCGCGCACGGGGATGCGACGGTGAGGTCGCTTTCGCGGCGAGGGCACGGTGAACAGAGAGAAGGGAGAGAGAATGCAGGAGAGGGAGGGAATGAGTGCGACGTGCGTACCTCCTGTTCTGAGTATTTGAAAGCGCCGCAGCCCGTGGTGTAGCGTAGTTTTAGAGTGTGAATCTGCGGGTGTAGTTAGCTTAGGGCGCATGAGACAAGGTGCGCAACGCGAAAGGTGAGCGTGGCTCGCGACGTCAGGAGCGCGCGCGTGCGATTAACGGCGCCGAGGCAAGTCGTACGCGGTGTCACACCACCGCTGACAGCAAGGCGCGGAGGTAAGAACCACGACGAGCACGCTCGCTCGAGGGAGGGTGCCCGTGCCCGCCGAATAGAAGAGAGTGGGAATGAAAAAAGAACGAGACTGCATACCTCGTCAATGTCTACATGCTTCTCGGGCATCGTGGGCGGCGCTGTCGGCGATGGAGAAAGAGTGCTGGGGGCAGTGGGTCAGTAAGCGGGTAAAGAGGGATGTAGAAGGGAAAAAAGAGGGAAAGGTTGCACGCGAGCCTGCTATGATAGCGACTCTGCGAGCGTGCGCATGTCTCCCTGAAAAGAAAGACGCGCAGCGGCGCGTATTGAGCTGAAGAAAATCAAGGGCGCAGTACTCGGAAGTTGCACGCGGGCGGGAATGTACATAAGGCAAGCGGAAGGCATACCTACGCAGGGCTGAACTGTTGGTAGTAGGCAGAGAGGCGGAAGCGTGGAATGCGAACCGGTGTGCGCGGGCTTGGCATGTGCGCGGTGTGTCAGCGAGCGGGCGTGTTAGGCCGCGTTGGAGCCAGGGTAGCGGGGAAGCATTGCAGAACGGGCTTGAACTGCCGGCTGTTGCTGTGTATGTATTGAGATTCAAAGCAGACTGAGAGAAAAGAGAGCCGAAAGCAAAGAGAAAGCCCAGACGTCGAGTCTTTCGAAGCAACCCAGCCACGGTGTGACGTCACAAGTCACTTACTCTTCCTGCTCCCTCCCTCGATGTCGACGCCCGCCATGGCTTCTGGCGACCTGCTGGACCTCGTCTCGTCGTCGGGCGCGGCCACCATCTATCCCAACGACGACGCAGTGCTGGCCGTGCTGCACTCTCGCTTTCGGGCGGACTTGCCGTATACGCGCATTGGGTCCACGCATCTCTTGGTGGTCAATCCATTGAAAACTCTGGCCAGTGTGAACGATGCCAGCGCGAAAGAGTACGAGGAGAGATGCTACAAGGACACCAGTCTGCCGGCCATCGACTCGCCCAAGCCGCTGCAGCCCCATGTCTATGAATTGGCATGTAGAATTTATCTGCTCATGCGTCGCCGGCAAGAGTCTCAGCTGGTGGTCGCGCGGGGCGTAACTGCGTCGGGAAAATCAGCTTCTATGCGTCTACTAGCCTCCCAGCTGCTCCGTCTGTCGACCCACTCGCGGAAGGAAGCAAAACTGGCCGACCAGTTCAGAGCACTCTCCACTTTGCTCGACTCCTTCGGCAACACTAAAACGCAGACCAATCCCGACGCCTCCCGTCATTCGAAGCTGCTCGAGCTCCATTTCAACGAGCGCGGCCGCTTTGCAGGCGCCAAGTGTCTTTTGTTTGGGCTCGACAAGTCCCGCCTCACCAGACTCGCGCAAGAGGAGCGCACCTACCACGCCTTCTACCAGCTGCTCGCTGGGGCAACGACGACGGAACGCGACCAGCTGCAGCTCGAGGACCCCTCCGAGTATGCGCTGCTGGCGTCCTCGGGCACCTACCGTCTCCCATCCGGCCCGTTCTCAGACGACACCACCGGCATGTCCGATCTGCGCGCCGCATTCCGCACGCTGTCGTTCAAGCACACCCCCGCCGTCCTCTCCCTCCTCGCCGCCATCCTCGCGTCCACCAACATCACCTTTGTGCCCGCCGACAACAACACCGAGTCCTCCACCGTCAGCCCCGCCGCGGTCCAGGCGCTCCAGGTCACCGCCCGCCTCCTCGGCATCGCGCCCGACGATCTCGAGAACGCGCTGACCAACCGCACCTCGTACGTGCGCAAGGAGCTCTACACCGTGCTCCTCGACGACACCCAGGCCGCGCGCCAGCAGGTCGCCCTCACCCGCGACCTCTACGCCATCCTCGTCTCCTTCCTCCTCGAGTCCGCCAACCGACGTCTCGAGCCCCCCAGCGGCACCACCGTCGTCGCGCTGCTCGACACACCCGGTTTCGCTACCCCGCCCCCCGCGCTCGGCCCCGCGTCGTTCGACGTCTTTGCGAACAATTTTGCAGACGAGGTCGTGCAGGGGTGGCTCTCCCAGGCACTCTTTTCCAACGCCGATGACGTTGTAGGCAATGAGGCGTGTGTTGAGCTACTTCGCGGTGTCCCTCTCTCCGAGCCCGCCCCCCTGCCCTCGAAGAAGAGCGGCGACAAGGATGCGCGCGGTGTCCTCGGTGTCTTGGGCCGCGCGAGTCTAGCGCTCAAGACCGGTCGCGGGGCGGCAGGGCGCGACCGCGACGAGGAGCTACTCGCGGAGCTCACAGGCCGCTTTGGCTCCCACGCGTCCTTCCAGGCAACACCGCTCCCGCCCTCCGCCGGCGGCGTCGGCACAGGCAATCTCAGCGCTCGCCCGCGCGCGTTCGGGATCAACCACTACGCCGGGACGTGTGCATACGACGTGCGCGGGTTCGTCGAGAACGACGCCGATCTGCTCGACGCGGCGCTCGTGGCGCTGCTGCGCTCCTCCACCGTGCCGTTCGTCGCGAAGCTCTTTGCGGGCCCGGGCCTCGCGGCGGAGACGCACGCGCGGGACCCCAACACCGTCGTCCAAGCACAGGTCGCCTCACGGCCGCTGCGCATGCCCACGCTCGGCGGGGCGGAGGAGCTCGCGCGCATGGACCCGGGGAAGACGTACGGCGCGATGGCGCAGCTCGACACGGCGCTCGGCGCGGTGCTGCGCGGCGCCACGCAGGAGGGCCGCGCGCGCCTGTGGACGCTCAGCTGCATCCGCCCGAACGACTCGGGCTCGGCGGGGTCGTTCGACAAGAAGCGCGTGCGGGTGCAGATCCGCGCGATGCTGGTGCCGGCGCTGGTGGCGCGCGTGAGCGCGGGGGATTGGGTGGTGGAGATGGAGGCGGAGGAGTTTTGTGCGCGGTATGTGCCGACGATGCGCGGGACGGTGGATGAGCGGGTGGAGCAGTGCGCGCGCGCGGGTGGGTGGCGCGAGGGCGACGAGTATCGGCTCGCGGGCTCGAGGGTGTTGCTTGGGTACGGCGCGTGGAAGGGCGTTGAGGATGTTCTGCGCGCGGCGGAGAAGGGCCGTGGTGGGGAAGACGTCGTCGAGGACGAGGGGCCGGACGAGGGCACGGAGTACACTCATGGTGCCCCGGCGTATGAGGAGAGCGTGTACGGCTCCGGCGGGCTGCAGACGCCGGGCAACCTCAATCCGTTTGCGGGCGGCGTGCCTGCTGGGCCGGGGAGCAACGGGGGCGGGTGGGACGCAGCGTCGCCGTACAATCGCTCCCCCGCGGGCACGATGGAGGGCTACCCCGACTCTCCCCTTCCTTCCCAGCCCGGTGATGCCGGCAACAACCTCAATGACGGCACCGGCGGATTCATCCAGCGGGACGCGCTGCTCTCCAACAACGCCGTCGAGGAAATCCCGACCTCGACCGCGCGGCGCGTCTGGCTCTGGATCGTCTGGGGGCTCACCTTTTACATCCCCAGCGTGTTCCTCAAGTGGTTCGGTCGGATGAAGCGCAACGACGTGCAACTTGCCTGGCGCGAGAAATTCACCATCTTCTTCCTCATCCTCGTGCTGAACGCCACGGTCGTTTTCTACATTGCGGTCTTTGGGCGGCTGCTGTGCCCGAATTTCGACAAGGCGTGGGCAACGAACGAGGTGGCGCAGCATATAACCTCGAACGATTATTGGGTCGCGATTCAAGGGAACGTCTACGATGTGTCGAATTTCGTACAGGGCAAGCAGCACGCTTTTTTGAATCATGGCTGGAATCTGACATCCCTTATTGTCAGTAGGCGATCACAGCGATATCACCGGGGAGCCGAGCAACAGCCAGGATATTCTGGAGACCCTGGCGGGACAAGATTTGACGTATTATTTCCCGGTCCCGCTTTCCCTTGGTGCGTCCTTCCGCCTTCTGCCTTGCTCGTCTTTGCTGATTGATTTGCGTGCGTCGCAGGCTGCCCCACACTCGTCACCGACCCCGCGCTGCAGTTGTCGATCAAGAACTTCACGAACAGCGAACCAACGGCGATGCACTCGAGCGGGTCGCTCGCGCCGACCCAGGACTCGAAGCTGCACCAGAATGATTGGTACACCTCGATATTCTTGCCGAAGATGAAGACTTTCCACAAGGGGCCATTGGTGTATACCAGTCAGACGCTCCAGGCGTTCGCGGCGGATACTAATATTGCAAAGTGCGTTGTCGTTTCCTTTGGTGGACGTTTGTACTGACGCGGTGTGGTCCAGGATCTGGGGCCAGTACAACGACAAGATCTACGACCTGACCGACTACGTCAACACGATCACCAACAACCCCAACAACGACGCCTTTGTGTTCCTCAACGCGGACCTCGTGTCGGTGTTCAAGCAGCAGTCTGGGCAGGATATCACGAAGGCGCTGAACACGGTGCTCGACGGGATGGACGCGGACCAGCGTGGCCTGAACATGGAGTGCCTGGATAACGCGTTTTACATCGGCAACCACGACTTCAGAAAGGAAGCAAGGTGCACGGTGCAGAACTATTTTTTGATTGCGGCGTCGGCGCTTTTGATGACGAGTATGGGGATGAAGTGTGCGTACTCCTATATTCTCTTCTTCGTGCGCGGCTGACCGAATGATTTGTGCGATACAGTCTTGGCGGCGCTGCAGCTGGGGAGCAAGACGAACCCGGAGATGCAGGACAAGTTTGTGTTGTGTCAGGTGCCGTGTTACACAGAGGGCGAGGACTCCCTCCGGCGCACGATCGACTCGCTCGCGGCACTCAACTACGACGACAAGCGCAAGCTCATCTTCATCATCTGCGACGGGAACATCATCGGTAGCGGGAACGACCGGACGACGCCGCGGATTGTGCTCGACATTCTTGGTATCGATCCCAAGCTCGACCCGGAGCCACTGTTGTTTAAGAGTGTCGGGGAGGGATCGAAGGCACTGAATTATGGCAAGGTGTATTCAGGCTTGTACGAGTTTGAGGGGCACGTTGTTCCGTGCGTATTTTCTTTCCGTGGTCGACGAAGACGAAGGGCTGACCTCTTGCATATAGGTATATGGTTATCGTCAAGGTGGGCAAGCCGACCGAGCGCTCGAAGCCGGGCAATCGCGGCAAGCGTGACAGTCAGATCTTGCTACTGCATTATTTGAATCGCGTGCACTTCGATGCGCCCATGTCGCCGCTGGAGCTCGAGATTTACCACCAAATGCGAAACGTTATTGGAATCGACCCGGCTTTCTACGAGTACATCTTCACCATCGATGCTGATACTGTGGGTTTCCTACTTCGTTCGCGGTCATGAAGCTGACGGATTTTTGACACAGACCGTGACGCCGGATTCGCTGAATCGGCTGGTCGCTTCTTCTGCGGACGACTCGAGCGTCATCGGGATCTGCGGCGAGACGAAACTGCAGAACGAGGAGGGCTCGTGGTGGACCATGATCCAGGTGTACGAATACTACATCTCGCACCACTTGTCCAAGGCGTTCGAGTCCCTCTTTGGCTCCGTCACCTGTCTGCCCGGATGTTTCTCCCTCTACCGTATCCGTACGGCCGACAAGGGCCGCCCGATCATCATCTCGAACCGTATCATCGACGAGTACGCGGAGCCCAATGTCGACACGCTGCACAAGAAGAACCTGTTCTCGCTGGGAGAGGATCGTTTCCTGACGACGCTCATGATGAAGCACTTCCCGACGTTCAAGACCAAGTTTTGCCCCGATGCGATCGCGCACACCATGGCGCCCGAGTCGTGGCGGATCCTGTTCTCGCAGCGTCGGCGGTGGATCAACTCGACGGTGCACAATCTTTGCGAGCTGGTGCTCCTTCCGGAGCTGTTCGGCTTCTGTTGTTTCTCTATGCGGATCTTTGTGTTTGTCGATCTTTTGGGAACTTTGATTCTCCCTGCGACCGTCGTTTACGTGCGTGTCCGCTTCATGATCGCTGTTCTTTGCTGACATTCTTCAATAGCTCGTGTACTTGATCATCGTCGTCACTACTACGAACTCTGCGTTCCCCGAGATTGCAATTATTATGATTGCGGTCACGTATGGTCTACAGGTATGAACTCGCATTTTCTTCGTATCTGCTGTTGTTCACCTTGCGCTAGGCGATCATTTTCATCCTCAAGCGAGAGTTTATGCTCGTCGGGTGGATGGTGGTTTACATCTTATCGTCCGTAACACCGTCACTTTCTCTGAATGTGCACTGACAATCTACCACTTTTCAGGTATCCGGTGTACAGTTTCTTCCTGCCCGTCTATTCCTTCTGGTGTATGGACGAGTTCGGTTGGGGTAACACGCGTCTCGTGATCGGCGAGGGCAAGGAGAAGAAGGTCATCATCAACGAGGACGAAAAGTTCGACGACTCGATGATCCCGCTCAAGAAGTTCAGCGGTAAGTTCTTCAGTGTCATCGTCGGCTCCCACTCACGCTCCTTCCGAAGAATATGAGGCTGAGGCATGGGAAACCGGCTCGCGCCATTCTGATGAGACTGGATACAGCGGCAAGCCTCGGTCTCGCTCACGCGCTCCACCGTCGCCGCGGGATGGGTCCCCGCATCCGTATCAGCATGCATCGCAATCGGGCGACTACTATCGCGACACCAATCTCACCAACAACAACGGCTCTCAACACCGTCTTGCCTCGCAGCCATCGTACTCCAACCTGTCCCATCGTGGGCCGATGGACCAATCGCCGTTTGCAGCACCACAACTGCCGTTCATGCCCTTCGCCGGTGGGCCTGGGTCCGTCGCAGGCTCCGACCACGGACAGATGCCGATGATGATGAACCCCATGGGCTACCAGAACACGGGCGGCAGCATGTACGGGATGCCGCAGATGATGGGCAGCATGGGCAACATGGGCAATATGAACATGTACGCCGGAAGCTTCAACGGCTCGCAAGGCGGGTTTGCGCCGCCGGTCATGCCTGCTGCTCAAGGCGGGATGCAACGACCAATGTCGACCTTGTCCATGGCGACGACCGCAAATATGTTCGCTGGCCCGAGTCAAAATCCCAACCCATCGGACGACGAGCTATTCACCGCTCTGCGGAATTACCTCAGTACGCAGGACCTCATGACCGTAACGAAGAAGTAAGCATCTACCTTTTTTATTTTATGAGCTCGACTGACTTTGTGTTTAGAACCGCACGAGAGGCCATTATGGCGCGATTCCCGAATGCGGATCTTACATCTCGAAAGGAGTTCCTGAACCGCTCCATCGACACGATCCTTTCCGAATCTTAGAATTCTTTCTCATTCTTCTGAATTGCGCATCACACGGACTCTCATCATGCATGACTCTTTTCGTTATCGTTTATCCCATTCATTTGCTTTCTTTTACTGGACGCCATGGACTGTGTCGTTAGCGATGGACTGGCGAACTATATATTTCTCGTATAATTGATCGAGTGCACAGATACTACGAATAAATCCCCTGATAACGACATTATCAGTTCCACTGAGCAAGTAGTTTTCACGTCCACAAGGAAGAGGGAATTAATTCAAAGAACAAGAGATACAATCGATCCATGTATAAATAAGAGGTACTACGGGATTGCGAAATTCAGTACCACCTACGAGCGAATGTAAGGCTTGATGAGGAGCGGCATCTGATTCCCTCCTCCCGGCTCGCTCCGGATGATTGGACGCTGCACAATGGACGTCTTCTTCCCAATGTCGGCCACCGGCACTGCAAGCTCGAACTCGAAGGCGCGGACGAGCGTGAACAACAGGGCCTTCATCCTGAAAAGCTGTAAGACAGTCATCCCGGTGCAAAACGGTATTTATTCACTCGACGAGGGAGAAACGATATCCCTGCATGGCCGTGAGCGACAGACGCAATTGTATGTAGGGACGGACTTACGATGCAGGCTCGCGGGCCACCGAGGAACGAGAGCATATGGCCCCAAACACCGGGCAGTGCGTTGGATATTTCGGATTCCCACCGCTCGGGTCTGAGGAAGGATCAGCTACCAGCGCTCGCACCGAGCACCGAAAGGACAGACATAAACTCCATCGCATCCGGTCCCCATATCTTCTTGTCCCGGTTCATCGCTAGCACTGGGATCATACTGAGGGGAAAGGGGGGGGCAGGGAATCAGCCCCACAGACGCGAAAAAGAGTTAGGAGTAAACGAACATGGTTTGGCCCTTTTTCACCCTGGAAACAGTCAGACTGGTGCAAAAAGATATCTGAGCGTCTCACTTGAGGGTTTCATGTACGATTCCCTTGGTGTCCGTGTACGGCTGGGACAATGGCACCACGTCGTCCTGGGTGGCGACGCGCACTACAAAGAAAGATGATTTTTAGATATGTGCATGACCAAAGAAAAGCCCGCGCACTCGTTGCAGGGACCGGGGCGTGTAAGCGCAGCGTCTCCCGCACGACGCAATCGAGGTACGGCAGGGCATTCAGCTCGTCCATGCTCGGATCATCCGTTGAGACAGCTAGCAGCTCATTTCGCAGGCGCGTCTGGGCAGCCGTATTCTGCGTGAGCGCAAAAAGCGCCCAGGTTGTCGCCGTGCTGCGGCAGAGTCAGATTTCCGGTGCCTCTGGTCAAGCGATATGATTACCTAGTCGTCTCATGGCCGGCAACCAGAAAGTGCCAAAAAACATCAAGATAAGGCGAAGCACACGAATCGAAGGTGAACGTACTAGGAAAGTCGGTACCTCTATTGGACTGTGTCATCCAGGATACAGGCGCAGATTAAAACAAAGGCCGCTTACGAGCGAGGACATCTTCATCCGAAAGACGTTGGCTAGCCGGGATATCCTTGGAGGTGTTGGCCCGCACCAGCAATGACAAAAGGTCGCGAGCGCGGCCCTTTTCGAAGGTCCCGCTCTCGGCCATCTCGTTCTTGCTCTCCTGCAGAAGCTGGAGACCAATCCTCCGCATTACACCCTGGTTTTTCTCCATGACTCTGTCCAATTTCGACCGCTGGGAATAGACCGGATCAGCTCGTGGGTAACCGTGCACGTCACTGGATACGCACTATGAATCGGAATATAGGAAACCTCATTTGGAGTATACGGAGAACATTGACCCTTGTGCCGGCGTAGAAAATTGTCGAGAAGGCTGCAGCGAGTTCGGTCTGGTTCTCAGAGGCGAGAGAATTGAAGTTGTAGTTGAAACCTGCGGTGTTTGCGTCAAAAGGGTCACATAATTGAAACTGCACGTACCAGCGAGCCCGATAATGTCGAGGGTAGCCTTACTAAGCCAGGAAAGAATGTCCACACGAACAACGCCAGACTTTGCTGTTTGGGCCGCCAGGATATCCCGAAGCTGCGCACATTCAATGAGATGTTTGGAGCGTCATATGAACCTTGTGCATACCTCGACGGACTTTTGGACAAATATTCCGGTCAATTCCCGGACTTGTGGGGCTCCAAATGCAGGGTTCTGGAAACAAATTTGAGAACCAGTCCCGAGGTAGTGCCTCAATCCGTTATTACCATGATTTTGCGCTAAATGGAATCAAAAACACGTTATTTAGAGCGGATCACCACAGTACCTGCTGTCGATGAACGTCTCCTTCGGCCACCAACACGCCTGGGCCGACCATCCGGGAAAGCGCTCGTCTCCCAGGCGCAGGCTTCTGGTATATATATGAATTTGTGAGGAAGTGATTCAACGCCTTTGTATCCGTCGTATACAGTCGGGTCAACTGGGCAAGGGTGAGTGAGAAGTTGAGGACGCGGGATTATAGCGTAGACGGCGATACGCACGCCGAGGAAGATCCTATATTTGAGAGTAGAACCGTACTGCTCAACCCTGCATGCAACAAAGTGAGAATGCCGTGGCTTGTATCAGAAAAGACGGCGTGCCATTGCTCATGCAGCACTGAATTCTCCTACACCGGAAATCTCAGAAAATTGGCAAAGAATGTGGGGCGAATATAATTACGGCCTTGTCTATGTCCTTGAGATTCCCGTACAAAAAGTGAGTGGATTTCGGCCCTGGGAGATGTCGGAGCGGAGAATTGAGTTCGTCGTAAACCAGCTTCAGGATCTGATAGACCGCGTAGGCTCCCAGGGAACCAGCAACAGAGAAGAGCAAGTTGAGGAACATGGCGGGACGTGTGGGCTAAAGCACAGTAACGACCTCCAACCTCCCAGGAGTCTGTCTATAAGTAGCAGCATTGGGCCCGCCCTGCGTAATAACATCCATGCCATGGCGCGTGTACATCCGGCGACTTCCGAAGATAACACAACCAAGTTTCAAAATTCTCTTCTCTCCGATAAAAAATACGAAAAATAGGAGAGGGAAGTATACAAGCTGCAGGGGACGTAAATCAAGCGGGTTCAGGATAAAAACCAGCTGCACCAAGTCTCAGGACTGCAATCCGCGCGGAAAGGCACACCCCAGACGCCGACGGAAAACCCGTCGGCTGTCAGTCTTGACAAATTTGACTTCGTTGATTTTTCGTCGTGTTTCCGCGTATCCGGACATCCGCGATAAAGATAGAACTGCAAGTGCCAGGGCGTGAAGCGTTGTATCGTTGGTGCCGCAGAGCGGCGCACGGCAATGTTTCTATCGGGCTAGACTTGAAAAATTCGGATGACCCAGAACTCACCTAAACGCAGGATTTGGGTACACCACATGTTGACTGCATGTTGAACTATGGTTGAATTCTCGGGCCGGGTTCGCCGACCTTGTTCCAATGCCTTGTTCATCAAGAGTGAATGCAATCCCTAGTGCGTGGTATCAATTTGTGCGTGATTCTAGTACATGTCTAAAGCGTGTGTCTATATAGGTATCATGATTCCGGTCCTCCCTACACCGTCTGAGCTAAGCGCCGACCCAATTCTCGTTTTAGGTGCTCAATCATCAAATCCTCGTTGGCCGCATCGACGACAGAGATGCCGGCGGTCATTGTCTTGCGCTCAGGACGATGTACCGACTCGTACGGCTGCATGCGGCGCATGTGCCCCATTCTCCATAGCTGAAAACGCGATGAGCATGGTCCCAAGTAAATTTGAACGAATCCTTACTCGGAGCTGCTTGACGAGCGCTTCCAACTCTGCAGTTATAGCCGCCCCATCTTCGCCGCGCGCTTTGACCACGGCGCGAATGTCGTATTCCCTCAGGAAGTTGAGCCAATTTCGCTGTGGCGTCGGAAGATGCAGAGATTCTTTTTCTGGCGTAGGGAACGGCCGGATTCCAAGGAAGGAATCGAGCGTTCGAAAGGTGAGGCTCTGGCCGCCCGAGATGCCGTCGATGCCCCCGAGCGCCCAGCCCTGGTAGCCTTGGACATATGCCAGCCACACGTTCTGGCACAGGTTGGCGTCGACCATTGTGCTGAAGAAGAATTTTAACGCCATTTTTAGGATCTCGTTGGCGGATTTTAGCGCGTCGGCGGCGGCGATCAGGTCTCCTGCGTCTAAAAACGCAATCGCCCGCGCAAAGAGGTGATACATCGGAAGGACCTGAAGGAACTAAGCTCGAATGTATAAGATCAAGAAAAGCAATTTGCGCACCCGCTCTTCCATGCCAACGATAAGTTTTGTGTTCCAGCGCTCGGTCGACTGGTGGCTCTCGGGCATGCCGACGGTGACACTGTACTCAAGTCGGTCGTCTGTTCGCATGTTGGCGTACATGAGTGATGTCATGCAGCCGCCCGGAGATGTGGTTCCGAAATGTTGTCGAAGATACCGCCAAGAAAATTCGAGCTGCTCAGGAAAGTCGACAGACTCCTCGTTCTGTGCTTCACTAACGATTGGCGTTACTCCCCATCTATCAAGGCTTTAGAAAGCAGAAAGCCAACGTTGCCAAGTAGCACGTACCGATAGGAATGTCGCAAAAACGATATACAAAGGAAGAATCCAAACCAAGCGGCCTGTGGACACGACTCGGGGTCAGATTCGGCGCGGTCCAGCGCTGACTGAACCTCCCCGCTATCAATATGTTGCCCTAACAGGGAGCGCATTCGCGAACGGAATGAGTCTATTAATTTTCGGTTGCAAACATTGTCGGTGGAGGACTCCGGCACAGGGAAGGAGGGCTCCAACGCCCGGTAGACGGAATCATACGGTCTGAGGGGTAATGGCCAGGAATCCCGGTATGTCGCTCTCGGAGGCCAACTTCCACCCCCGCCAACCACAACCAGGTCGCGCAGGTAGGTCAAGGCGTGATGTTGCAAGGCATCGTCAAGAATGTCCGTGCTGGCCGACGGATTTTGGGCAGCGGGTTGGCTCCAAGCAGGGAAGATCCAAGAGAGCATTTTGGAAAAGTGAGACCGACTCAGTTAGTTATATAATGGTGCGCGTCGTACCCGATGGAAACATTGGAAAGCATATGCAGAAACGGGTAAGACCCGATGCACCGCTCGGACCTTATCCAACCGTTTCGATCAATTTCACATCTTCAGGAGAGATGATGCGCATTGCTTCGGTGATCGTGGTCGCAGAGTCGCTTTTTTTTTTTTCATCCTAAGCCATCCTTAACTTTCGCTCCTTCACAAGGAGAAACTTGGAGCTGGGAACTGACTTTTTTTTCCGTTCCATGGGAAAAAAAGCACTTTAAACTCACGTTTACAAAACTGGACCGGTGTGGGAAGCAACGAATGGTAAGCGCAGGCCCAGGCACGCCTTCAGTGTACAGAGTTATTCCGTCCGCGGCCGTGAGTCTGAGCGCAAGCACGGCCGTCTCTGCTGCGAGTTGCGGGCTGGGATCCCAGTGGGAGGCTGTGGTCTCAGGTCTGGCGTCCAAGATAAGTGGCACGCATCCATTCGAGGTATCAACTTTCAGTCCAGTAGCAAGATCCGACAGAGATGATGGTGGTCGAATGGAAGAGGAAGCCCAACAAAAAAATAACGGCACGCAGGTGACCGTGGTACCAGACCCGAGTCCGAGACGCTCGTTGATCCATCCGGTCACCACAGTTATTCTCCCTCACTTCAGGCTCAGCGCTCCTCGCACTTGCAGGAGCACCGGCAAAATACCAATATTATCCCGTGGCTTTTGACTGGGATCGGGCAGAGCAAGGGGCTCTCGTTTCCGGAGAAGGCGCACTTCCTCCACAATTCACACACAATCTACTAGTTCCGTGGTTTATGTACAGTACTTCTTCCACTGGCTCCAAATCGACGTCTCCATTTGAGCTATAAGCCATGCAGCCCTTCACATACAACGCTCTCCCCGCACGCGTCATTTTCGGCCATGGCACGCTCGCCCAGGTCGGCCAAGAGATCCGGAGCCTTGGATGCGGCAAAGCGCTGGTGTTGACAACGCCAACTCGATCCAAGCAGGGGGAAGCACTTCGAGCAGAGCTGGGTGACCTCTCTGTTGGAATATTCTCGAAAGCCGCGATGCACACCCCTACCGACATATCCGAAGAGGCCGTTGAACTCGCGCAGACGCTTGGTGCTGATTGTGTCATCTCTCTCGGCGGCGGAAGTACAGTAGGATTGGGGAAAGCTATCGCTCTTCGCACAGACCTCCCTCAGATAGCTATACCAACCTCGTATTCAGGATCAGAGGTACGCATTCAATTTACAAGCCTTTCTCTTCATCTAACCTTTAACAGGCCACAGCTATCAGTGGGCAGACTGAGAACGGGATAAAAACAACCCAAAAGACGCTCAAGGTTTTGCCAGAGGTCATCATCTACGATGTTGACCTCACTCTCACCCTTCCTGCGCAAATGACTGTCACCTCGGGCATCAACGCAATTGCCCACGCTGTTGAAGCGCTATATTCGACCGATTCCAACCCCATTACCGATATGATGGCCGAGCAGGGCATTTCCCGCGTGTCCAACGCTCTCAAGATCCTCGCCACTGACCCGAACAATAAGGAAGCCCGCAGCGACGCCCTGTTTGGCGCGTGGGCCTGCGGATCCTGCTTGGGCGTGGTGAGCATGGCGCTGCACCACAAGCTTTGCCATACTCTCGGTGGGCACCCCATTTTTTTTATCTTGGCGGCCTCTGATACTCGGATCTCAGGTGGGACATTCAACCTTCCGCACTCGGAAACCCACACGGTTGTTCTCCCACACACCATAGCTTATAATGCTCCATTTGCGGCCGAGGCGATGGGCAAGGCCGCTCGCAGCATTGGTGCTCCGAGTGCCGCGCAAGAAGTGTTCGACCTCGCGAAGAGCCTTGGGGCTCCTTGCTCGCTGAAGCAGCTTGGGATGAAAGAAGAGGATTTGGAGCGGGCGGCCGATATTGCTATGAGGAGTCCATACCCTAATCCGGCACCGCTGGAGAGAGAGAAGCTACTGGGCCTTTTGAGAGATGCGTATGAGGGCAGGCGTCCTGCGTGAATCCATGTAACATTTCTGAAGCCAAAACTTGATCAAGTTGAAGTGATTCGGTTTGAACGTGTGTTCCGAATTTAGAGGCCGCCGATAGTCGCTCGACATCCTAGGCCAGTGGTTCGAAAGTCGGGCTCGGTCAGTGGTTGGAAAGTTGGGCTCGGTCAGTGCGAGTTAAAAAAAGGCTCGGCCAGTGGTTGAAATGGGCTCGGTCAGTGGTTGAAACTGGGGCTCGGTCAGTGGTTTTTGTGGTATGCTCGGTGAGTGGTTTTGATGCGGGGTCGGTCAGTGGTTCGTTTGGGGCGCAATCCGATTTTGGAAATCTTTATGTGCAGTTGATTAGCCGGGACGCGTTGTGGTTGCTTGTTTAGTCCTTCGTCACGAGACCGTACTCTCTCCCTCGAACCATCATGTCGACTTTCCTGGATGTGCCCAGCGAAGTCCTGTTACTTATCATCTCCAACCTTCTTGAGGTCCAAGAAGTGCTGGTGCTTCGACAAGTATGTTCGACTGCGTAAATAACTTCTCCTCACATAACTAACTCATCGTGCGGCAGACCTGCCACCACCTATCTCAGTTGACGCGCGAGAAAATCGTCTGGCTCACCTTTCTCGAGCGCCTCTGGAATCTCGGAGACATTCCTCTGCCTTCATCTGCCGCTTCTGATTCTGCCATCGATCTATCATCGTCAACCCTCGAATCTATCGTTCTCTCCGCGATCCGTGCCTCCGACTCTTGGCTACTTCCCAGAAAGATCAAGCCTATCCTAAATCCCGCGCATGGACAGTCCATACTTGGACTGAACATATTTTTGGACACCTGGCTGCTCATCGTATACGCGGACGGCCTCATCTACCTCTGGGACATCAGAGAAGAAGCGCCGCGACGGGGCTATTGCGACACTCTGGATCTGAGAGATCCCGGGATACGGTGGACCTCATATAATGTCTCTCTGGCACCTGGAGGCGAATGCGTTTTCTTCGCTATCTCCAGCGGAACATCAAAGTGGATTAAACTTTGTTGTTTGTGTTTTGCGCTGGCTGATTTTTTCTTAGAAGGGGCCATGAGGCGGAATACCAGACTATGTTGTATTCGATCAATATCGACGCCTCGGGCTCCACAGGCAGTGTCTTTAAACCAGTGGAGTCATTTACCTCGTCTATTCCGCGAGGCGTCCTTGCTATAGACATCACCCGCAGTTTGCTGGTGCTTTCTCCATCCACATGGGCATTAGATGTGCTCGGTTGGGGCACTGAGAAAGGCAGTACCTCGAGATTTGCCTTAGATGACAACGACGCAGAAGAGTCGGTGCGTGTGCCGTGAAATACTGTTCCGTATAAGTTGACGACCCATAATAGTACAACGGCGTCGTAGCGTTCCGCCTTCTTGACTCACATTTTCTTGCTGTTCGTACACACACGATCGAACTGCATCGATGCGGTGACGCCTTGCGACCGCAGCGGGGTATCCGATTACTGACACATCGGCTTCCCTTTCCACTGCGGGATGGGGCAGTGTCCGTTTCGGACAACATCATTCCCACTTCCACTCCAGAACCACATAATGAGCGTGTCCATCTCAACGTCCTCGCGTACGATGGGCACAGTCTTGCATGCTACGCCATTGCCATCGACTTGCCCGTGGACGCACCTCCGACAATGGAGGTCACACTCATCGGGGAGATCTGTCCTGCAAAAACGCAGTTGACACCACTGACGCGTTCGCATTGGTTCGTTAGTGCACACGCGCTTGGTCCCCAGGGAATTCGGGCTATGTGGATTGAGCGCGATAACCTGAAGATGACTAGGCATGTACGGCTTTGCATCTTCAACCGAAACACAGCATGGCACGAGATGGAGACGGCGACCGACGCTTTCTATTTGCCATCATACGACCTGCGAGGTTAATCATTTTGCATCTCAAACAGGAATAGCTGATTTATCTCAACCTGGACAGAGGATCTGACGCACTGTGCACTCGCAGAGTTCAGCGGGCAGATTGTATTAGGCAACCGTTCTGGCCATGTCTTTCTGTTGACCACGAAGCGCACTTGAACCACTATGGGGCGAAATGTTTACGGGAGAAGTTCAGTGTAAATTTGATATTCACATTTACTCTCAGTCGCTCTTTCACCGTGAAGTTGATCGCGGAGGACTCGTTGCAAGGACCTCGCCGGAAGATCGAAAAGGTTAATTTCCCGTATGCTGGCTGCCTGCATGAGCGGCATCTCTTATATTTTTGGTACTTGGTGCGTGCGTGTGCACTTCAAGTAAAGTTGCCTCAAGGACGGACCAAATATACCAATCGATGCGTGCTCCCCTCTCTACAGAAACCGCTGTCTTACTCTCCCCACTCTTTCCATGTCCGATCCCGAGTCAAGTGTGTGCAGCCCTGCCCTAACTACAATGCAGGGCCTTGGAAGCTGTCCGGACGGTCAAATAATATCCCATGCACTTTGTGCGAACAGCAACGAATCGAAGACATCGACTTCTGAATTGCCCTGTCTCAAGCGCGGAACAATGACCTGCAGCAAAGTGAGCCACTCGCATTTACGATTTCGCGTTGATCTGAAGATCCCTGGAACCAGTGCTTTCTCGTCAAGGTGAGATTCTCTGCCTGCTTTGGTCGTCTTGTTTCAAATGGTCGGCCATTCAGTATTGTAGCACCGGATGTCAAGCGCGTCACTGGAAAAGCCACAAGATTGATTGCAAACACCCGTACATGAATTCGTCGTGGCAGCCAGCATGGACTACAGAAAGGCGGGCTCCCGCCTTCGTCAATAACGGACCCCCACACATCTCCTTTGGGACATTCGGAAATTACTTGTGGGGAAACGTGCCCGCCATCAACTGTCTCCAACTTGGACGGAACGAAGGGCAGCGTGCAGCGTCCATGGACCTCAAGTTTTGCTTCGCTGGTTCGTTGTTTCCATTTATTCCACGCGAGGTCTTACCGCAAATTTGTCCAGCTTCCGGTGACATTAGAAACTTGATCATGACGGTCAACGATCTACCAGATAACTACAAGGGCAAATGCGACGTCTTGTGCAATGACCTCAACAGCATCGTCGTCAACCGCAACCTGGTAATCCTCTTTGTGCTGCTCAACGCGGGCGCAGACGTGGCCGAAGCCGCGGAGCTCGCGGTGCATCTCATGTACTCCGCAGCGCTGACTCCGGCCATGGCAGATTATGTCCGCCAATGTACGGAAACAATTTATGCCACCCATGGGGCGCAGAGCGGCGCCTGGGACACGAGGGGGGTAGGGAAGATCCGATCGCTGCAGTGGAAGTCCGATATCCAGCTTGCGCTGAAGATGTTCCGCTCCACATACGAGCTCCCAGATGCCCTCAAAAGCATGCGCTCCGTTATGTGGAGCCCTGAGAGGGTTGACTACCGCGATCGCTACTTGTTCACTTTGGAACCGGGCCATCGTATAGCCTTTTCCAGATTCCGCGCAACCGGGGTGCTCGTTCCCGTCACCGTCGATGTTCGCCATTTTACACAGCCGAATCGGTAGGTTATTGAACCCAACCGCAAATTGTGTTCCTTATTCAAAATTTGTCCTCTAGACTCCTCTTTTCGCCTGAAGGTGGATGGCTTACGATGGACAATGCTATTCCACTCTTCGGTTGGGACATGGGGCCCGTTTTCGAGTGCGGAAAACGACATGGTGCAACCCGTGCTGACAGTTACGGCTGTCTGTTTTTCTACCTGAAAGAGCAGTTCCAGAAGTTCGCCACACGCGCCAAAGATTTTTCGCTGGACGTAACCCTTTCGCAAAGTGATGCGCGGGACTTGAGCCAGGCGATTCCCGCTGGCTCGGTCCAGAACTTCCGCAAAGCACATTTCGACAGAATAGAGACGTCCAATGTAGTGGATTACTGTGGTACCAGTCAAGTCATCAAAGAGTGGGCACCGCTACTGAACAAGGCAAATGCGCACTCGGTACTGTTGGTGAACTCTATGAATTGGCCGATGCGGCAACCAAATTCCCGTGCTCGAGACAGCCTTGAGCGAAGCCTGAACAAGAAAACGCTCGAACAGTCGGCGGCGATTCTGGTGCGCGGTGTTTCAAGACTGGGCATCAATTAACTTACACTGGTCACCAGGGATACTCGTCACCCGCAGAGGCGTTGTCTCAAAGAACTTTTTCTCCCAAAGCAATAGCACTCATGGAATGCGCGGAGGCTTTCTTCGACAACGAGAGCCCCTTTTCTGAATTCCTGAAGCGGACCGGTGCTCTCCAGGCGGCTGACTCTGCCGGTGTGCGATTGCGTTCAATCCACCGCATACACCCGAAGGTGGGGATAGCACACGAGCGATCGCGTGGCTTGGCTGATTGTTGGAATAGCGTTCCGGGCTTACGCTGGAAACTTCCGGCCAAACGGTCCCGGGAAACAAGTTAAAGAGGACCGAATTCTATGATCTTTGTAAGCGTTTTGCACCAGGCTTTTCCCACCTTTTCAAATTTTGTTCCTTGCCAGTCCTTCTCGGTGGCGCAAACTATACGGATCGGTTTGTTGAAGTCGAAGTTCGAGTTTGAAGAGTCCAGCCCTAATTACTACATGCTTGTCATCTTCCACTCTTTGTATCGTCCATCGTTTTTCTGTGAATGACGCCACTCACTGGAAATCTGTTCACGCCGTAAGATAGATTTTAGACTGTACAGAATTATTGACGAGAGGGTTGACAAAGAATCACAGCCCGGATTAGAGTTGATCGAACTAATACAGAACGAGTTGCTACCTGCAGGATGCGCCTTGGATTGGGAGTTGCGGTCTTTCTTCCCGGTAGAATTGAGCTGTGGTTCAATTCCCGGGCCAAGACTGCCGGCTTGCTTCCGAATTTGGTTCAAAAATATGCGAGACATCGAGTTCATGTGTGGGTCTGATCACAAAGAGGCGAAATTCTGCGAGATGATTTTAACATGAACAGACTCGGAAATGGTTGACAGCTGTACTTATCGGACATTCAAATCCAAGATGTTGCGTGGTTCCAGATGCGCATCTCACGCCGGGCGTCCGCCCCCTCCAGTATCAGAAGGTCCAATCCCTCCCGTTGGAGTGCTCTCAGGTCGAGAATTGTTCTAGGATCCGGTCCAGAACCAGGCGCAGTAGCCAGTGCAGCCCTCTTCAACGCACATCCCTCTGTTCTCCATCTTGATTCCAACATACGCAAATAGTTCCCGTATGCAATGCAGCAATTGTGAGGGATTCCGAAGGACAGGGTCTTTAGTTGTGGAGCAACAAGTAGGCACCCCGGAGAGACCGTGAGGGTTGCCATTAAGGTATCCATTTCGGACGGGTCTATGAAGTCCGTGCCGAAGTTGTCAAGTACAATGGATAGTTCAGTGATGGACGGAAGTCGTTGTAGGATGGTGGTAGTTACATGAGCATTCAGAGAGCCTTTGAAGCAAAGGTTGCGCAGCGAACATCTCGAGCGATCAACGAACGCCAACAGTCGTGCAATTTCGAGACTGTCCTCTTCCCCTTCGTCGTCCCCGATTGCGATTTCTTCTAATATAGGAGACCTGAGACGGTCCAAAACTCTGGAATCCGATACATACAGACGCCGAAGATGAACCGAGTCAACGACACCGTCAGAGTTCCCAAGTTCCGCTTCGTAATCTATCGTCATGTGGGCTGCGAGAAGGTTCGACGCCTGCGTCAATATGCCCTTGTGCATCTCCCAGGGCCCTTCCAGTTCAAAGTGGGTGAGTTGATGGAAAGGGAGGGAGATCGATCCGAAGAGATATTTGTTGAAGACGCCAAGGTCCACCAAGGAGGAAGCCGTCTGGAAAGCCTCGAGAAACTGCAAGTCACTTGCTTGGCTCGGGGGACCAATGTAGTTCATCCAAATTCTTTGGAGACGCGGAATCCGGCCACGGAGGGCAGATAAGAGCGGTACGATCTCTGCTGTGAGCCTCATACTCAGCTCCGTCCAGCGCTCACTATACTGCGACAACAGCTGAAACATCTGGATCTGGGGGCGGCTCTCGAATTTCCCGGAGGCGTAAAAGTGGATTTTAAGGTTCTGGGACCGCTGGATTTGAGCTTCGGCCAAGGAAAGTGCATGTGCAGGATCCCTAGCTTTGCCATAATAACTGATGGTGACCCGCGACCACAACGACGGAGTCGAGAGTGAAACTGCTCTTCAACGGCGGCTGACGTGTGTCAACACCCATGGGCTGGCTGCTATATTCAGGCTCCATCCAGGCTTGACCGGTAGTGACCGCAAAAATATTTCACCAAGCACCTCGGCTGGCATTCTTCGAAGTGGGGACAGAACGTTTCTGTTGCGCAATCGATAGCTTGAAATCGATACCCGCTCTTCCTCCAACTGTTTCAGCCGATCCTGGAGCCTCGCTATCTCTTCATCTAGATCTGCTAAGCGTGCATCTGCCTGCGAGAGGGCCGACTGGATGACAGACAACTCAGACTCCTCTGGAAGTTCATTGCTGTACAAAAGGATGTGATGCCGCGTTCCAGGAGTGGCGGAGATACAGAGCGCTGCTGAATCCTTCGGGGCAAGCCCGCCGCATTCGGGGCACTTGAACGTGAGCATGAGGAGGAGTAGACCGCGACTGCGAGACGAATCCAGCGCCTGGCAGCTGGGATATGACCGGGCAAGTTGCACCACAGGAAGGTTTTCAATGCCTCGGTGCAATGCCTCCAAGGAATTCGTCAAGCCTTTCGGCCCTTTCCACAGCGTTGGTGTATCGCCGACGATTCGCCGTGTGACTGGTGTCACGCTTAGCGGAAAGTCACTCCACGTGATGAGCCGTCACACTTTGTCTCCAGACCAACGGCTTATCACCATCTGGGACGTTTCTGAGTCCTACAAGCTCAGCGCTCAGGCCTTAACTTACCTCAAGCTCCTGCATTCCAGAGCTATGTTCGCGTCTCGGTGCTTTGGATGCGGCCCTCGCCCTTCCCGTGAAGGAAGCAGCGATCAATGCGACTTCTGTTCCTGCAGCGCGACTTCACACCCTCTTGAATGGTAACGAACCACCAGAGGAATCAGAATTGCCTCTAGTTCAGTCGCTTGTCTCGCAAACCGATGCACGCTCGGCGATCCTCGATCAGGAGATAGCGAGACTTCAGGAGACGCTGAAGCAGTTGGAGGAAGATTGTGCATCACTCTTGAACTACCGGGTCATTTTGTCCCCACTACGAAGGATGCCCCCCGAGGTGCTCGGCCAGATATTCTCGTGGACTTTACCCTCGCTCAACGAAGAGTGGCGTCGAAACAGGTTGGATGTTACAGATAGCCCATGGACGTTGGGGCGCGTCAGCGGTCTTTGGAGAGCTGTATCGCTCTCGACCCCTTCGTTGTGGTCGAGGTTTGCTATCGATTATGCTCCAGCTCATGATGCTTTGTCCGCGTATCCGTTGGCCATGGTCGACGCCCAGATCCGACGCTCCAGATCCCAAAAACTGAAAATTCATTTTTACGGCTGCGAGACGGTCGAATCCCGGCCCCAAATCCAAATCTTCCAGTTGCTTACAGAACACTCGGAACGCTGGGAGGAGCTCAGCATTGGGATCACGGCAGAGATAGTACCGCTCTTGGATGCCATTCACGACCGACTTCTGTCCCTTAGAAGGGTGTGGATAGACTGGGCCAGTCCCGACAGCCAAAAGGGTGTGCAGTCCGTCGATTTTTTACAAACAGCGTCTTCTCTCGTGGACGTCGGCAATTACAACGAGCATCGCTTTGTGTCGATCCCCATTCCCGCTCATCACCTCACTCGATATCAACTGGATGGCCCATGGGCGACACACGATAATTTATTGAGGATGGCGCCGAACCTCATCGAAGCTCGTGTCATGATACATTTTGACCAGCAACCTTGGCCCAGTTCTCCTGATACCATCGAGTTGAAGCACATCCGCCGACTCTATGTATCGGATTGGGAGTTCCTCGACCATATTAAAACACCGGGTTTGGAGAAGCTCGCACTTTGGATCGAGGAAGACGACTATGCACATGTTCCAGGATGCTTGGAAACCTTCTTCAATCGCGCAACACGCCAGTTGTGCAGTCTTGTACTCAAAGGAACCCCTGATGCCGAGACGGCCTCCACCATCTTGGAAAAAATTCCTTCCATCACCGACCTCTTCGTTACAATTGACAACCCCAATGCCAGGACACAAGTTGATGCCTTGATATCAAACCTCACCGTCGTTCCAGGGAGGACTGTGATAGCTCCACATTTACGCTCGCTATCTTTCGGATACGAGGGTGGTGCTGACATCGATTACGCGGTGTGCCTCGAGATGCTGGGATCCAGGTGGAAAGCTGCGACCTGTGCGCTTACGACAGCTACATTGGCCATGGACTCGGAGACTTCAGACAATTCACATTCTGCATCGGCGGCGGCGGCACTCAAAGGATTATATGAACTTCGTCGCGAAGGATTAGATCTGTTGCTGCTCGAGGGAACGGAGGCGATTAGAGAAACGAGTGATTGGATTTGTGCAACTTCTTGGATCCTTTAAATGGTTACTGTTCCCTACCGCTCCCGCTCCCATTCACCCCCTCGTCCCCGGCCCCGGGCCCAAAGTACGAGGTGCCGTTGTCGTTCGCGTTGGAAAGAACAGACATCGACGCACTCCATGCGACGCATCCTCTCAGGTGTCGCCACGGATTTTCCTTAATCACATAAGAACGACTCTCTTCATCGTGCGTTAGACCGTAATACAGAAACTATCAAAGATGTCTCCTTTGGACAACGCACTGCGTGCCGTAGCACTGCAGACGAGAAACCAGTCTAAGAGAAAATAAATTGCATTCAAGGTAAAGGACAGTGCGGTGTGCTGTATGAGATGGGCTGTAAGATGGGATGTAAGAATAAAAGATGAGATGCACAATGTGGGGGTTGCTGTATCAAATGCATGCAAGTGGATAAATGAAAGGATTGTAGATTAGATGTCAGATCGAGACTGTCGAGCGCAGCCGCCCTTCCCGCACCATACTCGAGGTGCAAATCTCCCGCCGCCCACCCACTTGCGCGCGTCACCCCGCACCTCACTCAAGTCATCCAACCGCGCCCATCTCCCCGGTGCGCTCGCGCTCCTTCTCCGGACCTCTCCCCCTCACCACCTTCGGGATATTCCCAAACTCATCCGGCGCCCCCGGCGCATACCCCGGATGCACGTCGTACTCCTCCTCCGGCTTCCTCTCAGGCGGGCCCCGCAGCGTGCTCGTCCCGCTCGCCGCCTTCGCCGCGCGCTCCCTCGCGCGCCTCCGCCGCCTCAAAATCTTCTTCCGCGAGCGCACGGCGCGCCGGTGCGCGGCATCGTCCCCGTAAAAGAGGCGGTACTCGCAGAACGCACAGATCCACTCGTCCGCGGGGTTCGTCAGCACCGGGGCCTCCCCAGCGGGCGCGGCGGCGGCACTGCCCTTCTTCCCGCGCCGGCGCCGCGGGGGGATGTCCGCGGACAGGAATCGCAGAGGCAGCGAACCAAACACGCCGACGGTGTTCTGCGCCTGGACGCCGTTGGTGCCGGGTGCAGCGGTCGGCGCGGAGTGCGGAAGGCGCGAGGGGACGTAGTTGCGGAGATGGTGCGGGTTGGACGCGTTCGCGAGGGCGGAACGCTTCTTCTTCTTGCCTCCGGTGCGCGGCTTGAGCCCCATGAGCGCGCCGTCCATATCTTTGATCGGCGCCGTGGTCGAGGGAGTGGCGGTCGCGTTCGGGCCATTAGCGGTTCGCGTACGCACGCCGCGCTTCTGCCTCGTCGACTTTGAAGCAGGCAGTGGTCCGAGCTTGTTCGCTGCCGCTAGTTTCGCAGCCTTGGTAGCCTGACGCGCGAGCTCAGCTTCGAAGCGCGTGCGCAGGGTCGCGACCTCGTCCTTTGTCGCGATCAGCCGGTCCGCGGCTGAAAGCTAAGTTGAGTCACTGTAGTGCCGTGGTGGGCAGCAAAACTCACTCGAGCTGGGGCACGTAAAGGTGAAGGCGCACTCTAGGAACGCGCGCTTGTCCGGGTGGCGGTACTTTTCGGAGAAGCGGGCTGCTCGCGCGAGACGTGGGCCGAGACGGCGGGAGATGCGGATGCGGGGGTTAGTGTTCTCGAGCCCTGCGAACGGATAGTTGGCGGAGAGGGCCTGGTCCAGCGCCAAAGTGTCGCCATGGGACAAGGCACCGAGGACGGCGGCGAGCTGGCGTTTGCGGCTCTTGAGCGTCTCCTTGTGCTGTAGCCCCGCGAGTGTGATGCGTGGCGGGCGTCCGCGTCGAATCCCAAGGCCACTATAAGGCGAGGTCGAAGGCGGCTGGTAGACGTCCACTGCATCGTCTGCTCGTCCAGTGGGAATCCCGCGCTCCGCCGGCAAATCGTCCTCGCCCCCGGACTGAGAATCACCGACGTCAGCCGGGGACGCAACTGGGACCTTCCGCTTCTTTGTGTTGCCCGGCTGCTGGAGGTGCTCCATGCCATCGTCGTCAGCGTCCTCGCCATCCTCCCCATCGTAACCGCCCAGACCCATGTTCATAGCACCGTTCCCGTTTGTCTCCGATCCCCTGCTGAAAATATCTTGCAAACCCGGCATGTAGTACGACTGGAGCGCCATATGAGCCGAGAGCGACTCTGCGTGTGCTATGAGCTCCTCTGCAGTCGCATCCGGGCCTGGTAAAGGAAACGGGAGATTGAGGCTGGACAAAGAGGGGAGTGTTGCCACATCGTCAGCATCGGCCTCTGAACTGTCGGCCGTTCTCCTGCGCTTTGGCAAGGGCTTCACCCGGCGAAGGGTAGGGAATTCGGGTACATCGAATATCGGCGATGGACCGCGATTCATGTCTTGAGGTGCCCCTTGAATTTGGGCCTGAAAAAAAAAGTCAGAACCAAGTCTTCTCGGGTGGCGTCCTCGTACAATGTTTTTATTAGCAGCCTCTATACGGTTCGACGTCAACGTGGAACGCTCTTTCGTGGCGTGTAGAGGTAGAGACGAATAATTGGCCCCACGAGATGTCGTGGCTCAGGCTGTTGTCTTACGCAGCAGAAAGCCGGCGCCTTTGACTGTAAATAAAAGTCATCACCGCCTGTATTTCCTGACGTAAAATATGCAGCGTCTCTTGGGACGGAGGTCTTTTATTTTCTATATAGGATAAAGGGAGTCTACATCTCGTCAAGAGGACGGCGAGGGGGAGCGGGGAATTTTCGTTTCTCGGATGGCAGCAACACTTTGATCACAGATGACTGAATGGGAAACCGTCGCTGTCCATCGGAGACCATGTGGAGCATTGGAGCCACCTCTCGGCTACCAGCACCGTCGCCGAGCGTCGCCGCCATCCTTCCATGTGAAGAGAGGGAGGTTAGCGCTTGAAAAGTTTATCGTGGCACGCGACAAGGGATTTTTTCGAGCGATTACCGTTCGGCTTCCGCATAAGTCGACAGACGAGAGGAGTGATAGAACGAAGAGGAGTGGGAGGGAAACAGAGGGGAGTCGTGGCCGAGTGCCCCAGTAACCCGATTCGTGGAGATTTAGGTCTGAGAACTCTTGACGCATAAATATATAAGGACGAGAATTTGCCACCTTGCCAAGCCCAGTAAATCAGTCCACCAGCCACCTAAAAGAGCACAAGACCAGGGGCTTGCTGAAGATTGGACGGAGGAAGTGGAAGTAGGAGCTCAAGTTGAAAAAGTGCGTTGACGTTTCGGCGTCAAATTTCGCGACAACGTGACCCGGCTTCAAAGTCCGACTCGATCACCGTGCACTGATTGTCAGCCTCTCTTGCTTTCCTCCCTCATGTGGTTTTCTGCTTTCTGGGGATTGTGCCTTCGGCCCCTTTGTCCCCGCTGCCCAAGCGCTTCGCAAGCTCGGTATAGAGACACGGCGCAGAACGCAAAAATACCGGGGACCAGTAGCCAGCATCTCACAATACCTCCGTCTCAACCAGCCCCTTCAAAAATTTTGCTTCATCTCTGGATTTTCCCTTTCCCCAGGCATCGGTATTGAGACCAGAGTCTTCGCAGACCACTCGCAGACGCTCTCTCTCTCTTGTCTAACTCGGAATTACAGCGGCTACCTACCTTCTTCATCTGGCTATCTGCGCTTGAATGCACTCTGGATAGTTCACTGTGACGACAATGGGAGACTTGGAAGCCGGCAGACTTTCCGCGGTTTTTATTTTCCCGGTCGCGATCATGCGAAGTGGCGGACAGTGGCAAGGCGTCTTATCTAACTTGCGACCGGGCTCACGCTGGGCCACATATCTGAAGAACTGCTACGTATCCTGAACCCTGCTCTCCTTGACCACGACTCGAGACCGTTCCTTTCCTTTTTTGGATCTGTTTCCTCTGGCTCAAAACGCAAGCCTCGCTCTTCGAGCTACCGCAAGGCAATAAATGCATGGACCTGTTCTTCAAATACCCGGTTACGCTCTTATTTCTCCAGCTTAAATTCCTCGCTGGTCATCGCTGGCGTCACCCATATAAAATCGGGTACACTCTTGGCGGTATTGGGATTCGCTCCCGGCTACTGCATACGCCCTGTTCTACGATCACTGATCATATTTTCTGAGAATCGCACAGAAATGGGAGACTGACTTGGAAGATCCACGTCCAGACATCTATAGTAGAAGCTAGTTACTTGCCCCTAAATTATTATAATAAATGCCACGAGATGTCAGCGGGGTTAACGGTGAACGCTGGCCATGGATACGCGATCGCATAGGCTTCGATCGAAATCCGAACTGTGTGAGGAGAAGCCTGTGCTCCGACTCCTGCTCTGTTCCGGTACCCACAGCCAGCACTGCGTGTGCCCTTGCATTCGTTTATCTTGTGTGCTCGGCTGGCCCGTCCACCCGCAATTCGCCCACATCCACGCTGTCAATAATCCGCACGCGGAAATATTTGCCCTTGTTTGATCCACTACTTTCCCACCCGCCTCTCTTCTCGACTTCACGACGTCGCCCGCCATAGTTTCCAGACATGACTCGCTTCGGCGACTTTGACGTCTTGTGTAGGGACACACCGTCCTACACTTGGTGCAATCTCTTCTATCGCCAGGTCCGTCAAATAATGTCCCCCAAAAACCACCTTTTCATATCATATCGGGCAGATTCTCGACAAGGCACCAAGCGTATTCACCAATGCTTCGCTCCCCACCGTCGCGGCTGGCCTGGGCGTGAACCCGTCATGCACGATCCCGCGTATGGGACATGACGGGTCACTGGGGAATATCGCAAACATTGTAGTCTGCGCACTGAGCATGGTGTTCACCGCTGTGCTGATATGGGTCACGAACAAGAGGAAAGCTGCTGTCGGTGAGTTGTGTACTTCCTGGGCCCCTTTTCAAGTCCGTATTTTCTTGGGGTGACGAGCGGTGTCTCGGACTCTGGCGTGCAGCGGAGAATTTTCATCGCGGCAACTGGTGTGCGGCTCGACGATCTGGCGGTCGTTTTTGCCACGCACGATGCAACCGGGGATTTACCGTCGTTTCGCTTATTCCCGCTATTTGGGAATGGCTTTCCTCTCGTATACACCTTGTATATGCCGAGTGAAGGCCTCTTGCACGGTACTGCGGACGAGGATACTCGTCGCGGGAGGGCAATCATCTCGACGAGCTGGCGGTGCAATTGCCGTCGTTCTATCTTTCAGACGATCGGCGAATGGCTTGACCGTCCGTATCTGTCGATGAAGCGCTGCGTGTGCCATTGCGTGCGAGGATACTCGCTGCGGCAACCGCAGGACGCCAAGGAACGTCGCTGGCGTTTTTCTGCCTAATGCATTTGGGAGCCATTTGGATATTTCCGACGATTGGCGAATGGCTTCACTACTCGTGCGTCGATGAAGCCCTCCATGTGGCGCTGCGTACGACGACATTCGTCGCTGTAGTGCCAGCGTGACATGGAATCCCGGATCCGCATTATTGCCCTCTACATTCTCGTTGTGGGTGTGGTGATCGAGTTTACCCTCATATACTCGTATATGTCGGTAAACGTCCTCCATCTATCACCGCGTTTGCGCGGTAGGACCGAATATCAAGGACCACGGTGTTCTGGCGTTTTGCCGTCTATCTCTACATGATCCCCCACGCGGCATAACATCGGAACTTACACAAATTTGCAGGTCGCATCGAGCTGCGGACTTTCCTCTCCTTATACTTCCTCACTCTCCCCCTCCAGCTCATCACCACCGGTGCGTCTATTCCATTCCACTCCTCGTGTGGCGTATGCTAATCGCCGCGTGCAGGCTCGTTCCTCGAGCAGGGCTCAACAGCGCTCGTGGTTCTCACAGCCGTGCACGCCGGGCTGGTGGCCGCACTCTTCTGGTCACTGCTAGCCAACGGCCTAGTCGCGACGCAGGTCGTCGAAGACGGGACGCCTAGCAGCCTCGTACCCTTCTATGTGATCGCGATCATGTTCTTCGCCGCCACGACGTACATCTCGCTCGACGTCGGCCTCAGCATCACCGCCGTCTTCGGGCCGTCCAGTCCCCCCGACTCGCTCCACAGCATCCCCGTGTTTGTGCTCACGAGCATCTGGCCCGCCGCGTGAGTTTCCTGGTCTTATCGTGAAAGTGAAAATTCTGACTTTCATTTACTTAGCACGGTCGTGATCTACTTTGCCCTGATGACCTACATCGTGCTCGCGGTCTTGAACGAGGTCCGCCCGATGTGGTTCTACATCCTCTCCGCCGCGCTCTTCGTCCTCAGCCAGCTGGACTACTTCCTCCTTAGCCGCGTGATCTGCAAGGCGCGTTTCCATTCCCGCTTCCCACTTGTACAATTTAGCTAACGCCGCGCAGGGATCATCATCAAAAGTCGACGGCGCGTTCGTTGCGACGTTCCTCGAGTCGGCCGCTGTTGGCGTGCTGTACCTCGCGTGGAAGAGCATCACGGAGGGTGAGTACCCGCTTTCCTGTTCTCGTTCTCGATCAAATAACTAACCCCCGTCTTTCAGAATCATGGGACGAAGACGCGTACTACCCCTCATGAGACCCACCTCCCTCTCCCTCCCCTCCCCCGCCCCCCGCTTCGTCGTGTCCCGTTCTTGTCGATCTATACCTGCTTGATAAATTCTTGTTTAAGCACCACATTCACGTATCACCGTTACGCCCCCCTGGTGGAAATGCCCGCACCGTCACCGTTGCCACTGCTTTAGGCTCTAGGCTTTGGCTTTCGTTTTGTTTTTTTGGATTGGACGTGGATGTACGCAGTATGCTCAGCTCCCCTTGGACCATGCCAACCGACATTGTATTCCTAATACGTTATTACGGGCTGGAGGTTCCTGTTCGTGAAGGAGATCGGGGTAGAGGCGTTGGTGATATACATAATATAATTTCATTGTTCATTTTTTGAAACTGGGTATCGGGATGCGGGATTTAGTATTCCGTTGTGGGTATATATCGGGATTGAACGAAGGAATACAGTGAGTACAAAGGTAGTGGTATATACACAGCGTGTCATGGTCCGGCCTCTGAACAACTGTTTCCAAAAGTGTGCGCAAGGCTCTCGCGCCGTATCCCGCTATCCCCGGGTGCTAGAACGTCCGTCGCGCCACGGTGGACCGGTGAGCAGCAAGACTGCGTTCGGATAGGGTTCGTGATCGTCGTCGAGAGAGGCTATTCGCCGCGCATCTGGGCTGACCCGCCCGTCTGCACAACCCCGTAATTACACAGTCCCTCCACGCCGCGTACATCATCACCACCATCGCCTGCCCCTCCGGCGACCCATCCGTATCCGGAGTCGTGTCGCCCCAGTTGTACGGGTTCACCGCGGGCGTCACCACCCCGTCCTCCGTGACGTGCCCGTCCCGGCTGAGCTCCTTGCGAATCCCGTCCGCCCACGCGACGTACGCCGCCCCGAACGTCGCGGGCTGCAGCACCGCCATGCGGTACGCGACGCTCGCGAGCAGCGCCGAGCCCGCGATCTCGCCGAACCCGTGCGCGCTTTCCGTGTCGTCGACGTAGTTGCGCACCAGCCCGCCGTCGAGCGGCGCGCCCAGCGCCGCGTCGAGGATCTCCTTGATCCACGCGGTGAGGTCGCTGATGGCACCGGGCGCCCAGGAGGCGGACTGCGCGACGGGCGCGCGGAGGATGGTGGCGAGCACACGCGCCATGCCTGCGGCCGCCCAGCCGTTGCCCGTTGACCAGTGTCCCGGGTCTGGGCCTTGTGGCCCGACGATGTGGGCCCAGAGACCCTGCCCTTTAGTCTGCAGAACGGCGCGGTAAAGGCCGCACTGCTTGTACGTGGCCTGCAGGAGCGTCGCGTTGCCCGCGTCGGCCGCGTAGTAGGCCATGAACGGCGGCGCCATGTACATGAAATCAGCCCTAACAGTGAAGGTCGATCAGCGCTTACAACCTATGCTATGCAGCCTAGACTCACCATAGCTCAGGAACGGCCGCGCGCTGGGAAATCGCGCCGTTGGCATAGCGCGGTGCTGTGTTCATGAGGTAGTTGAGCTGCACGGTCGCAGCGCTTGCGAACTTCTTGTCCGTCTTCCCCAGCATGACTGCGCTGACGCCCATGCTCGCGGGGTCGCCCGTCGCCCCATTACCGTTCGACAGCCCAGTCGATCCTATTACGATGGTTTTCGCAGCGTATGCTAGGGCTGTGACGGACGATTGGCTGCTGGTTGGTACAGGGAACGGCGTGGCCCCGAACACCGAGAGCTCGGGGTTGTTCAACTCCAGGAGGGCCTCTGCGGCTGCACCAAACTCCCAAGATTTGGAGGGGAGAGACTGGGCCAAGGCCGCGACGCTGGATATGTCGAACCCGGGAGAGAATGGGATGGCATTGTCGGCAGAGACGGTCAGAGAGTGAACTCCCAAGACAAAGAGACATCCGAGGCGACTTGATTTCTTCATAGGTACCCCGTTTTCGAGCAGCAAAATGAGTGTGGATGTTGAGCGATTGTGTTATGTGTATACCGCCACAGGAAGCTCGCGGTCACCAAGCAAGCCAAGGCGCCTCAAAGCACCAGAAATCGCTTGGAAATCGCGATAAGTCAGGGTTTAGCCAGTGCAAATTCACCTACAAGGACTGTCGTTGAGACCAAGTGCTAGTTGAGATAAGAGACCGAGAGCGGGCCCCTTTCAATTCTATGCTGGCGACGACCTTGATCGCGTGATCGGGGACATGCAAACCAGGCGACGGAAGGCGACAGATTGCCGTCGTCAAACGTTGCCAGTTGGGCTGACCACCCATTCCCATTCCCCAGACATCGTTTGAGTTGAGCGACGCCTCAGGCGCATACTTACCCCGGATTGACCCCGCTCCAGCGATGTCACGCTAACGGAAAGTCACTCCACGTGATGAGAGGTCACATTTCCTCTTCTCTCACGCGCCGTGGTCAAAAGGGCTAATCGGCGTGTCGAATGGCTTTGAAACCTCTCCAATATACGATTCCCGACTCGACAAGAGTGCCATGGACCTCCACACAAGAAAAATCCATCTCCCACGAGTACCCGCTGAATGTCAAGGATGAGTCGTGCGACGACTTCATTGCGCGCACATATTTCCAGTTTCTTTGGCTGCCAGAGGTGAGTTGAGCTCCGCGGTGAAACCAGCTTCTGACTTGGCCAGTCGATAATGCCACTGGGGCTTCTCGTGCCGTCCCTGCTACGCGTACACACTCAAGCGGATAACAGCACGACCCCACATCCGCTCCATGCGCTACTCGAACGCCTTCTCTTGACGACACGCGCTGTGACGAACAAGTACCACGTCGAGCTGCCGTATATATTAGCCAACGGTGGTGGCGAGGGCGAGGAGGAGGAAAGCGTGATGTGGTTCGCTGTCACCCACGAGAAGAGCGAGAATGAAGAGGAGGAACCGTGGTTGAATGAGGCTTGGCGGTCCAAATGGATGGAGCGCATGGAGCGTCGAGAGTCAGTCCGTTTGCTCATCCTCACGCTGGTGGCTGACGCGCATAAAGAGTGCAGGTCCAGATACTGCTATATATGCTGAAGCTGTCCCTTCCTGGACCTTCCCCGCCGCCTGACGTTTCGTCCCCCAGTAAAAAGAGGCGAAAGATCGGGGAGCCGCCTCCACCGACCCTTGAAGACCGTCTGGAGAATTTCATGGACAAACTGTCGATGTGGCAGCTTGTAAATCATCTCGACGAAGGCTTGCTCCATCGTAACGGCGAGCGCGATTGGATGCAGGTCTTTTGCGAAGATGTGGTCGAGCCTCGGTACGCGCTTCTTTTATTGTACCATCCTCTCTGACCGCTGGACAGATTTGCAAAGACAATCCCGGAACAAATCACACTTCTGAGGTCCAAGATCTTCCCCAACTCCCCCTTTTCAGACTCGTCGGATTCCGAGGACGGGCGTGCTACTTCTCCGGACATTCCGACTAAACGTGCTCGGTCGGTGGCGGACCCGGGACCATCTACTTCTGCTGCCCCCCTTCCTAGGAAGACGCTGGAAGAGCCTGGCAGATCCCGCTCCCGCTCCCTCTCAGTTACTCTGGCCGAAGAGAGGGAGCGTGAACAGCGCGAAGGAAGTGTAGGGACCAAGAGGAGGGTCCTCAACCGCGAGGTCAGTATGAAGCGCGCTTTCAAGCCTCGAGAGCGTGATACAAGCGAATCCGACCGAAAAGAAAAAGAGAAGGCGGAGGAAAAGCAGAGGGCGGAGGAAGCGAGGCTCGCAGCCATCGAGCAGAAGGAGCGAAGTCTCGGTGTGACGCTCGTTGCTGCCACCCCGGTCAAGTCCAGGACGGTCAGGCCCGTTGCTCGTCGTGCTACAATCAAGTCGGAGCCAACTGGTTGACCCAAGGCGTACGACTCTTGGCCATGAGTATCGTTCGTCCATGTGAGTTGCTCCCATGTATTGAAAATGCGCCTTTTGACTTGTCAAAAGCGGTGACTGCGTCTGTCATCGACCTCTTGTTGGACAACCACCAGCTACTCTGTGTATCATGAGCGATGAACGGGCTGGGAACATTGCAGTATAGCGTCTGTCTGCGAGACTAGCTATTCTGATGTTTTCAGTTTCGTTCATGCTCGAGTTTAATTGATTCACAGTGAATGTGGTTCGCCGCGGTATGAGTTGGGTGCTACAAACGTTGGGTGGTTCATCCGTCCTGGATACTATACATGAGTAGTTGTACAACTACTACATGATATTTTCTGCCCACCTTTGTCATGTCAAACCTACACAAAAAATTGCCGGCGCCCTTGCGCTCGCAATACCTATTTGTTTGGTGCCCCGGGCACCGCGTCTTAGTTGCTCGTTTAGTTGTTGCGGCTCATAAATGCAGAGACCAAAAAAAATGGTCTTCACTCATGCATGGTTCCTGATAACTCCTTTAGGGGTGCGTATCTAAAAACCAACGATGTTCTCTCCCGCTAGGAATATTCCGAAGGTGGTGAGGGGGAGATTTTATTCTGACATGATCACATCCCATCTTACCGCCCATCTCATACAGCGTGACTCCGCACTGTCCTTTACCTTGAATGCAATTCATTTTCTTTTAGCCTTGTTTCTCGCCGGGAGTACATTTTACATTGTCCGACCAACCGCGACAAGGACGAGGAGCAGTAGGCATTCAAAGGATCCAAGAGGTTGCACAAATCCAGTCACTCGTTTCTCTCATCGCCTCCGTTCCCTCGAGCAGCAACAAATCCAATCCTTCGCGACGAAGTTCATGCAATCCTTTGAGCGCCGCCGCCGCCGATGCAGAATGAGGTTCTTCTGGACTCTCCATGGCCAGTGCGGCTTTCGTAAGCGCACAGGTCGCAGCTTTCCACCTGGATCCCAGCATCTCGAGACACACCGTGAGATCGATGTCAGCTCCACCCTCGTATCCAAAAGATAGCGAGCGTAAATGTGGAGCCACCACAGTCCTCCCCGGAGCGACGGCGAGGCTTGACATCAAGGCATCCACTTGTGTCCTGGCATTAGGGTTGTCGATTGTGACGAAGAGGTTGGTGATGGAGGGATTTTTTTTTGCAAGATGGTGCAGGTTGTCTCGGCATCAGGGGTTCCTTTGAATGTAAGACTGCACAACTGACGTGTTGCCCGATTAAAAAAAGTTTCCAGACATCCTGGAACATGTGCATAGCCGTCTTCCTCGAGCCAAAGTGCGAGTCTCTGCAAGGCCGGAGCTTTGACGTGGTCAAGGAACTCCCAATCCGACACATAGAGGCAACGTAGGTGCATCAACTCGATGGTATCAGGAGAATTGGGCCAAGGTTGCTGGTCGAAATGTATCATGATACGAGCTTCGATGAGGTTAGGTGCCATCCTCAATAAGTTATCGTGTGTCGGCCAAGGACCGTCCAGTTGATATCGAGTAAGGTGATGAGCGGGGATGGGAATCGACACAAAGCGATGCTCGTTATAGATGCCGACATCCATGAGAGAAGACGCTGTTTGTAAAAAATCGACGGACTGCACACCCGTTTGGCTGTCGGGACTGGCCCAGTTTATCCACAACCTTCTGAGGGACGGAACCCGGTCGTGAATGGCAACCAAGAGCGGTAATATCTTTGCCATGATCCCAATGCTGAGCTCTTCCCAGCATTCTGAGTGTTCTGTAAGCAACTGGAAGATTTGGGTTTGGGGGCGGGATTCGACCGTCTCGCAGCCGTAAAAATGGATTGACAGTTTCTGGGATCCAGAGCGTCGAATCTGCGCGTCGACCATGGCCAACGGATACGCCGACAAACGATCCTGCGCTGGAGTATAGTTGATCGCAAACCTCGACCACAACGAAGGGGCCGAGAGTGACACGGCTCTCCAAAGACCGCTGACGTGCGTCAAGTTCCATGGGCTATCGGTAGTATCCAACTTGTTTCGACGCCACTCTTCATTAAGCGAGGGCAAGGCCCACGAGAATATCTGGCTGAGCACCTCGGGGGGCATCCTTCGTAGCGGGGACAGAATGACCCGGTAGCTCAAGAGTGATGCACGGTCTTCCTCCAACTGCTTTAGCGTCTCCCTCAGTTTCGCTATCTCCTCGTCGATTATTACCAAGCGTGCGTTCGTTTGCGAGACAGCCAACTGAACCAAAGGCAATTCAGACTCGTCTGGTGGTTCATTATTGTTCACGAGAGCGTGAAGTCGCGCTCTATCCTCCACAGAAAGGGCGAGGCCACATCCGGGTTGAGAGGCAGCCATAGGTCTGGGATGTAGGAACTGTTGTAAGATTCAACTTGTCAAAGATGGTGGCAGCAGCCAAAGTCGATGTTTGGCCGTGTTGACGCTTGCGCTCGCCTCTTCACAAGACACTTGCAAGCCCCTAAGGAGGAACCGCGGAGGCTCCTGCTAGCCCCAGCAAATGGCTAGTTAAGCAAACTCTGCGACATACCCGTATACTTTGGCTGGCGATTATGGAGAGCTCCTTACCTGCCGCCGGCGCTAACCAAAGCGCCTTGGCCCCACAACACCCCGTGTAAGTAGTACGACTGTGTAAACGCACCCTTCACTTCAACGAATGACAGGGAGCTCTCTTTGGCCAACCTGAAAGGTACCGTGCGGAGTCATTTTACGCGTCCCATAGCTGACATGACGTCTTTGACAGACGATGTGTTAAATGTTCTCCGAAATGAGGCTTTGTATAAGGAGACAATCCAGAAGCTTGAGACAGAATTGTCCGTCTATAAACGGTGCGCCATCCTACCTCAGACTCGCCGCGTAAACTATATCGCTGTACATGAAAGGGCATTTACCGATGTCGACGCGGAGCTCAAAGCGGCCCAGATCGCACAATCACGAACGGAGGCTATTAACGCCAAACTGGAAAGAGAGTGCCTCTCGTTTAAGAACCATGACCAGGCCCATCGAGTTGTAATGCTCCTCGATGGCGACGGTGCTATTTTCTCCGCCGATTTTATCCGGCAAGGCCAGAAAGGCGGGCATGCTGCTGCGCAGCTGTTGTCCGATTCAACGTTGCAGCTTATCACTGCGAATTATGGCCCGAGACCCGTTCAACTCTGGGTGTATGTTTTCTTTAACAAACGAGGCCTGATAGAAACCTTTCGGCGCGCCCATTTTACGGGCTTGATCAATAAATTTGAAGATTTTGTTATGGGGTTTAACCAAGCCGCCGAGCGATTTCTTATGGTCGACGTGGGCAATACCAAAGAGGCCGCGGACGCTAAATTGAAGGGTTCGTAGTGTTCTTTGACTTTTCTTGCTTTACTGAGTAGTGAAATAGTGTATTTGGAGGACGAAATTCGGCTGCCCGAGACTTTTAAGATCATCTTCGGCGGTTCGATCAGCTTTCCTCTTCAGTTCTGAAGATGGCGCTGAACTATAAAAACAGGCTGTCACGATAATGGATATGCTGCGAACTTGCATTCGCAAATCACAGCAGGTTATAAAGAGAAGTTGATACTTCTCAAGAGTTACACCGAAATGGCTGGTGGAATTGCGACGCTTGACTTGCCTTCCTACGCCATCTCGGAATTATTCATGTCGCAAAAGATTGGCGATGACGTGCCGTCTCCCAGCAGTAAATCCTCGAAAGACCTACCCCCGGGATCTGCTGGCTTTGTACCGCGTCCTTTGATTCCGAATGTCGTGAGTACATACATACTATTGTTTGCCATCGCTCAACTGAGTGACACACTGCAGCCCCTACATAAACGTACCGTTCGTTCACTTGTTTTGCCTATCTCGGCTGAAATTCGCTGCAGAGAAACCCGGCTTGTGCACCTTGTTCTATACGAAGAACATCTGTAAATTCGGTCCCTCGTGCAAGTATGGACACGATTATGTGTTGACCGATGCTCAACGGGATGAATTTGCCAAATTTAACAAGAAAACGCCGTGTCCTACCGTCGCCAGTGGTCCGTTTCTTACCCAGACTCTCGACGATCTGAACTGACTTCAATATCGTAGGCGGACAATGCAAATTCCGTGAAGAATGTTGTTACGGCCACGTATGCCCCTATTCACCAAATTGTTTCTTCCTTAGTAAGTTGGACCGTCTTGGCCTCGTACCGACTGTGCTGAACTTAAAGAAGAGCAGGGAAAGTGTAAATTCCGACAAGGTGCGTTCAGGGTAGCCTTTCTATCGACGGACCGCTGACAGATATCGGCTACTCAGCGAGCATGCATGTTCTCGCAAGCTCGAGTAGCTGATGTTGTTCTATAGGCCAATTACATTTTCCCTCCTTTCAAACCCAATCCTGTTGTTTCATCGGTTGTCCTATTATCATAATCTCAAACGTTGTGGGGCAGAGCCACTGTCGGCCCACGCGATCCTTTAAAAATATCAGTGTATGTCCAAGTATGCCTGTGCACCCGTTACAGATCCGTGCTTCCCGAGCAGTCCCAACGCCATGAAACGGGGTACTGTTTCATGGCGTCTCTTCTTATTGAGTTCTTCACCCTTGGGGAATATATTGGAGCAATCTGTTAATACATACTAGTTGCATGGAGCTGTCAAAGACTACACATATGTCGTACGCGCCCCGCTACACCGTGCGACCTGCGCGAGCTGCCCAGGCGTCCAGACCATGAAATTCATGTTGTTCTACGTCTTCCCTCGTTTTCTTTATGACACATCGCATTCAGTGCATTGCGCTGTCTGTACTTTAAAGAGATCCCTTTTGAAGTGTTTTTACACAAAGGACAGTTCAGCGATGAACTGTCCAATATGGAATTGGTGTTCTATTTTACATCACGGATGTGCGGAGAGAAGTAAGGATGGGTTGGCTAATAAAGGTCCGTGTCCGATCCAGGTCCCATGGATGAAATAATCTACTTTAGAAGAGGCGGTTGAGGACCGCACGGCGGCCAGTCGCCTTCCCAGCCTTCGCTGCGGCCGCTTTCTGTTCGAGACCTGCAATGATGCTGGCCAAGTCGCCGGATGCGCCGGACGCCTGAAGCCCATGAGATGTTGTCTGAATTCAAAGATACAATAACTTACATCGCTTCCAGTGGCGCTCGAGTCAGCACCAGTGGCGCTCGAATCAGTTGCCGTCGAGTCGGTTCCAGAGGCACCAGTGAGCTAGAAACTATCAGAGGGTGCTCGACTTCAGGAAGACCAGTGCTTACAGAAGTCGCGCTCGCGGAGTCCGCACCCGAAGCCGCGGTCGCAGAGTCCGCACCCGAAGCCTGGAAGGAAATGAGATACGAGGTGAGGACGTGATGCGAAGACTTACATCAGTGGAGTTGGCGGCGGATGCGCTGGCGTCACCGGCGGTCGCGTTGGAGGCAGTCCCGGCGGCAGCGGCTCCAGCAGCAGTAGAGTTGGAGGCGGTCCCGGCGGCAGTTCCGGCGGCGGTTCCAGCAGCAGTGGAGTTGGAAGCAGTTCCAGCGGTGCCGGCAGTGCCAGCGGCGGCGGCAGCAGCAGCAGCCTAAGCGAAACTGTGAGCATAGCTCACTGAAGGCGCAACAAATAACTTACAGCCTTGGCCTTCTTCGCGGCAGCCTTCGCAGCCTTCTTGGCAGCCTTACCAGCGTTACCGCCAGCGGCCTTCGCGCCCTTGCCAGTGCCAGTAGCAGCGGCGGCAGCGGCACCCTAAGCGTAGATTAGCAAGTGCGCAGGATGATAATGAATATGTTCTTACAGCATCGGTGACGGTGACGGTGGTCTGAGCGACGGTGACGGTGACAGTGGTCGCGCCTGCCGCGCCTGCTGCAGCTGCGCCCGCTAGGCCGGTGGAGTTGTCGGCGGTGGCGGTGGAGTTGCCGAGGGAGGTGGCCGACGACGCGGTCGAGTTGTCGGCTGACGCGGCGGAGGACGCGGTGGAGTTGTCCGCGGAGGCGGCGCCTGCGAGGGCTCCCGCGAGCGCGCTGTCGGAGCTGGAGCCCGCAAGAGAGCTGTCAGAGGCAGAGCCCGAGGCGACCTGAAATTGACGGTCAGCGTCGAAAGGACACCCAAGATGTGGAAAAAAACGTACCGAGTTCGAAGAGACTGCGCCCTGCTTGCGAGCCTGAAAAAGGTTCGTGAGTGGAACAGTCTCGAAAGATAGAGAATACGCGTACCATCAGCGAAGCATCCATGCGGTGGGGAGCCGCGAGGGCCGAACCAGCCATGGAAGCAAGGAGGGGGAGGGCGATGTTGAACAACATTGTGCGTGGAAAGGGTAGTAGAATAAATCAAGAAGGGAGAGTGTGGGGGGTGCTCTGCACGGAGGTGGAAAGGACTAGCCAAAGAGCGATTAGAGGAGGAAAATCGACCACGGGTCAATTGGAGGGGGGATGTGATGAAAGAATAGAAACAACACAATAAGATTCTGGGTCGCACACCGTAGTCTTTTATACGCAGGGCGAAAATTGCGTCACCCTATTTGGGAATCGCAAATATAGCTTGGAATCAGAAACGGCACCACGATCTCGCGTGGAGCTTTGGTGCTATTCTTGATTGAACCCCAAAATTGCCGCCGGCTGCGGCGGTTGCGTTCTGTTGCGTTGCAACCGGTGGAGAAAGGTGTTTCCTAAAGGAGATCAAAAACGGAGATCAAATACTGATCTAAATTTCTGCGCCTGCAAGTAAATGAAGCGTGGTCCGTGGCGGCTTTGCATTTTGAAGCTTTTTCGCCTGGGTGTTGACCCTGGTTGGCCAGAGCTATGCAGGACTGAACGATCAGCGCTCAACGTGGCGCGAATCTGTTGCTGTTCGGACGGTGGAGCGCTTAGTAATGATCCTGCGAATAGGCCCTCTTCAAATCAACGGAAGGCTCCACGTAGTCAAAGAATGACCCACAAATTTGGGTGAACCCTCTTGGAAACAAGGGCGGCTGTCGTGGATGCATTACAATGCCAGTCGATCTGCAGTGCGCACAGAGCCAAAAACAGACACGGTCAATTCGGTCGAGACCACCAAGACTAAGTCAAGAACAAGCGGATGATGCAGATCACAATGGCCACATCATGAGCGACAAGAATACTTTATTTTTCAATGGACAAAACACAGGTTACACTTCTTCGATGCGGTTATCCTCGTCATCAGATAGAGACGCGACGTCCTCGACAGATGTTTCGTGTGTTGCGACCACAACAGGCGGATCGATGTCCGTAGGGTCGACCTCCGGTTCATCACCTTTGAGCAGGTTAACCAGCCGCTCAATGTGTTCGGATATCTTCCGAAGCCAGTCAACAGACGATCTCCCGAGAGACGTGTATCACCGACCTTGTCAACAGTTTCGGTTTCATGCGCTGCCCTCACGATTTCGTATACGCCATGCTCGCGGAGGTAGTCGCGTCCCCATCGAGTATGGCACAGCAAGAGCAAGGTCTCGATGTGGATAAGCCGGATGGCAGCGTCCGGCTCTCGCGTTTTGCTCGGGGGGAGAAGTTGCAGCGCGTCTGGGAGCTTTTCCTGGTCCTCGAGGTCAAACTCTTCCGGGCCCGCGAGCGGGAGCAAGAGGTACGGGAGCGCGTCGATGCCCGGCGCCACAGATGCAGATGGGGGAACCGAAACGCCGATAGAGTCTGGGCCAAGGATCGCCTGGTGGCCCGGAGCGTGGAAGGCGCAGTTTCTGGAAAGGGATCAGGAAGGGACGATCAGAGATGGAGGATGTATTGACTTTATTGTGGATGCGACGCCACCCCGACGTATTGTGTCCTTGTGCTCGGTGAACGCTACAAGTTTGACCAGCGGATATTCTAGCGCTCCATCGGGATCGAGCACGTTCGATGCCCGAGCGCCGAGGAAGAAATTGCGTCCAGTGGGAGACTGCTGAGAGTGAGCACGAGTAAAGCGGATCGGAAGTCAACTGACCGTGCTGAGATTTGCGAACACGCTGGCAAGGAAATGGACGTTCCCCTTGCGTATTCGTGTCGTTGCCGCTTCGTCGGTCTCGGCACCTTGCACAAATGCATCAACGAGCAACGGCAGCGCGAGGACCGAGCGTGGTTTCCCAGCTGGATACGGTGTTGGCGCGACGGCAGTGGCACAACGCGACTGCGATGGATAGAAGGAGTTGGGGAAAGTGGGCTCGGGGATGATTTCGATGTTGAGCGATAACACAGTGGAGCAGGCCGCTGAGGATGCTGTCAGGTTAGAGAGCAGCATCGCGGCCAGATCTGCGAGGACTGATTGTGGGTTCTAAGGATGCATGAAGCTTGGTAGTATTTCGCGAGTTGTGAGCTTACGATGATGTATGACACTATAAATGTCAAGAACGCAGGTTCCGAGAGCGAAGCCACTAGCATGGGTGAATCAGAGAGATTCACGAGTGCCCGGAACGCGTCGTGCGCAACACTCTGGGAGCTGGTCAATACGCAAGACGCGATCTGAAGCGGGACGGCGCACAAGCTGGTCTCGACATAGCAATTTGATATCCCGGATAAGGTCATTTTCCTTAGCTTTTTGCAGGCCCCCACTCTGTAAACCAGCGAAGAACAGGCTTCTGTGCGGAGAATCCTTCGGGGTCTGGGTCAACAGATTTGAGAGGGCGATTTGCCGAACTTGGGGGTTTCGGTCACGAAGGAAAGGGATGAGCTGAACACTTCCAGCTGCTCGTTAGCCAAAAGGAGTACGAGCACGCATTCGAACTGACTTCTCGCAGCTGGGCCTCCATGCTGAGCAATGGCGGACAAGAGAAAAGGTTGAGGGCTACGCGATTCGATCGAAACAAGACCAAATCTGGCCAGATTTGTTCCAGGGGATTTTTGTTCAAGATTTGTAAAAATTGGACATGGTTCGGGAACAGATCCAGAATTTACGTTGGATGAGGCGCTCCTGGGTTCTTCGAGAAGTACCTGAGGTAGCAACCCAAATTGGAGGACTCCCGAGTCACCCGAACGAAAATTAAAGAACTGCATCCTACATTACCGCCCGGTCTTTCGGAAGCACGACGTTGCACAATTGAGAATTTGGTGAGTTCAACTGTCATGCAACGATTGCGATTTTCGTGTAACTCAAGAAGTATTGCTGGAATCTAAGATTGTGGAACCCAAGAATAAGAATCAGCGGTAACGACCGACTGTGATCTACCAGTGCTTGTCGGACGAGTCGACGACGAAACAATATCAATCCGACAAAGATCGGTGGTTACCCAAGTACAGAACCGCGAATCCGATCTTGATACAACTTTTATTTCAGGCTTCAATGGTGATCTGGCACGCTAAGGAAACGCATAATTATGCAGGTTGATTTCAAGTTGAAACGCGTAGACGTACTTTCAAGCGAGGCTCTCCAACACACAACCCCGGCCAACAAGAGCTTCAAACAACGTGAATCGTGCGTCCGTCACGATGGAATCTGGAGGCCCGTAAAACACCACCCTTTTCAACGAAGGGAATGCGGCGCCCGTCAGCATCGAGAAATGGGCAGCGAGATGAGTCCAGAGCTCGTCCTCTTCCTCCTCCACCGGCCAGCGGAGGTCGTAGTTAGTCGCGAAATGCAGGCGCACCACTTGTACCGCCGCCGAGACTGTGCTGCCAGCGGGCGGTGCGACTACATATTCGATGTAGTAGTTCAGCTCGCGCGCGTTCGGGCATATCTTGAGTATGGTCGGAATCCTAGAAGGGGCGGGGAGGGATCCCTGGTCTTGGAGCAACTCGACGACTTGCACTGTGTCCCATGTTCGCTCTGACGACCGCGTAAGAGCGGGGAACGAAGTGTCGACGCGCAGAACTGTCAACTGGGGGAAACTCCACGTCTCGATCTCTGACCACACATCCGAGGATATGAGCTCGAGGTGGAGAGTGGTAAGAGCCGGGAGTATAAGTGAAGATGGCACTGGGATGGCACGAGGGGTGCCGCGAAAGCGTTTGACGAGAGAGAGGTATTGCAAGTTTGGCGCATTTTTGACCACGTCCCTCAGAAAATCTTGGCCCCGCGACGGATCATCGTCCTCGGTGGCAAACTGGTGGTCTCCATCACGGTATCGCGCGTAATACCAGTCGAAACGTTTTAGCCCCCTCAGGTCGGCGCCCTCGATGGAATGAGGAAGTAGATCGTCGTCGCACTTGACCAGAGTCTCTATGTTGGGGCACAAGAGAAAAATATCGGCAGGCGAGACGGGATGGTCGGGATCTTCATGCTCGACGACCGAGAGTTCCAATCGCCTCGTCCACTTGCCGCAGGAGATTCCGCCAACGGATCGTTGCAGACATTCATGCAGTTTCCGGGATCCGTACCAGCTGAGGTGAACGGTCTCGAATAGATATTGCACACACAAGCCGTGCCATTCCTTGCAGACCAGGCTGAGGGCCAGCATGGTGCTGTCGGCGAGGCTGAGCATGGAACGCTCTCGTTCGAGCGGTGGGTTGTGGAATGGATGGTATTCAATTTCGTACAGTTGGGGCGTATACAAAACGCTGGTGGCAAAGAGGAATATATGAATCCATATTTCTCGGGGAAGCCCAGCTGCGGGACTGGGATTGCGCATGATGTGGTAAGGAAAGAGCTTGGGTCACGGTGGCGGTACCGTGGTCCTCTTTTATCGACTGCCACAATACTCCAAGTCTGCAAGCGGTTCTTGCGACCTCAAGCTATCCCAGACCTATATGGCTGCGTCTCAATGCGGATGTGACCTCGCCCTTTCCGTGGAGGAAGGAGCGCGACTTCACGCCCTCATGTACAGTAATGAACCACCAGAAGAGTCTGAATTGCCTTTGGTTCAGTCGGCTGCTTCCCAAACGGATGCACGGTCGGCAATCATCGACGAGGAGATAGCAAAACTTCGGGAGACACTGAAGCAGTTGGAGGAAGACCGTGCATCGTTGTTGAGCTACAAGGTCATTCTGTCCCCATTACGAAGGATACCCCCCGAGGTGCTCGGCCAAATATTCTCGTGGACCTTACCCTCGGTCGACGACGAGTGGTGTCGCACCAAGTGGGATGCTACGTATACAGATAGCCCATGGAACTTGACGGAAGCGAGCGGTCTCTCGAGAGCCGTGTCACTCTCGGCCCCTTTGCTATGGTCGAGGTTTGCGATCAACTATACTCCAGCGCAGGATCCTTTGTCGGCATATCCGTTGGCCATGGTCGACGCGCAGATTCGACGCTCTGGATCCCAGAAACTGTCAATCCATTTTTACGGCTGCGAGACGGTCGAATCTGGCCCCCAAACGGAGGTCTTCTACTTGCTTGCAGAGCACTCAGAACGTTGGGAGGAGCTCGGTATTGGTATCTCAGCAGGGATGGTATCGCTCTTGACCAACTTTGACCACCGGGTTCCATCCCTTAGGAGGCTGTGGATAAACTGGGCCAGTCCCGACAGCCAAATGAACGTCCAGTCTATCAACTCTTTCCAGTCAGCGTCTTCTCTCGTGGACGTTGGCATCTACCATGATTATCGCTTTGTGTCGATTCCCTTCCCCGCTCATCGCCTCACTCGATATCAACTGGACGGCCCATGGGTGACGCATGATGACCTGTTGAGGATGGCGCCGAACCTCATCGAAGCTCGTATCATGGTACATTTTGACCAACAACCTTGGCCGCCTTCGCCGGCTACCATTGAACTAAAGCACCTCCGCCGACTCTATGTATCGGCTTGGGAATTCTTGCCACACTTGGCGACTCCCGCCTTGCAAAAACTTGCACTTTGGATGGAGGAAGATGACCATCTAAATGTCCCAGCATGTTTAGAAACTTTTTTCACTCGCACAACACGCCAGTTGTGTAGTCTTGCACTCAGAGGAACCCCCGATGCTCAGATAACCTCCGTCATTTTGCAAAGAATCCCCTGCATCACCGACTTATCCATTGCAATCGACTACGCCAATGACAGGTCACAAATTGAGACCTTGCTCTGGATCCTCACTATCGCTCCGGGGAGGACTGTGACGGCTCCACATTTGCGCTCCCTGTCTTTCGGATGCGAATACGAAAGTTACGTTGATTACCCCCGGTGTCTCGAGATGCTGAGATCCAGATGGGAAGCAGATAGCTGTGCGCTAACAACGGCCACACTGGCCGTGGAGGGCCCTAGGCAACCACTTTCTACGACGCTCGATGGCCTGCACGCACTTCGTCGCGAGGGGTTGGATCTTTCGATACTTCAGGGAGACGAGGCGGGAAGGACAATAAGGGACTGGTTTTTCACTTGGAGATATTAGTCTGTACTGTACACACTATACACTACAGCCGGACACACACTACAGCCCAAACTCACCAAACAACGCCTGCTACTACGGCATAGAAAAGATCACTCTGGACCAAGCTCGAGCCGGGCGCAAACCGAGACATGCATATGATTCATTGCAGGGGGCCAGCGAGCTACCTAGCAAGGAGTAGGGCGTTGTATTTATCGTCCGCCGCCGGGCCGATCATCAAATCGCGCAGCGTCTGCCTAATCGTCTCTCGATGCAACGGATTATCCGCTGGGTTTCCCCGCCGAAAGAATATATCCAGGTTACGCAAACGCCGGATCGCCAGAAGACTCCGGCACCAGGCGTTATCCACCGAAAAGCGGCTTGGGTGAACCTCAGTCCACTCCAGTATCTCGAACTCGAGGGCAAGACTGTGGAGGCGCATTCGCTGCAGCGTCCCGAAAGCGGGATCCCAGCGGGCCCGGTCGGGATAGCCGCAGTGGTACAGGTACACGCTTCGGAGGTCCGAGAGGCAGTACTCTCCGAGACCGCATTCGATGGCGGGTCGGAAATCCTCCAGGTGGAAATAAAAGGTATTTCGGCGGTGTACTACCTCCAGGTAGACTGACCGGCATGTACGCAACACTGCGACGGAGATGTTATCGGCAGGGATGAGCAGCCTATTCGGTGTGTCTGTCGCTTCAGAAAGCATATAGCAAGACGTGCGAATCATGAGCTCGTTGATCCGCTCGTTGGGCACCATCTTGAGGTGGACGAGTCGGTTCCCCACGGCCAGTTCGAATATTAGGCTTCGCAGCTCTGGGGGTAGATGAAGCAAGTGGCATGACGGTGGCTGCTCTGCCGCGATTCGGTTGTGCGCGATTTCGATGCGCTTGGTGGGCAGTGGACTGGGATATGGGAGTACGAATAATTCCCGCATATACCCGTGTCTCCGGCTCCGTCCAGCCCGCAGACTTGCAACACACCACACCGCTAGAAATGGACTGCATATAAAGATTAGGCAATAGAGTTTGGCAAGCTCGGCTGCCCTATGCAGCGCGTTTGCGAACGACATCGGGACCGATACTTTGAAATGGTTAGTGTGAGGATACCGAAGCAAAGCAGGAACTCACCTCGAAACGTCTTGACAGACTTTGAGAGGCGGCATCGCCAAATCAGGGAGCGAGAAGCAGCAGTAATTGACGCCCGATAAGATTCAAGATGTGGGCACTCATTGCTTATTTGGGACGACTTGGGTACGATAGCCTTGCGCATAGTAAGTATCGCGATGCATATCGAAGTCTGAGTCGCGCGGAGCCGGCCAGGGATCTCAGAGCATCTTTGACTTTCAAACTACCCTTGAGATTTTTCAGAAGACCTCGATGAATGCAAAAAAATTAATTATCCACAAGATCCTGGCAGGATCTCGCATGGAAAAAACGCTGGTCGATTCATAACCGGGCGGGCAACCGCCCACCGCCGGTCATTTTGATTGTCTCCCCGTTGATATACGCACACTCCAGGACCCACCGGACCGTGGTCCCAAACTCGCTCGGCGCTCCGTAGCGACGCGGGAACAGCAACCCATTTTGCTCAATACTGCTCTGCACCTTCGGTATCCACTGCCCTGTCATGGGCGTGACGAACGGCCCTGGCGCGATGGTCACAACGCGCACCCCGAAACGCGCGCAGTCGCGTGCCATCGGGAGTGTGAGCGACCGGATCGCGCCCTTGGTCGCCGCGTACGCGATCGTGGACGGCATACCCTCATACTGAAACCCGAGTCAACAAAGAACACACAAAATTGGGTTTCAGACGTACGGCAGCATTGCTGGACACAAGGATCACCACCCCTCGTTCCCCGTCACCGTCTTCTGGTGGAACACGGACAAGGTGCTCGAGCACTAACCGCGTAAGGTTAAAGGCGCCTGTGAGGTTGACCGCGAGATGGAGATCCCAGTTCTCTATTGAATGCGCTTTCCCTCGCGCGTCGACAGTCTTTGCGGGACATTGAGCCAAGGCAGACAGGTATTGGTTAGAGTGTACGTACCGCCTCGTCCGCGCCAATGCCAGCACAGTTGATGACCCCGCCTAATATGGCGCCCGTCTGTTCAGTCCACGCCACCGCGTCTTTGACGGCGCGCGCGACGTCGTCCAGCCGCGTGATGTCTATCCGGATGAAAAGGACACGGTCTGTGGCGAACGTTACTTGCGGCTCAGCGCGGTCGAGAATGACCACCCGCGCTTTCGCGTCGAGCAAGTCTTGGACTGTCGCGAGTCCGAGCCCGGAAGCTCTGTCTTGAAGTGAGCGAAGGTAAAGTATCACTGAGAGACCACGCACCCGCCCGACACAACGAATGTCCTGTTCTCCACCTTCATTGAGGCAACTCGGACGCCGCGCCTGGCTTTAAAGCACTCAGCATGACCCTTGCACGCGATGGGAAGATTGTAGTGATGTCGGCGCGAAATGTCCTCCGACCCTTTTTCGGACACACAAACTCCGGGATTCAAATTTCGGGACTTTCGGCGGAGGACGAAAGGGGCAAACGGGTTCATAGGGACAAACATGCTCTAGTACCGTATCTATCTGGTGTCTGTAGAAAAGTGAGGTCAAGCATCTCGGAGTGGAAAGCGGCGGTTCCGCACCTATCACTTAGAGTTTCCCCGGAAGCCTCCCGCCTCCACTGAGTCTGATGGTCTCTCCGTTCACATATGGACACTCCAATATCCACCTGACAGTTTGCGCAAATTCGGGCGGCTGGCCAAATCGGTGGGGATACACGACACCGTCGCTTTCGAGGCTCCGCCGCGCCTTTCCTTGGAGGTTGGCGGTCATGCTGGTGCTGAAGGCGCCCGGGGCGACCGTCACAACGCGAATAGCGTGCCGAGATAGGTCCCGGGCGAGGGGGAGCGTCATCGACCGCAGAGCGCCTTTGGTGGCTGAATATGCAGCCTGTCCCGGCTGGCCTTCGAACTGCATTATCGTCAGCAGGGTCGTACAGAACAGAGCAGCACTAACCGCGGCCGCACTGGAGACGAGGACAACCACGCCACGCTCACCATCGGGACCATCTTCAGGCGTGACCTTAACTAGATGGCGCAGGGCGAGTCGGGTGAGATTGAAGGTGCCAGTGAGGTTCACTGCGAGCGTGAAGTCCCAGAGGTCGAGGGAGTGGGGCTCGTTGTGTGCATCAATGATTTTGGCTGCGATCCCTACGCCAGCGCAATTGATGACGCCGCCCAATGCTGCCCCCGTTGTAGCAGCCCACTCGACCGTGCCATCCATCGCACGCTCAATCTCGGCGAGCTTTGTTATGTCCGTCTCGTAGTACTTGATTTTTGAAGCCGGCAAATCCGCAGGAGGTGGCGAGCGGTCCAGAATCGATATGTACGCGTCGGCGGAGATGAGGTCTTGCACTGTCGCAAGTCCCAGGCCGGAAGACCTGTAACCACAGGATATTAACACTCCTTCTGGGTATTTCGACTTTGAGAGCAGAAATAATCCGTGATTTGTGCCCAGAAAGCAGCAGCATGAATTGTGATTCTCCAGAGAGATTCCATGGTCCAACTCAAAAGTACTAACCCGCCAGAAACAATGAAAGTTCGGCCAGCTAGCTTCATGAAGAAATTGTAGACGCGGGGGAGAGGCAAAGTCGGTTTGAGGACCGGCGTGCGAAGGTGGCTGACATTGCACTGACATGTGATTGTATTTACCCGGAGAGTCTGGCCTTGTTATTGCCTATTGTGTTGTGCTTGAATGCCAGGCCGACGCCTCTTCAAACTTCTTCTCATGCTCCCATCTCGATTATTCCGCAACACAGGAATCCCGCCCGCTCTGCGGAGCCTTATAACTCCACACGCGTCTCTACCTGCAACAATCTCTGTCCAACTCCGTCTTCGGCTCGGTGTACACCCAAGTTCTCTCCTGGCGTCTGCCCAGCGGTTAGCTCGCTATTCTACGGCTCCTGCTGTATCAGAGCCTGCTCGAGACGCGCCTTCACAACTGGCGACGACCAGCTCGCAGGTGCTTCCTGAGGCTATCGCCCCGAAGCTCTCCATGACATTTACTTGCACCGCAAACAATTGCGGCGAGCGTAGCACGCACGAGTTTTCTCGGCAAGCCTACGAGTCTGGCCTCGTACTCGTACAGTGTCCTGGATGTCACAATCGGTTCGTATTACATGGATTTCCTGGACCTTATTTTTGACGCTTTCTCAAAGACATCTCATTGCCGACCATCTTGGGTGGTTTAAGGAGAGCACGGAGGAGGGAAAGATGCGCACCATTGAGGACATATTGCGAGCGCGGGGGGAGAAGGTCACCCGTGGAACGCTGGACAGTGAAGGCGTGATTGAATACACCCCAGCGTGAAGAGGCGGAAGAAAAAGGAAACGTTTCGATCCCACTGCTACTACAGGAACTGTGCTTATGCGCGGCTCTTCTACATATAATTCTTACTAATTCATTCTGTATCGCCGCACCCACCACTGTATAATAACATTCCCTCACTCAATCTGCTTTTCGTGGTCAATAGCTGAGCCATTCACCGGATTACACATCGCACTTTAGCCGACGCCTGGTGATTTCCGCATCTGGATGAGAGGTTCAACTTCCTGAACCCTGGTACATGTACTGGCCACGTTCCATTCGCATTGGCAAACAAGTTTCCTGTCTATATAGTACGGCCGAGCTGGATGTGCAGAAGCGGCCAAATCAGCTGAATACCTAAAGTTGAACCGTGTTGAGCCCTTGGTTGAATCCAAACAATCATTTCGAGACGGTTATCGCCTGAGCTTATACGGCAAGCAGCCGAACCAATCTCCTCCATGGAAAAAATCAAACCTCTCGCCACCGGTCAGCACGCACAGGGTCGGTGACTAGCAGACATGTTCAAAATCGTAAGAAAGCCCAACGGAATGGAGAAACTCACAAGCAGACTTGGTGTCGGTCCTATACGCCACCATCGCCCAGCCCTCCGCGCGCATTCGCGCCACACGCGCCTTGCTCAATTTCCACCGAATCACAGGCGGATCGACAGTCTCCTGCGCGGTGAGCACACAAAGCGTTCCGGGCTCCGGGGAGCGCGCGCCGTCCAGGACGAGCGGTAGCCGGGTAACCAGCGTGTCCGCCGAGACGCCCGGGGTCAGTTTGTACAACAGCAGCCCCACCACGGGGTCGGCAGGCGGCGGGACACCCATAAAGTTACCCATCTGGAAAAGGTCTGCCTTCACCTTCGCCTCGAATGTCCCGATGTCGGTTTGATGCGAGACTAGGTCGTCTGCAAGGGGCACAGAGAACAGGATAGCTTGAAGGCCGGTTGCGAGGATAGTCTCGAGTTCCGCCGTCCATGGGTCAAGTCGGACGGCGCGCGCCGGGACGCGCCTGGTGATATCAGAGACGGGTATGGGCCAGTTGGCGGTATATAGCGCGATGTCGGTGACCAGGCTTCCAGACAGAATAGTCTGCAGGAATTCGCTCAGCCAGTGTGCGGGATACCCGACGCCGTGAAGGTACATAAGAAGCGCTATGAACGCAACGAGGTTGTGTGGGCGCCGCGAGCGGAACTGGCCTTGGTGCGAGGAACTGGGAACGAGGGTGTAGAGTAGGACCCGCGTTAGCCAAGTAATTAGATCGGGGCGTGTGGCCAATTTTGTCAAAGGAAGAGGAAGCTCTTGTTTCCGCAAGATAACAAGATCGTCTATGGCGGCAAGGTGGGTGAATTGGCAGCCGAGGTATCTTGGAACATCAGCGGATTTGAGCAGAGTATATCTTTTTGAGATACCCAGCTCAATTACGACAGTCGCACCTGAGAAAATAGAAACTCACGTATGAATAAATTCTTCGTCATTCGCCCAGATTCCTTTGTTCAGATAACAATTCGAGGACACCTCTTTAACTACGGGAAGAGCGTAGATGATGGTATTGAGAGTTCCATGAGTATAATCCCTAGAAAACGAGGTCTTCAGGATCTTGAACTAAATTAATCAACGGAATTTGCTCACGGTACATTGCTGAGATGGCCACGGTCATAAACCCGAGGGAAATGGGCAGGTCGTGTTGTGTCGCATCCAGAACTCATTTTCAACAACTCCTGAGTCAATTCACCGCATATGAACTCCAACTTCGTTTGGGTTTGGAGCGACGATAAGGCCTCGACAACCTTGTTGAATAGGTCAAGACAGTTGCTCAAGGCAGGTGCGTCCGGCGCATCATTTTCGGTGAAGGAGTTGATGCCAAATCGTTGGTTGAAAAGATCGATATAGCCCGGAGCCTCGAAAGGATCGAGATCGAGGTTTGGAATGCCTGGCGTACCCGGGTCCTGTATACGAAGAAGGTTTGGAGTGAACCGGCATTGATTTACAAGACTTACGAAGAGGGTCGGGTTGGGTTTCCAAGTTTGGTTGATATGTTTTTCGACCTAAAGAGATGAGTGAATAAAGGTAAAGTATTGTATCACGCTCCCCACTTGCCTTGGAAAGCTTCTTGAACGACGGAGGCGAGCCCGTAGTCATACCGCGGAAGAGATCCATACCAACATGCTTCGACCACAGCTCGGGATGCGGAACAAATATCTTAACCCTCTCATACCAAAACCGCTCATAACTCATGTTCCCGTTGTTGTTGATGGCGGTTGCGAGCATCTAGGATTCATGAACAGAATTCTGGTAGAAAACAGTAAATTACTTGCCCCATTTATGCTATCCTCGCGCCGAATGGCGAGCTGTCTTTTCTCTTCTGCAGACGCATTCTGGCCTGGGGGAGCAAGGTCCATCTCCCGCAACTGTGTTTCGGTCATCGTTTCAATCATCTTCATTATATGTGCGCGATGCCTCGCAATGCTTGCTTCAACACCTGCTCGAAATTCCTGGGACATATTAGGGGATTTCACGAGCTCCAGAACGCCCGCCGGGGAGCTGGCTGTATGGGCGCTGAGGGTATCCTCAGTGTTGAAGTGGAGCGGAACGGAGGACCAGAAGTCGAGTATCGCAATGATTTTAGGAGCGGCTGCAGAGTCGACATAAATCCAAGTGGGGAGTGCCAACTCGTTGCCTCGAGTAAGAGCCATTTTGAGATCGTCCACCACCTTTTGAAGTCTGCGTCGTGGACATAAGTGAATTTAATAAACTTAGATCGAAGATCCTACCTGTTGTGACAATATTCCGGCATTACAACTCCCGCAAAGGTGTAAAAGACGGTTGAAAGAATTTCTGCCTTTGCAATCGAAGTCATAGCGGGCGTCTCAATCAGCTGATTGAGCAGCAACAAGACACATAGATCTCGAGCAAGTGCTGTTGGATGAATGTCGAGAAGGGTGATATGCACGCGGAATACCCCTTGCCGCCTCGCATCCAATTTTTTGTGCGCCCGGTGCAGCCCTACCAGAGTGCTAAAAACGTTACGAGCTGCGGTGTATTCAGCGGTAGGCCGCAGATATAAGAAAAGTATCACCATCGCCCACGCCCCCAAAAATAAAAGAAAGGCGAGAGAGGTCCTCGTCAGGCATAGTCTGAATTTTCAGCGGTGTTTCGCAAGCTGAACCCCAATCATCGCTGAGGGACATGAGAGGATCTTGACCGATCTATCGTGATGCTAAATTAATCGGGTACCGAAGAGAAGGACAGAAACAAACGCTGAAATATTCCAAAAACGGTTTTCTAATGGAGCTTCAATAAACGCACAATGAGCATACGAGCCGACGTACACCGGCTTTCTGAACATGGGAAGAGTCGAGAAACGTTCACGCGCTGCTGAAGTCGCATCCCGATCCCCGGCCCCGGCCACAACACGATCCCAATCTTTCCACAAGCGTCGGAGATCAGGCTCTCCGGTCTCAGTCAAAGCTTTGAGTTCGCGGATGGTGGCGTCGATTTCATGGAGTAGGTTTTGCTGAACGAAGCCGCCTCGTGCACCGTGGCTGAGCGCTTTGGCCAGACGTGCAGACAGTCTTAATCCAAGGTTGGGATTGGCGTTCTTCATTGTTTTTGCTTCCTCCAGATGGCACCAGCGATTAATCGCCTTTGCACATGAAACATAGTCACCCTCCTCGAAAAGTGACGCGCTGAGGTTGGAGGAGTACACCGGGTTGGTTGGGTTCAATTCCTCTGCTTTAGCATAGCACTTGGAGGCCCTTTTGAGATGGAAAATTCAAATGAACGGAAAGATCAACCGACGAAAAACCTTACTCTGCTGCATTCCCGGCCTTGAAGAAAGCATTCCCTCGATTTTTGAGTTCATCTGCAGCGATTGCTGTCGCTTGTGGCTGATCCTGCGACATGAAAGTTTTCACAAAGAAAAATTCAAGTTTGCTGGTGTTTATAACGCCAAACTTCACACCACGCGTCTGCACAGGTCTGCACCTGATCGCGACCACCATTGAAAGTTTCGTTCATTCGCTCCCTCGCTGGCCTCCTTTGCTTATGGATCACCTACCGGCACGCGAGTTTGCCCCCTTGTACACTACGACTGGCGACGTCAGCAAAGACCGGCTTGCCTTCTTCCATTTGATTGAAAAACTGAAGGTACTTACTGACATGGTCGCAACATCGCCGTGTCTTACCTTCTTCCAGACCCAAAAGCGCACAGGCTGGGTAGACAACAAAGTGTGCCACGGATTTAGCCCGCTCTTTTCCCGATGGAACTGATTCGGGAAAGATCCCCAACCCCGAGAGGTAGTATGCCAGCTTCATCGATACTTTGCGTCGGTTCACATCGACGAGGAAGCATATCGGACCACATGTATAGGATGGCTGTCCTAGCGATGTGCTCCTCCGACCGGACGCTTGACATCTCCAAGTGGGTTCCGTGCGCCGTCCCTATCTCTCAATAATAAATGTGCCTTAGATGCGTGATGATGTGCTTGGTGCACGACCTGGCCGAGGCGCACGGTAAGCTTTTGCGAATGCGTTGCGTTCAGGCTGACCAGAATACACTCTAGTCGGTGACATCGCGCCCCGGGAGGGAATTACATCAACCGAGAAACAACGGCGTGAGGAGGTCTGTTCCTCCGCTCTTATCTAGCAGCGCTGGCTTGAGCTGGAGTACAGGAAGCCATGCATAACATAGTGCATGACATGCTGCATAATAGCCCCGCCGCTCAGCAGATCGAGGCGCTCTGGAAGGAATACGAGGAACGAAAAACCCCAGAAGCACGATTTGTTAAAGGTGCCATGAATGTCGCGCCGAGCATCGGCCGCGCTAACCCCCTACTCAGACTTGGACCGCTTCGAAATGGCCTCGCAGGGTGAGTCCATTTCCTGCCCAGGTGTACTTGGCGTTCAATGAATCGCTGCAGCCTTCGAATATGAGCGCGACCACGGAACGTCTCTGCAGCCCTTCTTCGACAGCAGTTTGCCGAATCTGCATCACCCAGAAGTACAAGAATGGGGCAGGGATTTATCAGAAGAACGGGCGACGCTGCAGGGTACGCGTTTAGAAACCAAGCCCGTCTGATATCCATCACCACTACATACATACAATTTTGTTTCTTTTTACTTTCCTGTCGTATCCTATCAGTGGTGGAACAAACGGAGGGTCGTGTGGGCAAAGACGATCCCGTGCTCGTCCGCTGCCTTGATACACTCGGCGTCCATAACACTCCCACTCGGCGCCGCGAGATACCGCACCCCACTCTTACGCGCGCGATGCACGTTGTCCGCGAAAGGGAAGAATGCGTCGCTCGAACACGCCACGCCGTCCAGCTGCGCCGCCCACTCCGCCTTCTCCTTCGCGCTGAGCGGCTCGACCGCCCCCCTCAAACAAGCTCTCCCACTGCGTCTTCTCCCCGCCCTCGAGCACCTCCCCGCCGACGAACAGGTCGATCGCGTTCGCCTTCTCCGCGCGCTTGACGCCCTTTTTGAACGGCAGCGCGAGGACGCGCGGGTGGTGCCGCAGCCACCAGATGTCGGCCTTGCTCCCCGCGAGGCGCGTGCAGTGGATGCGGGACTGCTGCCCCGCACCGAGGCCAATGAGCGCGCCGTGCTTTGCGTACGCGACACTGTTGGACTGCGTGTACTTGAGCGCGAGGGTCGCGAGTATGAGATCCGTCAGCGCGGCGGCCGGAAGCTGGGTGGGGTCAGCGTGCGCAGAGCAGACAGCATCAGCATTAGACACACCTCCGTGTTCTCGGTGACGAGATTTTTGAAGAGGGAGGCGTCGATCTTGGCGTTGTTCCGCAGCTGCTGGAGATGCACGCCGTAAACCTGCTTGGTTTCAATCTCGCCGGGCGAGTAGGTAGGGTCGATCTGTAAAGGTGTTGGCAGAGAATTTGTGTATTTTGGAGCGCGCGCACCTCCAGAACACAGTACTTGCCGCCCTTCTTTTTGGAAAGGACATCGAGGGCCTCGGGAGAGTACCCCGGGGCGATAATGCCGTCCGACACCTCGCGAGAGATGATCTTCGCGGTCGCCAGATCGCACGGAGCCGACAATCCGATGAAGTCGCCAAAGGACGACATGCGATCGGCGCCTCGGGCACGCGCGTAGGCGCAGGCGAGGGGAGTAAGCGGCTCTTTGAGATCGTCGACACCATACACCTTCTTCTCCGTCTCGTCGAGCTCGATACCCACAGCCGCGCCAGCAGGGGAGACGTGCTTGAACGACGCGGCAGCGGGTAAGTCAAGCGCTTCCTGCAGCTCCTTCACCAGCGCATACGAGTTGAGGGCATCAAGGAGATTGATGTAGCCCGGGGAGCCGCAGAGCACTGGCAATGAATTGGATGATGCAAAGATGAGGGTGCGCGGAAACAACTAGCCTTTGAAAGGCAATTCGCCTTGCGAGACAAAGGCCTGCGCAGGCTTCTGGTGGGGGTTTGCGCCGTAACGCAGAGCAATCCGCTGCACTGCGCCGGCCAGCTTGTCCTTGGGCAGATCGGCCGAGGCGTACTGTTCCCTAAAGTACCCGCTGATCGCCTCGTCGTATTGGGCGGTCATCTCGAACGCCTTCAAAGCAAGCTTGCTGCGGAGGTTTTGGCCGACATTCCCCCCGCCTTCTTTCCATGCCTGGAGGAATTCTTTGTAGTCCGCAGGATCGGAAATGACAGAGACCCGGGCGTGGTTCTTGGCTGCAGCGCGAAGAAGAGTGACACCTCCGATGTCGATTTCCTCCACCGCATCAGCCAGTGTGCAGTTTGGCTGGGAGATCGTCGACGTAAACGGGTAGAGATTGCAGACGACGATCGAGATGGGTGCGATGCCTTGTTTCTCAAGGTCCTGTTCGTCTGAAGGAATCGAACGCGCAAGGATACCGCCGTGTACGGCGGGATGAAGAGTCTTGACCCGCCCACCGAGCATCTCGGGCGCCTTCGTGATGTCCGAAACATCTCTGGAAGAAGTTGAGCTAACGTCCGTCGCCGGGTTGAGATGCGTACTCGATAGGAATTCCGGCGTCCCTAATCTTTTTCGCAGTCCCTCCCGATCCAAGCAGTCGGACACCAGCAGAGCTCAGACCTTTTGCGAAATCGAGAAGGTCCGTCTTGTCGTACACCGACAACAGTGCTTGCTTCGCATAAATCCCAGATTCCTAGAACACCGCAAGTCATGGCTCACCAATCGCTTGGCTCATCGCGGTAGATCGAAATGTGAATAGACCGGTGACCGTCTGTCTATGAATACTGTCGATAGACACTGTCGACACAGTCAAGTTTCGATAGGCAGGCTGGATTCGAGTCTAAGAACGGATGAAGAAAATTTCGACCCAAACGGGAAACGCGACAACGTGACCACCACTGCTCCTTTCTTCCTACCACCACCTTCGAAGTTCGCGCTCTTCAAGCCGACAAGCTGGCACCAACTACTTGGCGACTCGCGCCTTTTCACATGTGGTGAATCCACATTCGCTCGTTTGCTGTAACGGTCACGGTAAATAACCAAAGGATCTTTGCATGGGCAAATGGAGAGTCTGAAGGAAGGCCAACCTCTCCCTGCCAGGCTGAGGTAGGTACAGGTTGGCCTTCCTTTATGCAGTGCTCTCTATACTCCATTTGCTCATGCAAAGATCCTTTGTCGATTCACCGAAACCATCACACCAAAAAAAGCACATTTGTTCACCACTTGTAAGACGATGTGTGTCGTTCTTGCAACTTGCGGTTGCAAGTCTGTGCATGGGCCACCAAGCTCAAAGCAGGTGAAATTGGAGGGTGGGAACGGCTTGGGCCTGAAAGACCCCCAGGTCAGGCCAAAAGCCACACCAGGCCAAGCGAGAACATCAGTAAGTGAAATTGTTGCGTTCAGCAGTGGTTCTGTCCCTATACCCTCAGACTCCTTCGGTGGCGAGACCGAGTGGGTCATCCGGGACTCATCCCGGATTTACGGCTATTGAGCGGGCTAAAGTAGCTGCCAGCCCTCCGAGCCAGTAGGCAAAATGGACGATAGTCAGCCGGTCTCTTCAGGGTAATTAGTATGTCGCTTTCGTTTTTCGGCGTCAAAAAACTGAAGCGCTAAACAGTCACTGATGGCAACTTGATTCAAGGTCTCATAATAATAATAAAGTATCCAATCTACTCAAAACCATATAGCGGCAGGCTCACGAAGCCTGCCGCTTTCTGAACAACACCTTCGCAGACGCGTGGGGCAAACACGCAGACGCAACATACTGGTTAGCCGGCCGACCCTCGTCGTTTGGAAGCTTGATGTCGTAGTTGAGCACGATATGCGCAACCATGGCTTTCAGCTCCTTCACCGGACAATCAGTAACAGCGAAAAAGCCAGTCAAGAGCGTGCTTACCACGACGGCCATATGCCGTCCCGGACAAGAATGTACCCCGTGCCCAAATGCGAGGTAGTCCAAGCTCGTAGTTACAGCCTGGTACTTGGCGGCACCGGTCTCTTCGGCCTGCCGCAGTTTATCGAAGCGGAAGCCATCGAAGACTTGGGGGTCGCTGTACAGTTCTGTCGAGGATGAGCGAGGGGATCGGGAAGAACAAAGAAACTCAAAAACCAGGATCATGGTGCAGACTCCACGTCGTCGCGTGCAGGTATGTGCCCTTCGGAAGCGTCGTGCCGTCGGAGAACTTGAACCCGTCCGGTTTGACAACTTTGCGGCCCAGAGATTCTGCGGTATGTATGGTTGAACACCGGATACCCATAATTGACTCGAAGTACTCACGCGTGCCAATCCCATGGACCCTTTGCGACTCGCGAAGGAAGCTGTCTACTTTGTGCATCTTGCCGATCGAAGCCTTCGTCCATCCTTCCTCGTTCACGATAGCCTCGACTTCCTCCCTCAGCGGCTGAATATACGACGGCTCAGCGGCGAGATCAAACAGCAGATGCGCGAAGGTCTGTGTTGGATTATTGAGAATGGAAGTTCATCAGCAAAAAAATCTGGTCAACGCACATCAGTTGAAGTTCGAATGGCCGCGAAGTTGACAAAGATGACACGCTGCACTAGAGCGGTAAGTGAAAGCTCATCTCCCTGAGCAGAGTCCATTAGCCAGGATATGAGGTCGTTCTGCGATCCGGGCCATGTTGTGAAATCTAACACGACGAATAGAAGGAAAGAACGTACCGGCTTTCCTGGCCAATCTTTCCCAAGTTCTTCCATTTTCTTCAGCCTCTCGGCAACAAGCGGGGTGAGATGCTTTTCAGCCCTTCGCATGTTACTGTTCAAAGACGAAATGAACGGGCCTAACGTCCTGCGTTTGTGGTGAACAATAGAGAATTGAAGCATAATGCAGATCGCTTACGGTCGCAAGAAGGCAGGCAAAAAGTTGATTAACTGTGCTTTCACGACTACGTCCATGGCCACCTGGTTGACTAACGCGAGGTAGTCTGGATTCCGGCCTGAAGAAAGTTTCAGCATTATCCACCAAAAGGCCCGGAAAACTGACACAGTGGAAGACCAACAAAGAAGCGGTTCGAGGTCCGGCATATCACTTGCAGCATTGTGTCATATGCAGGGACGGCCAACCATTCTAGCGGGTGTAAGACGTTCGTCTGGCCATTATCAAGAGGGAAATACCTTCGCCTTGCACCGGAATAAGATCAGAGAACGAGCACACTATTTCGTCGCGCACGTCAGGGAAACGTTGCCCCACATTTCTTGTCAATGTCGTGCGAATAACGGCGGGATGGTACGGGTCCCGCTCGCAGCCGCGACCCAGGGTGTAGCGGGTTTGCAAAAACTGGGATCGCAGGTGAAAAAGGAAGCGCACAGAATGCCAAACACACGCACCTCATTCGTGGATTGATGGAAGGAGAGGTCTTCCTCGCGCGCATTGGCGACATCCTCAATGAGCTGCTTCCCGCTCACAAGAACACTCCATCTAGTACACAGAAATCAGCGCGCTTCATCCAGAGTATTCAGGAGACACACCGGTCAACGACCGGGACGCGAAAGAACGTCGACGGATATCTCTCGTATCCCTCCTGGAACATTTCCTTCGCGTGGAAGACATATCGGAAGGCGCCAAAATACGAGGAAATGCCGCTCGAAGATCCGACTGCGGGGATAAAGTCAAGCTGTTACATTGGTCAACGACTTGTGCGCTAAAATGCGGCATGTTTGGGGCGTACGTTCGGCCCAGAGTAGACGTTGCGAATGAGGAGATAGAGCGTAATGAGACCAGCGACCGCCAACGCCACTAGTCTCAAGTCTGGATTGTCGTCCATGGTGGCAGTCAAGAACAGATCTGCAGTCGATGCCCGTCGCCAGTTTCAGCTGGTCATTGCAAATTGCAATTGCGCATCATGATGTGGTCCTTGTGGGAGGAGCTAACGGCTAATACATCCGTCTCCTCTTCCTTGAAGTTCCAGCTTTTGCTGTCAATGTCAAAAATCTGCCATCATACATCGATGCATCACGGCAACATCCGAAGCACCTTCGCCGCCAACTCGTCGCATATTTTGCGCAGGTTGCTTGCGTGCAGCAGCACTCCGTACAAAAACGAGCGCACGCCTGTCTGGGAAGGCCACGGACAGCGAAATAACTAAAGCTCACCGGCTACCGCAGTCGCCATCTAGTTGACTCGGACTAACTCAGTGACTTTGAACTTGAACATTTGGCAGACGCCAGCCGCAAGACCAACATTCGTTTGCTATACTGATGCCCACACCGGTGACTGCTCCCCGTCAAGTTTTTGAGTGCGCTTCTCTTAGCCTTAATCCAAACCTTGCGCAATACTATGTGGTCGGAAAGACACACTGGACGATCTCTTTAATTGATCCCTCAGGCAATTGGTCTGCCTATGGCGGTTTTTGTCCCTTTGACTCGAACCCAACTTTCCGGTATCAGTTCCAAAAACTGATACGACTCTCCAGGAAGAACCTTCCCTGACAGTGGTCCGTCCGCTCTCGACTTGTTTTTTGATATTTGGGAAAAAACGGGTTTGCTGTAGATGGCGTAGGATGGAATCCAGCCCGTCGATCGAAGGTTTAGCTGCGTCGATAGTCGCCGGTCGGCCTCAGATCCCGGTGCTTGAAAAAGCTTTGCCTTATCAAATTTTCTTCTCCAAGATGCGGCAAGTGATTTAACCTTTCATTGAGCGACCTTTTCGCCGTAAAAGTTACAACCGGATCTGGATGGAGAAGGCTACGAGCCCTCTGGTCCTTTTAAGTTCGAGCTTGTTCTACGATCGTGTACAGCCGCCCGTTCCAAGTTTGCATCGCGGTCGCACGAATATTAATTTCGCGGTCATAGGGATACTGGCATTCAGCCAATCATCGAGTCAAATGAGCAGACAACTCAGTTTCATTGCCGGTTCAATTTTTCGTGTAGTCCCCACGCTACGGTACAAACATATTTTCGGGAGGAAAAAACACTGTCAGTGTGATGCAAAGTATGTTTCTACCTTTAGTGATGGTGATTTAATCCCGTTTTCGGTCGTTGATCCAGCCCGGGCCGAATGTTGACTCAACCCTAGATTTTGAATGTCTAGATTTTGAATGTTGAGTTGAGGGCTTGCTACTTGTTGAACAAACTCTCAAACGTGTTGATTCACGCACAGTTTGCCTTGTTGACCCAACCCGGGATTTTCTCTGTGTTGAATTAACCCACGTTTCGGCTGTTAATCCAACCCAGATATGTTAGGTTCAACTTGTTGATCCAACTCAAGATTTCATAGAATACACTGATTTTCCTCGGTTGTAGTACCGTTATCTCCCAAAATCTACCTCCCAATTATAAGGTTTCCAGCGGCAGTGGTTTGATTTCTGAAGCCCTATTATTGAACAACGCCGAGTGCGAGCTCGGTGGCCTTGTCTGTGCCTGCCAAATATTCTATGATTCTTCACACAGGCACCATAGGACCAGGGTGAACTAGAACTACCTTCTCCAGGGCTCTACCAATACGGTCTCTGCCTGTTGAGTGAAAGCGGGGTATTGTTGAAAAGGGACGGCTGAATTACGGACGCGAAGAAACTGGGGTTGAATCAACAAGTTTACCGTTAGAAAACCCGGGTTGAATCAACATCTAAAAAGTGTGGTTGAATCAACACCACAAAACCTGGGTTAAACCAATAAGTTTGAAGAGGGAGATCAACATAACGATTTGGCTAGTTCAACATAGTGCTTCGGGGGAGTCAAGATCAAAATAATTAAAAGGAGGGTTGGGTCAACAAGCCGGCCGGCGGTTGGATCAACAACCGGAAAGGGTGATTGGATCAGCATCAGCTACGGTACAAACATATTTTCGGTGTTGGATATCTGAGGATCTCACTGCCACTCTGATTCTCAGCCTTTCGCGGACAGCAGGAATGTGGTCACGTTTCGTAGGCGAGTACTACAACAAATTTGTACCATCCGAGGACGTTGACTGCCCCTGCGGCGAACGGTTCCAGACACGCGAGCATCTGCTACGCGAGTGCCCTCGATACCAGGGCCAACGATATATTCTGGAAAAGGTCTCAAGGGATGTTTCCCTGCCCGAGATACTGGGCACAAAGGAAGGCATAAGCGCCTTGGCCGAATTCCTAGAGAAGTCGGGTGCCTTCACGAAGACCGGCGAGCCACGCCGTGAGCGAACGATACCGTCATTTGACGACGAGCCTGAACCCCAGGAATCCGATGGGGAGTCGGATGACGAAGGATAGGCGATCTCGACGCACACATCGGAGAAATACCTGTGCCGACACTCCCAAACCCCCCTTCCGTTTCTTTCTATGCTATGGCTCTATGGTCTATGTTTCCTATGACCGCTAATAACCCCGCGCACATCCGGCCCTCACTATGGTCGACCATCCACCCATAATTTCACAACTATACTATACATACAGCGCTCGGTCACCCCATTAGCCATTTTACCTTATTTATTGCCCAAGGGCACCGCGTCTTAGTAGTTAGTGTACTTGTTGCGGTATATAAATGCAGATCCAAAAAAAAAAAAAAAAAAAAAAAAAAAAAGTGGTCACGTGTTTCATTGCGGATAGGCGGACCGAATAGACGCGCGGGTGTCCCTCTTAGCTTGAGCGACACCGGAGTGGACTATTTGCACTGGCTCGCGAATCGACTGCAGAACGCGGATCCGGTTATACCCGTCTACAATCCCCGCTTACGTTCAGGTCCGCTCTTCGTCCCCTTGGAGTTGACTCGCTATTTACTACATTGCGTTAATTTTAAAGTTTCATAGTTTGCACTTGCCCTCTTTCCTCGCTCTACTTACCTGCACAAAGTCGCGAAACTACCTGGGGCTTATCAACCATAGTTGTGGTAAGTCTGTGCACCGCTGCGGTCGCCCGGAACCAGGATGCATTGCAGGTCACCGTTCCGCTGCGACGGTCCGAAAGTGCAGCCTGCAGGACGCCTCGTTCGTCCAGCATCATACTGTCGATGCCACGTCCATCCGTTGGGCGATAACGCGTTCTGTCCACGCGACCCCGTCCCGTCATGTTTCCAGTCTACTCGGATCATTCTCACATTGGTGTTCGCCGTCTGCAGGTTCCAGCTGCATTTGAGACTCGCCCTTGGCTAAAGAGGCGCGTTATTTCCGTGCGTCCTCCTTGCAGCTTTCACTGTACTCTTTCCGGCGCGTGTGTCGGATCTGTACTCATTCTCAATTGTATAGATATCACCGCTTGTGCTGACATCGCAATACTATTTCGTCGAGAATCGTTCGACCTGCGCGTACGTTATTTTATTTTGCTACAAGCCGTAGGAGCACCAAACTCCACAGATTAGCTGCGGAGGATTACCATGTTTGCGCTCCTCGGCACAAAAGAATGGTTCTTTGATTTTGCTCACATTTGTCCTCGTTATTCTAGGAGCCAACAGATTGAAAGGAATACCTTGGCCATTCCTTTTGGGGTTTGGTCCAATAGTTCTGTCGTGATTCACACACTTGCGCTGCACTTGCCTCGTCATTCTCGGGGTCACCCACTTTTTGGCCCAGCCCAGCGTCGGCGGTGTCAATCACTTTGTGCGGCGCTTACTCAGACCCATACGGCCTGCACTCTCCTGCGGCTTTGACTGCTCGCACTTTTGTCTGACATGGCGTCCGATGGACGATACATGTATTATGATTATCCTTACGCTGCCCAGCAGCAGTCCTACGAGCCACAACGACCAATACGGTCTGATTCAGGATCTTCTTCGTCCCAGCCGCCTCATTCGCCCGTCCAACCACCCCAGCACCACTCCTCCCAGCAGCAATTTAGTAATCATAGCCATACTCGTCCACAGCCTTCTTACCAGGCCCCACAGCAGCAGCAGCAGCAGCAGCAGTATGCTCCTGGACCGACGTACATGTCTCCATCGGCTTCTACGCCTCCCCAGCAATGGCCACAGAGCTCCTGGGCTCAGCAGTCATACGCACCACCTCCCCCGCCTCCGGAGACACAGCAGTACAATACTGCGCCGCCCCCGCCTGCCCGTTCCACGTCGAACGAGCACCAGCAACGGGCCTGGAATCATCCGTCATATGCCCCACCCCCGCCGCCTCCGCCACAGGAATATTCCCCTCCTCCACCCCGTTCGCGGTCAGACGAGCGCATTTATGCACCTCCACCGGCCCCGCCGCCGGATTCACCCGACCCCCGCCCAAGCCAGGGCCACGTTCTCAATCGGAGCCATCCACCGCCGATGCAGTCGTCGTACCATCAGTCGCAGTCACATTCGGCGCAGTTGCACCACCAACCTTCGCAGCCAAGTCCGCCTCTGCCCGTGACCCAAAGAAACAGGCGGCGGAGAGAATCGACGCCAGCGCCGGCCGCTGCGCCGGTGGCCGTGGCTGAATCCACACCGGAATCCGTGGCATACGCACCCTACTCTCCTCCCGCCGCTAACTCGATCGATTTTAGCAAGGCAAGTATTTTTTCCCTTCTGATACCACTACTAGTAGTAATACCCCTCCCCGCTAGCTGGTACGCTCGTACCACACGATTCTAGAGGCTGGAAAGTCGCTGTACCCTGTGTCACGGAGCGCCGACGGCGCTGTGGACCGGATGCTGGAGAATGCGTTCTATGGAGCACAGGTGCTAGAGGGTGCGAGTTCTGGCAGTTCGCCTGCGAACCAGCACCACCAAAGCAAATCGCTCCCGACGGTAGTGCGTGCATCACCAGTCATGACGCAGTCGATGCAGCATCCACATCCCCAGTTACAGCGCGCCTCGACTGTTTCTTCAGGCTCGGACAGTTCGCGCCTGCACAGCTACTCCCAGCCACTGGTGGCGGCGCGCTCACCACCGCCCCGACCGAGCACTAGTAGCACCACCCGCGTGAAGCAACAACTTTCGCCGCGGGACGCCAAAGCCAAGATTAAAATCACCTCCCCAGTGAACGACCAGGCTCCCAGCGGCCTTCGTGGGCAACATCCACACGCGGCCGGAGCTGATGTAGTCCCTATCGTGCCGTTGTCGCCTTCGAAACCAAAGGTACTTTCTTTCTTTTCTGGTATAAGCGGCCCGAGGAATTAGCGCGCTGCTGCCGCTTCTCTTCTTTTGATATCGGAGGCTCATTTTGCTTTCCTTAGTCGCAGAAGTTGGAAGATTCTGGGCACGCTCCCGCGGTCGCCGACTCATTGAGTAGCCGCCCTCACGGCGGGGGGAGCGGCAGCACCACGCAGAAATGTCTCGGATGCGGCGCGACCGCGACGCCAGAATGGCGCCGGGGTCCTTTAGGTGAGGGTCATTGCTTCCGCGCGTCTGTCTGTGCTGACGCAAGTGCATATCCGCTAGGTCCGCGCACACTGTGTAATGCTTGTGGGCTCGTTTACGCCAAGCTCGTGCGTTCTTCGGCCATTTACCCTTTTGGCGCGGCGTTTTTTCTCACAAAGGCATTGTATTTTTACGATCGGACAGGTCAAGAAACGCATGCGCGAGGATGTCCGAGCGGTCGCTGGCGCTGGCAGCTCGCGCGCGCCAGCAACTGATTATCGCAGCAGCCGGACTGGGCAGGGCCACAGGGAGGAGTCCCCGGACGCCGAAAGCGACGAGGACGACGAGGAGCAGCCGTACGACCACACACATATGCCGGGGAGGTGATGGAGAGGACTTTATGGCTGATGTTATGATGCATGCACCCTTGCCGAGTATGATGATCGTTGAGAAGCAGAGACCCTTTGTCTGGTGAGCCCCGGTTCAATTCAAGTCGTGCTTTTTGGGGTGCAGTTTGAACACCGTCGGCGCGATTCCGACCGGTAGTGCGATCATGTTTTTTGGGGTTGGGTGTCGTCTGATCTTCTGCGCCTACCTTCTCGCATTACTCATCTTCATATAAAACTCGGGATTCGGATTCTTATCCTCAAGCCTCGCTGCGTCTGTGTGCTGATTACTGTTTTTCTTTTTCTCCAGTTTTACCGCCGAGCTTAAATCACCATGCGTTTGGACGCCAGTCTCCTCCGCGGACTGGCGCGCATCGGTGATAGGCTGCAGGGTTTATCCCCGTTTTTGCGTCACCTCCTCGATTCCTCCCTCGGTCTGTCACCAACCACCCGAATCGAGGTCAAGGCAATGATAACATCAAGCAGAGCGGACATCGGACACGGCCAGCCCATATATATGTGGCTTGCGAATGCTTATTGTACACCCCTCGTACAGCTGTATGTTGTTCTCCCTCTCTGGAATTTAGAACAACAACTGGACAAGAAACACACCCGCCGTGCTTCCCGCGCTGTTCCTTCCCGCATGGGACCCATGCCATTCTCCATCTCCCTATATCTGAAGCAATTGAACTCCGGGCGGAATGGGACATTGAGTCTGTCCCCCTTCTCGTAACGGATTCTCACCTCCTCGCGGACTGCCTGTCAATGTTGGCGACGAAACGAGCTCGAGGCATTGTTTAACTTACGATAACATCAGACCATGCCGGACAGCGGACCCAGCCCACAGTATTTTGACGCCCCGTGGATGCTGCTACCTTTGTACCAGTACCGCATGTGCTACCTTGAATCCCCAACGATCTGGCGAGAAAACACCGGTCGCCACCATCCTTACTATGAACTAGGACTACAGCGTACATTTTGCTTGTCGGTTGCGGGCGCGGGAGAGCCTTGTGTCCGGGAAAGGCTAGTGCATATTATTTCCCCACGCTTCCTGACTGGAAAAGGACATTGTCTATATTGCGCAGCCTGAGTGCTTCTCCAACTCAGCGAAATTGAATCTTGATGGTGGTGAAGATATTCGAAGCTCTTCTCTTCTACCCACTGACCACGCCACCGCTATCTAATCTGTTTGACAGTAAGTAAGAACCTGAGAAAGGGTGTCAGGAGACGAGCAATGCCATTGGAAGGAAAGGGAATAATGAATTATTATAAGTACATTGCGTGGAAACACCCAGACACCAGACTGAGACGGACATAAAATACAATCTAAGTAGAATAAACAACGCCCATCCCCAGACTCGCGGAACCATAACGGAGAGTCGCAGAGGCAGAGTCAGCGCGGGGTCATCCCGGGCTGCCCCTTGCCGCCGCCCCCGACCGGCACCTGGTGGTGCTGCCCATGGAGCGGATGCGGCTGCCCGCCGGGGTGCATGATAGGCTGCATCGACATCTGCAGCCCCCCAGGCCCATGGCCCCCGTTCGCCATCCCGCGCGCCCCGGGGACCATCATCGGCCACCCCCCGTGCCCATGCCCATGCCCGTGGCCATTTACAGCGGCCGCGTTCACGGGGTACCCGTTCGGCATGCGCCCCGCCTGCATGAACACGTTCGGGTAGTACATCTGATACTGCTGCTGCTGCTGCTGCTGTGACGGCGGGGGCTGCGACTGCGATTGTGGAGGCTGAGACTGAGGCTGCTCGGGCGGTGGCGCGGGGTTTCCCGTCGGCACCGGCGAGGGCGAGGCACGCGCAGCGGCAGCGGCGAGATGCGGCGCGAGCGCCTGTGGCGGGCGCGGTGACCCCACGTTCCCATTCCCATTCCCATTCCCGTTCCCGTTCCCGTTGGCCGCGGCGCGCAGATGCGGTGGCGTGTGGTACGAGAAGTTGAGCTGCGGCGGGGGGTGCGTATGCGCCGCTGCCATCTGCGGATTCTGCGGTTGCGCCGGGCTGTGGTTCTGGTTCTGGTTTGCAGGCGAGCGCGTCCCGATGCGCTGATTGGGGTTCGGCGCGAGGAGCGGGCTCCCTCGGGAGGCGGCCATTGCCGCGGCGGCGATACTCGCGTGGTTGTTCATGGCGGGTCTGGGTGTCGACCGGCCATTCTGCTGTGGTTGTTGCTGTTGCTGCTGCTGCTGCTGCTGCTGCTGTGCCTGCTGTTGAGCTTGTTGTTGCTGCTGCTGCTGCTGGGCAGCCGCCAAACGGTGCTGCTGTATCATAAGCGCCTGCTGCTGCTGCGCATAGTACATCTGCGCCTGCGTCGTCTGCTGGCCATTCGGCTGAGCAGCCTTGTTGACCGGATGGGGGTGGATCGCTTTCGGCTGGCCGTTGGTATTTCGACCCGTCGGCGGCTGATTGAGGAACTGGGCGTTGGGTATTGGAGGCTGGAATGTCGGGACGGCGGACGACGGGCGGGTCTGGGGATTCGGATTCGGATTCGGATGCGGTTGTGGTTGTACAGGCTGCGGTTGTTGGTGTTGTTGGTGTTGTTGGGGCTGGGGCTGCGAGGGCGGCGAGGGGGCGTATTGATGTTGATGCTGGAGGGGGGTCGGCGCGCGCTTCGACTCGGGAGGTATGGGCTGCATGTTCGCGAACATGTGGGTGGGGGACGGCGTCTGCGAGCCGTTGGAGCCGGGTCGCTGCTGCTTCTTTAGTTTATCTACAGGAGTAGGAGCGGAGTATCCATTCATGGGCTGCTCCGGCGCAGAGGGAGTGGGCGGTTTGGATTCTCGGGGCTGTCGCGATCGCTGTATTGCCTCGAGTATCCGGTAGCTGCAATCGAGTTAGCGGGGTTGGGAGGAATTTATCAGCACATACTTCTGGTTATGAGTTCGGCCAGGCCGCGGGGTCATGAACTGCATGATCTTGGTCCGGCGGGCCTTCTCGATCTCATCCTCCTCCGGATCCATGGCCGCTGCTTTCCGTTTTAGGGAAATCGGCACAGTCGGGGTCGACACTCTCAGAACGTGATTCGCAACACGGGTGAGGTGCGGGTCCGGAGCGAGGCACAGCGGCGGGGCTGTGGCAAGCTGTTGAAGGTTGAAATGGATGCACGGGAGCGCGTAATATCGCGACCCACCAAAAGTCGCGCCTCGACCTCCAACGCGTCTCTGTCGCTCCATTTGCTCCCGTTCTTGCGATTCAAAGAGCAGATGTCAGCAAAGAGCGTCTCCCCGTTTGGATGCAGGACGACCCGGGTCCGTTCAGGTTTATCTGGTGTGGTCTCCTTGCTTCGCTGCTGAGGTCGGTAGTCCAAAAGCTCGACAATCATGCACCCTGGTTGCTTTAGTACGGAGATTACCTAGCTGCATGCTGTCCTCACCTTCATAAAAAGGAACTTTGACAGCGTCAAAGAGATCGAGAAAGTCGACCGGTATTCGGTGTGCGCGAATGTCATCCAGTAAACACTGGATGCGAGTTAGGGAACCATGGTAAATGCAGAGCAACACATACGGATATCTGGGTGTTGTAGAGAAATTTTGTGGACACATTGTTCAAGGTCCAATGTTCTGGATGCAAATGCACGGCAAACGAGGGAGGATGTGATACATTCTTCTCTAACAGGTCCTGTGAATGGATTAGGCCCAAGATACTTGCCCCGTGCATCCAAGCGGACTTGCCTCTGCATGGCGCGTCCTGTTGTAGCTTGCCATCCGGACATGTACGCTCGCCACTGGGACAAGGAAGCAGCAGGTAAATGGTGGCGGTGTGAGTGTAATGGCAAGCGATGTGAGTCACGTGTTGCAGATCCGGACTGCACAGCCACTGAGCCTTCTCCCTCTGAACGCCAAACCGGCCATTCACTTGAAGATGTATGAACTGAAAAATCTGGCCAGATGTATTCAGTCTCTTGTTCAGGTGTCTTCTCGGTTTCTGTAGTCATCAACATTGTCAAGAATATTATCCTCTAAAGAGCTCAAGGAACTCCTGAAGTTCTGAACCATAGTTGACTGTTGAATGCCACGTTTAGCCAGATTTTTCAATTCCTACAGATTCAAGCGCTTCAAGCATTCTTCTGAGCAAATCAAGTCGTACTTCCCGGCCGTCGGCATGTACAGGTTCACGCTTCCCGCACGACGAGTGGCCGAAGGTAGTTCAAGAATGAGATGGTCAGGTTACCACGTGGACAGACTCGGACTCCAGAGGAGGGGGATTCATTGTGGGCCCGAGCAAGTTAGCGGGCAGCATTTTCTTTTAAGATCTAATCTAATCTTGAGGAAATTCGATCCCCCGAAGTTCTGTTTGGGAATGCAGCGATTCATTGGATTGGTGGGTTCATCAGAACTGGTAAGGGAGGGAAAGGCACCAGGCGGTCGACTTCCCGTGTGGAAAATACATGCTCGACGGGGAGACGTCCTCGGGCGACACAGCTGCTTGGCAAGGCGCCCGCAGTTGGTCGTTAAAAGGCCAAGTATTCCTATGAATGGGCATCTACCTCGAGAGCTGCACATGATGTGCGGTGCAGGACCCCAGGGGAAGGCGAGCAGATATAACTCCGACATGAGTCTAAGCCAAGTTCTAACTGTCATTACACAAAGACGGGCCAATCGTATTCATTACTGGTGACGCGCCTGCCGCCCTTCTCTGACCATCTACTGCAGCAATCTGTATGGGTGAAACGGATTTCGGAGCGTGACTGAAATGACTGGGTTGAAACCAGAAACAGCCTGGCCGTTATGGGTTACACTTGAAACGATGGACCTTGTGAGCCTGATTTTTTTCACCGTTTACTCGCTTTTTGCTCAAAACCTTCAGCGTAACGCAAAATTTGGGTGAAACGGCGGCTCCGTTACGCGTTACAGACCCAAAATTTTGAAACAAAACGATGCCAGCGTTATGCGTTACGTTTCACCCATACAGATTGCTACAGTAACAGTACGCCTCCCATGCGAAATCACGACACCGCGTATGTGCATCTCGGACCTTCGCAGAAACAACACATACAGACTCGCACCTGCAGGGACTCGCACCTGCAGGGACTTGCACGGATAGGCAACCACAAAGAGGGCACCGACGGGGAACTCAATCGCATGGAACAGCTTGCAACAAGTTGCAAGCAGAAAATCCATGATATCACTCGTCGACACTCGACATCGAAAATTCGGCCGCCGATGAGCTGAACAAGCTCATAACTCTGAGCTATGAATGAGTCGCGCGTTTTGGTCGGATTCGGCTGGCCTAGTGGTCTTGCTCCGCAAGCTAGTTGGCCTTGAAGTTGTAACTTGGAGACTTCGAAGTTTGCGACTGCATTCTATTTGAGTATTGACCCGGTTCAGACGTGGGACTAAGTTTGACAGATCACGGCTTTTCCATGATAATCAGTGGATCACTTCTCTCAGGGGCCTCGACAAGGCACACATGTTCAAGTCGAACTGCAAGTCTTTCTGCTCCCCGCCCCAACCCCGCAGACAATCGCGCCAGACCAGCCGCGTGAGGCCGGTGGGCTGGTGTCGCTACACACTGACAGACGCCGACTGTCTAATTGGTTTTTTAAAATTTTAACCGATGGATCCACGGTCAGCTATTTTGATCGTCCCCTATCGTCCCACTGTCATCCACTCCCCGAATCCCCGCATAGGACCCGTTATAATTATTGGGACCACGCGGTTGTCCCTCCGCGTCGTCCACGTCCCCCATGTTTTCTGGCGCATACATCGTACCTGTATAATGCGGAATGCTCGACGCCAATAATCCTCTCGTGCAGTTAAAGAGTAGGGCATACCTTCCGTTTATCTTCTGTCGTTTTAACCCTCATGCAGTCACTTCTGCGACATGCAGCTTCTTTGCTTTGGGGACGACGATATACCGGTATGTCTACTGTTCGCCAAGGCTGCATCTATCTCATCTCCTTTGCTAGATTGTACAAGCGGCGAGGGAGGTTGTGGGCGGATGATGCATGGGCCCTGCTCGCATTCATTTCCCTGATCGTACAGGTGGTTGCTGTGTTTCTACATGTACGTGGTACCCCTCAGGTTCCAAGCACCCTAGTAACTGACCAACCACTTCAGCTCCCAGAACCGAATAATTCGCCGCAGTCAACGCGGGTAGCAGGTTGATAACGTTCTTCGAATCCCCGTCAACTTCCGACTGAACATCAACAGTGTATTATTTAATGGCCGCCACATTCTACGTGACGATATGGTCTGTCCATCTCAACAGCGCTACCAGTGGATGGCTTCACTCACTTACAACAGGGCTTCCCGACTGAGTATCCTGTTCAGCATCGTCCGGATCGACCCCTCTGTCACGCGACGCAGGCGGCTGTTCTGGATCGCCTTCGCCTTCGTCGCGGCTTGCTTGTTCTTGCTCGCACAACTCTTCTGGGTGTGCGAGCCCGACCCCTCGTGGAAGAAAGCCTCCAACCCTCAGTGTCACTTGACGCGCGTAGTCGCCATCTGCCAGCTCGTTAGTGAGTGCGGTACTGCTCCCTCGAAATTTAATCGAAGCGTTCCCAAGCGGATGTCGTGGCCGACTCGATCCTGCTCCTCGCTCCGTTGCCCTTGTTCCGGAACCTCTTCGACAAGGCCCTGCGCAATAAACTAACCTTGATCTTCTCGACCTGCGTCGTGACCACCATTGTACGCGTTCAGCTGTACTCGAAGCAAAAGCTCATCTCCACAGGTTTCGCTTGTCCACGCTGCCTATATCCTCACCAACGGACATATCAAGGTCTTAATCTCCGGCGTGGTCGAGGTGCGCTCGGTTCCCAGTAATGTTTATCATAATATTCAATCCAATCCAGGACTCGTTCAGCCTCATCGTTGCGAACATCCCGGTGGTCGTAACAACCATGATCGACGTCGTCGGCGAGAAAGACCACACGAGCATGTTCACGAGCATGTTCTGGTCCAGCGACGTGCCGCAGACCACACGGCAGGGCGTCTTGACCGGGCAAGCGGACAACTCGGACGATATGGAGCTCGCGTATAATCAAAGCGGGGACGACGATATCGGTACGGGTACCGAGACGTCGTTCTCCTCGAAGCGCGTGGATCATAAGTGATACATAGTATTATGACCTTTGTATTTGTGCTTGTAAGCCGGGCTACGAAGCCCTCAGACTAAATACATGTAGCGAGGTTTTCGACCCCGATGGACCAAACTGCAATGCCTTTCTCCAAGCATTCTTCTTGAACGAATATAGGTCGAGATGTATTACGGCCAACTGCACGCACAACAGCACGGGGAACGTGGGGTACAGGCGCTCGCGCCGCATCTCGCCGTTGCTGCTGCGCGCGGAAGGCAACGGTCGCAAGATACTTCAGACTGGGTGCGCCGTCCTGTTTGACTTCGTTGTCGCCTGCTGTGGGTTTGACGTGGAAGGATCATATATTTTTCATTCAAGCAGTCGTTACAGGCGGGTCATCAGCCGTGGCGAATGATCTAGAAGGACCAGAACGACCAGAACGACCGTGTTCACTGGATATTTCCGCAGCAGATGGTGAACGTTCCTCCGCAACGGTTTCAAGATTCGGTGCATTATCATGAGGTCGTTCACCGTTTTCTGAGGGGACAGGCGGCCAGGAAGCCAAGGTGACCACAAATTCAGGATCAGACGAATCTTGTTGCTGCACCAATGAGGCGTCCAGATTCCGCGGATGGAAGTATCGTTCGTTCCAGAGGTAGATGAATTCGCGGACGTTCTGGGCTGAGTGCGCGGGGTACGATTGTTCTCCGGCTGGAGAATGTGAAGCGTTATGCTCCGCGCTTTCGCCGCGCGATTGTTTTGGAGAGGAGGAGAGGCTTTTCGTAGAAGTCTTTTCTCTGGCTGCAGATTGCGAAGCATTAGGCTCCGCGCTTTCGCCGCGCGACTGTTTTGGAGAGGACGAGAGGCTTTTCGGCAAAGTCTTTTCTTTCGCTGGAGATTGCGAAGCATTAGGCTCCGCACTTTCGCCGCGCGACTGTTTTGGAAAGGAAGAGAGGCTTTTCGTAAAACTCTTAAGGTCATGTCCGGTACTTAGTACCTCGTGGGGAGGTGGTAGATCTGGAGCTGAGAATGCAGCATCCATGTATTTTGAGGGCGTGGGACGCCCGTAGGAAGATTCTGATGAGTTCATTGAGCGGTTCTGTGCAGGTTTGAAAACGAATTTCCCTTCGGATTCGGCGGATGTCGCCATAGGATTATCAGGCCGAGGTGGTGATACGAGGTTGTAAGCAGGAAGATCGGTGCCACTAGCGGCAGCCTCTGGGTGCGAGAGGGATATCTGCCCATTCCAAGCACCGGAAACATCCTAAGCATCCTTCGTCAGTTCGAAGGACGGCCCAGAAGAACAGGGTAAACGTACGAGCACAAATCTATCCCAATCGCGAGCCCCAACCGCGGGTGGCCCCTGGGTATTCTCATACGCAGTATAAATCCTGCGTGCCTCTATATCAGGATTCCCGAGATGCATGACCGTAAGCGGGTCCACCCTGGGCAGAGGGAAGGTGGGAGCCGGGGCCTTGAAGAAGGCCGACGGACGCGTGGTCAAAGGGCGGGAGGGCGAGATTCGGGTGAAACCGTGTCCCGCTGGAAAAAGAGGCACCTCCATCGGAGTAGGGGAAGGCTGCCGACGCGGGGTACCTAGATCTCGACTTCGCTGGAGCGAAGGCGCGTAGAAAGGAACCCCAGCATAGTGGGTCTGGTACGGATCTGCTTCTCTTGTCCACTGAGCTACTGTCCGCATCCACTCCCGGTCGAGGGGGTCGCCGTAGCGGTGGAAGGTCCGGACAATGAGGAAGAAGTAGATCACGCCCAACGAGAAAACGATGGTGAGACCTATCCGGGTGCCGAGGGCGGCGCGAGGAGACATGGCGAAGTCGACTGGGTCCTGGGAGGATCCGCTTAGCCATACGAACGACATAATGCAAGTCAAGAACGTGATGATCGACCTGCACGGGCGGTGTCAGCTCAAAGAATGCCGGAGAAGGCGATGCTCACCAAGCTAACCAGATGGCTGGCTTAAGAAGACGGGTATCAGATCGGTTTTGTGAGTCTCATAAGATGGAATGCCAACCATTGCCAGAAGCACCCATACGTTCCACCAGATACTTGTCGTTCCTTTCTGGGCTTCCTGTGCGAAAGTCAACGAGGTATTGGTAGGTCCACCGAAGATAGGACGGACATTGGCAAAGCTGCTAGCCTTGTGCATCTTCCGCATCGTCCCAAACCTGATGATGTACATGCAGCCGTACAGCAGGCTCATGAGCGCGCATATGAGCGAGAACAGTGCCGATGTACGGGTTATCGGGTGAGACGCCGCTTCAATCTGGAGCATCGTCAGAATGGCTCTACGAAAGGTATTACTGAGCGCGGGAGCGGTGGATAGACCGTGCGACATACGACATCAATAGGACAGATATGATGTTCAGCGTCTTCCACTCGCGCATCAAAGAGTCGATGAAGCTCTCCCAGGATGTCCGGAACTGGAGCAAGCTCGGAGGTAGTGGCTGCTGATCTGGCACCATTGCTTGAACCTGCCAAACGAAGTTGTTGGTGGCGGTCCACTGGTCGGCCTTGGCGCGCGCCATCCGCTTGATGTCCGGTAAGCTGAGACGTGCATCTTCGAATATGCGGGTAACGCGCGAGAAGTACAGCGCTGGGATGCGGAGGAGCAAGTGCAGATAAAGCTGCCGTGGAGCAGCATCAAAAAGCAAGAAACCGACGAAGGATATGGCCGTCAGCAGGGCGGAGGAAAGTGTCCCCCGGCTACTATCGAAGGTCACGGTTACAGGAAAGGGCAAGCTGGACCCCGGGATGCCGGTTGAGTATATGGGCTTCCTATACTTATACTTCCTATACTTATAGCCGGTCTCCACGGGGAGAGAGGCGGACCCTCGGTGACTGCGTTCAGCTCTCCGACGGACTCGCGGGGGTGACCGACTGCGTGAGCTGTGCGTGCGCTGGGACGCGTAAGCGGATGTGGGAGAGGGCAGATAGGACAAGCTTGTGCTGGACAAGCTTGCGCTAGGGAGTGCACCCAAGCTGGAGGCAATGGTCGTCGGTGAGCCGGTGATTGCATGCGGCCCAGAATGCCGACGCGCCGGTGCCGAGCCCACGGAGGGCATGGAAGCAGGACCTCGCAATTCAGACGAGGCGGGTATGGCAGCCTGCCCCCAATTTCTGGATGGCCGAGCTGGACTACGGCTGCGACTGCGGCTGCGGCTGCCGTCCGGCGGGGGGAGAGCCGGAGGCGTGGAGGGACGAGGCCTATACCAGCGCGGACCGTCAGAGGAATGATCCCATTCGGGTGGTGCCTGGCCGAGCCTTAATTCCTCCCGCGAACGGGAGTGCCTGCGGTGTCGAAGAGGAGGCGAATGGGAGCGGGAACGAGAGCGCGAACGCGAACGCGAGCGCCGCCTCCGAGACCGGGATCGCCGATCCCGTTCGGGTGGTGCCTGACCAACCCTTGATTCCTCCGGCGAACGGGAGTTCCTGCGGTGTCGAAGAGGAGGCGAATGGGAGCGCGACCGAGAGTGCGAACGCGAGCGCGGCCTCCGAGACCGCGATCGGCGATCCCGTTCGGGTGGTGCCTGACCAACCCTTAATTCCTCCCGCGGACGGGAGTTCCTGCGGTGTCGAGGAGAAGGCGAATGGGGTGACCGAGAGTGTGAACGCGAGCTCCGCCCCCGAGACCGTGATCGACTGCGTCTAGATCTGAGTATTGACGGGGCATACACAACTCGAGGCTCAACGGGCGCCTGCTGAGACGGGATGATGGGGACGGCGGTGGGATACGCGTTATTTGACCATGGGTTGTAGGCGGATTGCGCAGGCGGGGCCAGAGGCACACCAAACATGGGAGTCGCAAAAACCGGAGCATTCCAAGTCGGGGCGTTTGCCAGGTCTGCATCTTCGGCGGGCTGGGGCCGAGACGGACGTGTACGCCAACCTCGCCGTGCCTCGAAAGGATTGACGGCGACGAATAGCGGTTCGGGTGGAGACCCCCAGAGGTCCGCGTGCTGACCGAAACGACTAATACCCGGCGGATTTTGGGGCATCGGATTTGGGACTGACCTGTACTCTTGTGGTACAGCATAGTTTCCACCTGAGGGCACCGTCCACGGTGCTGGTGCAGACTGGGGCTGGCGAGGACGGGACCCAACTCCTTGTGCTGTGTTTCCTTGCGCGCCGGTGTTCCAAGCGTACGATTGATTTGCACCTGAGGTTTGAGCTCGAGGAATCGCCGGGACTGGTCCCCAAGCCGGAGGTGGTCCATTCGAAGCCACAGATGCGTTGTCTGAATCCATGCTGTCCTATTCAGGGCTTGGCTGGACTGGATGCGGCACGCTGAGTTCGACGAGCAAAGTGAAGAGAAGAACCAACCGAAGTGATCAGATCTTTACCCAATCAGCGTGTAAACAACGCGAATCGTCGCGGTCGAGATAATCGTAGTGGTAACACTAGCTAAAACCATTTTTTTGTTTTGTTTTGGGGGTGTAGGTGAAGAGAGAGAGGTAAGCTACTGGATTGAATATGTGTGTAACACTGTGTTTACAAAGAAACGCGGTCATGTGGCTTGTATTGGTCGCGTCAAACGAAGGTGTACTATCGGGAAGTTTCGAGCCATTGGTTTGAATAGTGCCAAGATACTAGGTTTAATGTACGATCCCGAGAAATGTAAAAGAATTGTTAGTTCCATGCATGTTGGTTGAATCGTGTCAGCCAGTCATCGATCGTCTCAAGGTCAGGACGGGAAACAAGACCCTCGCCCATCCTCTGAGATATCTTCTGAAAATCATCGACATCTCCTCCACCCTCCTCGATCACCCGCTTGATTAGCTTGCAGACCTGTGGATGTCAAGTTGGGACCGTTGACTTTCAACTGATAAAAGTCTGCAAACCTGTTTGTGAGGGGCTTTCGGATCCTTCCACGCTTTGAGCTACACCAATTCATCATCGTGAGCATTCCTATTCATTCCAGGAGAGAGAGCAAAATGTGTTGCAACGTACCTGGCACTCAGCGTTGCAATATTGGAACACGCCGCACCCGCTGCATCTGTTAAACTTCATGTCTCCCTGCCCTGGTTCCGCCCTCGCTCTTGAGCAGTCAATTTCAGAGCATGCGTTGCGTTTGAGATAGATGGCGAGAGTGTGGAAAACACTCTCAGGGCCCTCTTCACGTAAGGAGCGAAAGCGGTAAATCCAACCGGTAATCTGCAACACCTCGGCCGGCGAAATCTTCAGCGCGCTCCGTCCCGAGGGTTGAAGAGTGTTTAAATCGCCTCCCGCTTCTTCAACAATCTTCTGCATCAATTTGCAGATATCGCGATCATCACCAAAAGCGTGGGATCGATGCGAGGCCTCGCGAGGGTCTGCAGAGCTTCAAAATGCATCAAAAGGCACGAAAGGTTTCATAAGGTCTTTGGTCTGTCAAACGGCCTTACGCCGGAACTATTTTTCTGCAGACCCATCAAAATCCTTCAAAAGGTGTTTCGTCTTTCGGCTGGTCTGTGAGTTTTGGGCACCAATGTGTCGGTCTGCGCATTGTGCGAAAGCCCTACAGCTCTTTGGAGATTCAATGAAATGCCGCCATACGCTCCGGACGCTTATATTGTTCGATTGGTTCATGTTTTCCATAAATTCAGCAAGACATGGATTTCTGCATTACAGTACATCGGACTTCTAGCTACGGCCTAACTGATAGCGGCACTTGGTTCTGCAGACCTTGAGAAGGAGAAGTATTGAGTGACAAAAGAAAGAGATGTAAGATAACGATGACGCACCCTATAGGGCCCATGAGCGAGCCGGACGCTCATGCTGAACACGCATGGCTGCTCTGGAGTAGGAGTTGAAGGGACACTGTTTGTCTGCCTCGGCGCCGAGCGAGCGTGTGCATGTCGCGAAGCGGAACATGGACCGGCGATGAGGTGGACGCAAAGGATCGAGTGGGGTATGAGGGACTTGGAGTAGATAGGGTTGCAGTCAAGGGGTTGCAGTCGAGGGATTGAGGCTGTTCAGAGCTTGATGATTTGAGAGGAACGACAGTCGGCGCCAAATTGCGGCAGGTCTTGAGTACATCGAGCTTGAAGTTCCATAGGGCTTCGGAACTTGAGACGTTGACGCGTTGACGCAAGTGCCTTGAACACCACAGAGTTCGGAAATCAGAGGCCCAGCAATAGAGAAGATTCGGAAGGGGACGGTGGGGGAACGGGGGAAGAGGGAAGATGAGGGGAGAGCAAAGGCCACGTCGCACGTCAACCATCTTTGATGGGATCATGATCGCGCACGGACCACGAGCGGAGTCTGAAAGACTTCACACGGATTCGTGTTTCCGCGTTTCCATGTCAGTCATCCGTGTCTCAACGTTTCAGTTAGCGGTATATCCCGGATTCTAGCAGCGAGTTGTCAGTGGTATCCCAGTTGCTCACACAAAGCCACGGATAGCGTGCAGCCGCGCTATGACGCTCAAATTCGGAGCGAGGTGACTGACATGTCCCAAAACGGTACCGGGCGAAGCCATACGATGAATTGTGGATGTGACGAACGGGAGACATATCTTGGGAGAAGATGCACATTCCCTTCAAGCTTGTGAAATGGTGTTACAAAGTATGCAACTTACTGAACTGCTTTGTACGCTCGGTGCAAGGACAACATAAGGGTGATGGCAACTACGCAATGCCTGTACAGAGTGGCGGGCACCCATGTATTACATTGCAGTTCCATGGATGCCCTTCGACGAATTGCGAACTTGTTATACAGGTTTCGTGCGGTATGCGAGGCCTTTTGAAGCCTTACAAGACCCTGCCGACGGCTATCAGGATTGCCATCATCAAAGGGGATCAGAGGGATTTTCCACATTTGGTGATGATGGGCATATCTGGGATCTTTCCACGCGAGTTTCTGGTGCTCTTTCGAACACCAACACAATATTTTGCAGTCTCCGCAACGCCGCAGCTTGGAAGACGTTTGAAGGGATTCAAAACAACCAACCATGGAACACCGCTCCTCCATCTTGAGAGCCAGAAGGTCCTGGCGTACCAGAAAAAGCGGGTCAGAGTAATGCTTTTCCCAAGCGTCGGATATCTCCCGCGCGCCAGATTCCAATGCATCTCGAGAGACTCCATACTTTTGGTTGAGATCCAGAATCATGGTGGCGGTAACCTCTCGAAAGATTTGAATGGAGGTGTCGCGGGGCCCGCCACTCTGCGGATCCTTCTCACCGCCTGGAGGAAAGAGTCGTGATCGGGTATAGAGCTCCAAGACAGCATTTGCGCTCTCGAAGAACGGCTTGTCCTCATTGCCCCAGAAGCGGGAGACTTCCGTAGATGTAAAAGCGCCACGAGTACGCCGCGACGAGAACTGTACCAGGAATAACTCCACATAGGAGATACGCTGATTGAACGAGCGGGCGACGAGCGCGGCAGTCTGCGGCGAGAACCAGGGCGCTTCCATCCGCTGCCCAGCCTCTGCACACGCTCGGCGTATGGTCGCGACCACCAGCGCAGGTAATGTATTGGAAGCGACCATGTTGGGGACGATGAGGGTGCGACAGAGACGAATGAGCTGGGAGAGCAAAGCGAGGGCAGATGGGGCGGGATCGGGTATGTGTTCAAGCCACTGTTCGAGGGATTGGATAGTGACGTCCGGACCGTGGGGAAGCAGATCGGCAGGCTTCCTTGGCCACATCTTGATTTCACCCTTGGCTGTTTTTGTAACAGACAAAGGTTGGAGATAGTCGAACAAGCCCGCGAAAAGGTTGAACACAACGCAGTGGAAGGGCGTCATGGAAGTGGGAGCTGTCGCGCCGAGCATACGCTCCCATCTGTCATGATAAATTTTCCCGCCGATATCGTGTTGCTGCTTGCAAGCGACGTCCACCTTCGTGGGACACCTGCAGTTGTTCATCTGGATTTGGAGCTGCCGGAATTGTTCGGTGGTCCTCTTGGCCGTCAAAAACGCCATGACGGTGGGCCACACTGTATCCACGTTGGTCGAGCCACTTTTTTCTGTTGAACGGTTAGCGAGAAGACTTTGACATCGAGGAACATAGAGGACTGTCAAAAAAGTTCATAGTAGGGAGAAGTAGCGGTAGTGCGCAAACTGGGAGACAATAAGGGTCTCCCAGCATTTGTTGGGTAAGACGAACAGCCTGCGCCTGGTCCATCGGCGTCGTCGTGATATAATAATCTGCAGGGAAAGGATTCGACATTGAGCCAGTGGTGGTGGTTTGAGAGCAAGCTTGGTGCATCACCATTGGTGATCTACTGATCATCGCGATTGATTGAAAAGTGTTACTGTAAAAATCGCAAAAATATTGGTTCAATTTAATTATTACCGTTGAGCCGGGTCAAAACTGGTCAAAATTCCATACAAGAATTCCGGCGTGTGTGAATAGCGGTAAAGCGCAAAAATAGTAGTAAAGCGCAACAAAAGAGAACTCTCGACCTGGGAGTCGAACCCAGCTTTCGCGCGCAACCGTTACTACGATGACAAGCGCGTGTACTGACCGATATACTAGTCAAGAGTGATAGTGGAGGATTTTGATGCTCATTGAATCACACAAGTGTAGGGAAATTTCATGAGGTATCTGGCCATGGGAGGCTGAATATATGCGAGGAGGCCCATTGTCGAGCTCCTGGGCTAGGAAAATGTTCACATACTTATGCGCTGCTGAAGCCTTCCGCTAAGTTACTGATAAGCCTAGGCTTCCGTAAATCGAACCACGATTACGAGATGTTCAAAAGTTGAATCAATGGTTGAAGTTTGATAAAGTTGAGCAGCCTGGATTGAATCTCGGAGGTCGCATCTCGTGTATTCACATACATACTGTAATGTAATGTCACAATCTGTATTTCGAGGGTCCGACTTGAAACAGGGTTCCAGAATGAAAATTTTGGGCACACATACGAGAAAACTTTCGTGATGTGAGTGCCTTCCCAATATTCTGATTTTGTACAACCTAAGTTGAAGACAAACAAACGAATTTGAACTCTGAACAAATCAGGCGGTAAACACTTTCCCCTTGATGATATCGGCCCCTTGAGTAACAGTCCGTGAGCGGTACTCCGTCTAATGATTGATCAAATCTTACCGAGCTCCCCAAGAGCGTACGCAGTGGCTATTCCGCAAATCATGAGCAACAGGTGATGATAGAATAGTATGCAGTAAGCCTTCACCTTGTAAGTGAGCCCCAATGTGCAGCGGAACAATGGAGATGTCAACAACACGAATGTTCGTTGTGTTGTACACCTATCGGGTTTAGTGTGATACACTTTTGTTTTTGTAGCAATACACCGAACCTTGAGGTGGTTGTCAACGACGCCTCCATCCACAAGTGGGAGCATAGAGCAGGAGCCGACAGTGTCTGACGATAATGAGATAATAACCGGCCAAGCTTCGAGCAACGTACGCCAAGTGGTGCTCAAAGTAGACTTGAGGTAGTCTAAGAGAATTTGTCAGGAATGGCCTTCATTTAGCCACGAACGGACCCGCAATTTGCTCATCGGTTTGAACATCTGGCCCGGGACGAATTTCTACTCCGGTCAAGAACTTTTTTCAATGGCTCCTGGTCAATGATCTTGCGGCAAAACTTGATCTGTTCAACTAGCTGGAGGAGGTCTAATCCCAGTTTGATCAGACAACATGCAAGAAATAATTCTGTCGGACCGTATTCGCATTCGAAATACTTTGGATCGATGTTCGGCGGCACGAGTGGGTCACTCGACGCAATATGCTAGGCAAGCTATTAGTTCCTGTTGTAGATCTTTGTGAAATTACAAACGATAGATCCGCGCGAGAAGGGATTATTCAGAAGCGCTGTTGTCGTAAGATGCTGTTTGCCAGGCGCAGGTAAGTCTAGAGAACATGTGTCAGTAAATGACAAGTAAGTACAGAACCGATGGGATCACTAGGTATAGGTTTGAACAGCGGCCACAGGATAAATTCGCAGCTGGGCTGATTATCCTGCAAGTGTTTGAGTTGAATATCATATTGCTTCTGTAGGGATGGCGGGATCCGTTTCGAGGATATCCCTCCGTATATGGACTTCGTAAGACACTCGTGGAGGGTTTCGTGGGCAGGACTGATCGATGCCAAAGGCACGAATGAGACGCATGTCGGGGCCATACCGAAAAAAGTCGTGGGGGAAGTCTCGCTGAAGGCAATGGTTAGAGAAGAGAAGATGACGAGCTTGAAGAACTCAAACTAAATTTCGGAGACTATTTCCGGCCGCAGCTCTACGGGGAGTCAGCGATTTTACAGACAGAAATATGTGCTCTACCAGCATAGACACTGGCGAAAACATGCTCCTGCACATTTTCCCCAACGCCTGGTAGGCGAACTCGGGTTTGAATACCGGCTCTTTCGAGAATTGCTGTGTTCCCGATGCCGGAGAGTTCCAGTATCTGTCATTTCAGCACGGTCAGATACGGGTTTCGTTCGTTGAACACACCACACCTGAGGAGACATAATTGTCCTGGAAAAATCGAACGACCGCGTTAACACACGTGCATTGGAAGTAGAGGGATACCTTACCCAGCGGAGAGAATAACCTCTTTGCCAACCTTGACAATATGATGGGCTTCTTCGTTGAGAAATACCACCTCAACGGCCGTAGCGCAGCCATTTTCATCCACTTCTGTGACGATTTTCGTTACGTGGCCGCAGACGACAACCATAAGGTTCTCGCGGGATGCATTGGGCTGATAGTATCTCTGGGAAGTACGGAGTTCAGAATCAAACAGGAATTCAAAGGAACTCGTAACGTTTGCCGAGTAAGACCTGATCCCCTCTGCGGGATCAATGGTCATGGGAGTCAACCAGGTGCCGGTGGTCTACGAACTCGTTGAGTTGGGCACTAATGGTCAAACACACTCACATTGCCGGCGAACTTGAGTGGGAAAAGATAAACACGATTGCACCAATTTCGCACAGTGCTCACCGGTTTTTCCGCGAGATGAATTCCAAGATTCTTCATCGCCTGATGCAACTTCAGTCAGAACTCAAAGCAGACGCAACAAGACGAACACCGACCATCTCATAAGGAAGTTCGAGAGTCGATGATACTGGCGGATAAGAGACAGCCAATGGTCCTGTCGATGAAAGACTTCAAGAGCGTCACCGTTACAGTAAAGGCGGTCTCCTACCATCCACTCCGTGATGATACAGGGCGTAATTCAATGTCTCGCTGTTCTTGACTGCAACCGGCTGGATGAACTGTTCCGACTTCGAACAATAGCGCTCAAGCAGCTCCCAGTTCCACCCTCGGTTTCCCAGCTCTTCGAACGCTAGTGTTCAAAATACGTTGGCCTTGTACGAACGCCGTGAGATGTAGTATGGGCCCCCACCGTCGATGTCTGACTTGGAAGGGCGATGGTACTGCATATAATTGAGAGCAGAGCTGCCACCGAGCCCCTTGCCGCTAGGCTCGTTTCAAGAACAGTCCAATGAGACACGGAGATAACTGATTACCGGTTGAAGGCGAAGGCCCTGCCTTTGCATGATTTTTGGGGGACCTGGAGAATGGCGCGAGTAAAAATTCTCGTCTACATGATTCGAACTCCGATTGTACTCACCGTTTGAAAGCCCCAATCGTACTGAGGGTTACCGAATCGGGTCCCAAATTGGGCGGGTGAGACTAGGAAGCTATCATCAACTCTACCAGGTCGGATAAAGTGCGCAGATACCAACGGATATCGGGATCATCCAGATTCGCGGGCCCAGCCTCGAGGACGAGCACGGACACGCAAGGATCCTCAGACAACCGAGTCGCGAGTGTGAGCCCTGCCGTCTAGATGTTCGGAGATATTGACTGAGAATTCAATTCGCAACGGAATTGGCTTACGCCGCCGCCTGGATATTACAGCTGAGAGATAGACCGGAAATAAGCAGCGAATGTTGCACTTGCCGATGATAATGTAGTCGAATGCCTTGCCAGCCACCTCTTTTGGCGGTAACATCATGTTGAGACGAGGAAACGAGAAAATAACGTTGGACGAGGCGGGTTGCTGGCAATCGCAGGCGTGGCAATGCTGCTTATCGACGCAGTCGATTATATACTCCCACGTGGGCGTCCGGGATTCGCCGGCTAACTTGGCGTTCCGAGTCTATCGTGAGATTCAAGAAGATGGTCGCCGTCGATGTAGGAGCTAGGCCGCTGACAGTGACGGCGACTGAACTTCAACTTGAACTTGGAATTGAACCAAGATCACGTGCGTGTTCAACTTGCTTCGGCAAATTTCTTTAATTTGGAAATTAAATCGTTCCCGTGTCCGCCTGGAAAGAGCGGCTCTCAGAAACCAACAGCTTTGCATGACAGAATTCGAGTAGGTATCTTCCCCGTAGAATTGAAACTGCAAGATGCACAAGTTGTGTTCCAGTGTTGGTCGAAGTTGATCCAGCTGGTTCCGGTAGCTCACTAGTAGTAATGAGCACCACCCAGAGAAGGAAAACGGGGCCGCCGTTTCGTAAAGAGGTTCATCATCAAATTTATCTGTCGAATAACGAATAAACATAGAAAGATGCACAGTACTTGTAAGACTTTTAGACGGTCACGGGCGCAAGGTACTCGTCGACATTAGCCTTTACCCTCGGGTCCACATTGGCCAAAATCGTTACCAGCTCGTCCCTATGGCTCAAATTCAATTTCTGAACCGCTGCACCTGCGACATAACTCACCAAAGGTGATCCTGCAACTTCTGGCCCTGCGCATCGAGCACAAAATCGCTAACCTCCACCACCTCTGCGTGCGAGATGTAGGCGCCGCGCAGCGTGTCGGGCTGGTCCTGCTGACCGACGGCGGCCCAGACAAGGCGGCGGCTGCCGACCTCGGTTGTAAATGCCAAGGCACGTTCCATGAGGTAGTCGACGACCGCCATGACGCCCGTGAAGCCGCGCCGCAGCTCGGAATAGCAGTACCCGGGGTTGACCGTGTTGACGATGAGCGGCGTGGAAGGCGGGAGGCGCGCGTTGAGGGCGCGGGTGAAGAAGACGTTGAGGACTGTAGTTGCAGGTTTGAGTTAGTCTCAAGAAGGATGGGATACCTGCGCACGCTTTGTGAGCATATATCTGGTGGCCATGATCCTGCGAATGTGCGTCAATTAATTATTCGTACTCTCGAGAAAGATTGCGCACTTGGTTGTGCAGTATTCCGAGCTCCCAAGAGTCTTGATGGTATCCGGATTCTCGCAGACGCGTTTTTCGATGTCGACCCAGTAATGCACCTCGCTTGACACGACGACGAGCCGGGGAAGCGTGGAATGTTCTTTCGCCGTTTTGATCAGAGCGGGAAGGAGGAGAAGGGCGACGAGGGGAGTCGAAAGGCAGTTGATCTGGAGACTGTGAAGGATTTGTTAGGTGTTAATGACTGGGTCGATAGAGAAACTCACGAGGATTCCCACCCGTCCTTGGTGGCTTCGTATTTATCCGTCGCGATAGCAGCGTTCTCCACGAGGATATCCAGACGGCCCCCATCGCGTTCAAACTTGTCCGCAAACTGCTTCACGGACTCGAAATCTGCGAGATCGACGAGCCACAACTCTGCCTTCGAGTACCCGGTCTCAGCTTTCAATTCTGACAAGACAGTGAGAAGTGATAAAAAATCGAGCTGAAAGCGTACTCTCCACAGCAGCCTGCCCCTTGCTTTGACTGCGGCAAGCGAGGATGAGCCTAGCAGGATTCATCGTCGCGAAATGCTTTGTCGCCTCAAACCCCAAGCCAGTGTTTGCACCAAGTACGATGACGGTCTTGCCAGTGAGATCGACCTTGACCACAGGCTTCTGCGCTCGCCATTGCCCGACGATGAAATTCCAGACTCCGCTACGCATGATGGTGGTGGTAAGGAAACGAAGACGATGGCGGACGAGAGTCGCCGACGACGCGTCACCTTATCAAGCGGCAAGCCGCTGACACAGCTATTGGACGCGTTATCCGGTTCTGGCCAATGACAAGCCGAAGCTGGCTTCGAGCGCGTCCCCTGCCGTAAGGTAGCAGGTGGAAAATATAGAAGACCGGCAACCCCGCCGCTCGCGGTTAAGACTACATACAACTTCCAAAGTCCGCTGATCGCCGTCTTGCCGAACATGATCCGTTCAACTCCGCTTGCGAATTGTCGGTGCTGCGGGCTTGTGCCATATAAACAAGTGGGTGTCTTAGAGGACGGCGCGTAACTTAGGTAGCTAAAGATAAGAGCGGTAGCCTTTCAGTGAAAGCGGTCAAACACTTCAACCACCGAGGTTGAACACCAGACACGTGACCTTGGTTCGATTTCGTTCATCGTACCACTGGTAGTTATAGAAACGAATTGTCTGTGCCAAAAATCAGCGCCCCAGTGCAACCTGGTGCTTGTTTGATTTCCCCGGTGGCCTCCTCATCTCCTCGTAATGGGAAAGCCAAATGGTTCAAGGAATACTTACGTGTCCTATACATTGATGCTGCGCGAAAGGTACTTCTCAACATTCGCCGTAACTCTCGGGTCGACCTTGCCCAATATTTCCAAAAGCTCGTACCTAGAACACAGAATTCAAGCTTAAAAAAGGCAATCAAAATCGCGACGAACCAGGAACGGTCTTGCATCTTAGCGCCTTCTGCACTCAGCACAAAATCGCTGACTTCCTGGATCTGGTACCCAGACACAAACGCGCCCCGCAATTTCTCGGGTTGGTCTGGATATGCGAGCGCGCCCCATACGAGCCGCCGGCTGCCCACCTCCGCGGTGAACGCCATTGCCTTCTCCCTGATATAGTCCACTACAGCACGGACACCTGTGAGTTCGCGTCGAAGCTCGGAGTAGCAGTACCCCGGACAGACGGCGTCGACAACGAGCGGTGTCGAGGGCGGTAGGTGCGCGTTCAGAGCGCGGACGAAGAAGACGTTGAGGACTTCGGAATTGTTTAGTGTGCGGATGAAGCTTCGTATGGAAAATATATTCACGCTTTGTGAGTGAGTATCGGTTCACCATGTTCCTGCAGATAGTAACTTTAAGAACGGGCACGCCTGGGAACTAAACACGTACTTGTCTGTGCAATACTCGGCGCTTCCGAGAACCTTGAGCACATCCGGATTCTCGTAGATCTCTTTTTCGATCCCCAACCAGTAGTGCATGCTGCTTGAAACTACGACAATCCTGGGGATTGTGGAATTCTGTTGAGCCGTTCTTATCATCGTGGGCAGCAGCAGGAGGGCCAAAAGCGAGGTGGAAAGATCGTTGACTTGGAGACTGCGTTCGTATTGGCCCTGCTACAATGAACGAGAGAGGAACGAACGAGGATTCCCAGCCATCGTCGGTAGCTTTGTATTTGAACGTCGAACCGATTGCCGCATTCTCAACAAAAATGTCAAGTCGACCACCATCGCGCTCAAATTTGTCTGCGAATTGCTTCACGGACTGGAAGCTGGCGAGGTCGATGATCCATAGTTCTGCCTTGGAGTAGCCGGTCTCAGCTTTTAATTCTAGCAGGGAGATAAGACAGTGAACATTGAAAACAGTGGACAATGTACTCTCCACTGCAGCCTGGCCCCTGCTTTGGCTGCGACACGCGAGAATGAGGCGTCCCGGTTTCATCGTAGCAAAGTGCTTCGTGGCCTCGAAGCCGATCCCAGTATTGGCCCCAAGCACAACAACGGTCGAGCCCGTGAGATCCGCTCGGACGACAGGTAGTTGCCTTTTCCATTGTCCCACAAAGAAAGTCCAGAGGCTGAGATGCATGATGATCCAGGTACGAGAAAGGGAAGAGTATTAAGGGGGACAGGATGGGAAGTGGGGATCTTGAGCAAGTGGTAAGCTTGCCGCCGGCGCCGCGACGCGTCAACTACGGGTGTGGTGCCGGTGAGTAACTCGAGACAGTCATGGAATTTACACGGAAGTGCTGTTCCTGATTTGCGCTGTCAAGGTATTGGCTGGGAGAATTCCTGTCGCTTCTGATATCGATGGTAGTTTGCTTTTTCCAGTCGTTACGCACGGAATAGCCCGTGTCAGTGGACAACTCCGCCTGCGCCTGATTTTTTTTCTTGTCAGTCTGCTCATTCCTGAGTTTCCTGGAATCAAATTGTGCAAGCCATAATACTTATTGGCTGGGTATCCTAAACATCGATGCTGCGCGAAAGGTACTTCTCCACATTCGCCGTAACTCTCGGGTCCACCTTGCCCAATATGTCCAGTAGCTCGTACCTAGAACGACGAAATTCAGCTTAAAGACGCGGCTTTTGTATACTGCGACGAACCATAAACGGTCTTGCACCTTGGCACCCTCAGCACTGAGCACGAAGTCGCTGACCTCTGTGATTTGGCACCCAGACACATACGCGCCCCGCATTTTCTCGGGCTGCTCAGGATACGCGAGCGCACCGTATACGAGCCGCCGGCTGCCCACCTCTGCGGTGAACGCCATCGCCTTCTCCATGAGCCAGTCCAGCACAGCACGAATGCCTGTGAGTTCGCGCCGAAGCTCGGAGTAGCAGTACCCGGGGCAGACGCTATCGACAACCAGTGGCGTCGAAGGCGGAAGGTGCGCGTTCAGAGCGCGGACGAAAAAGACGTTGAGAACTATTTAGATCGTTTAGTGTGTGGATAGACTCTCCAATGTAGATACGTACGCTTTGTGAGTGAATATCGCTCTCCCATATTCCTGTGGAGACATGGTAAATTCTGTAATCTGGCACAGATGGGAGCTAAACACGTACTTGTCCGTGCAGTACTCAGCGCTTCCGAGACTCTTGAGCATATCCGGGTTCTCGTAAATCTCCTTCTCAATCTTCACCCAATAATGCATGCCGCTGGCAACTACGACGATTCTGGGGGTTGTAGAATGCTGTTGGGCCGTTTGTATCATCGTAGGCAGCAGGAGGAGGGCCAAAAGGGAGGTGGAAAGATCGTTGACTTGGAGACTGCGGTCGTGTTAGTCTTGATACGACGAAAGATAGATGAACGAACGAAGATTCCCAGCCATCGTCGGTAGTTTTGTAACTGAAAGCGCCGATTGCCGCGTTCTCGACGAGGATGTCAAGGCGGCCGCCATCGCGCTCAAATTTGTCGGCAAATTGCTTCACGGACTCGAAGCGGGCGAGGTCGATGATCCACAGCTCTGCCTTGGAGTAACCAGTCTGGGCTTTCAATTCTGGCGGAAAAATAAAAATAAGAGGTGAATGTTGAAAGATAGTGCGGCAACATACTCTCTACTGCGGCCTGGCCCTTGCTTTGGCTGCGACACGCGAGAATGAGGCGTCCCGGATTCATCGTAGCAAAGTGCTTCGCGGCCTCGAAGCCGATTCCAGTATTGGCCCCGAGCACAAGGACGGTCTTGCCCGTGAGGTCCGCTTTGAGTACGGGCAGTTGCTTTTTCCGTTGGCCCACGAAGAATTGCCAAAGGCTGATCTGCATGATGGCGGTACACGACAAAGAAAAGAGTCGAGAGACGCAGATTGGCAAGTGGGCATCTTATAGCGAGAGGTATACGTGGCGCCGGTGCCGCGACGCGTCAACGACGAGTGTGATGCCGGTGAGTAGTAACTTCAGGACAGTCAAGGATTTCGGGTCGGGGTAGGAACATCAGCAAGATGACAATCTGCTCGCGTTCTTTTGATCTTGTGATGTCGCGTGAATCTCGTCTCCGCCTAATTTTGATTTTTGTTTCTCTCATTCCTCGACCTGGTGAGCCTCAAATTGACTCTGTATATTCTCAAACAATTTTTCCGTATGGTGTTTATGGCGCTGCACGGTGCCCAGGGCTTGCATGCCTCTTGGGAATGAAATAAAAGATGCTCGCGTGGACATCACGGACATAGCTCGTGATCGCGCGGTTTCGCGGTCTTTTTGCTCTCGTGCGAGCGCGTGGGAGCGCGTACGCGAGCTCACGCGCAAGTTGCGTAAATCCCGCATAACTTATCAGTCGCTCTGAATTTGTAGTCAGAAGGAATGAGGGCTTAGACCACTAGCGAATCCCTTCATTTCTTGTGTTTAGGAAGTCAAACGGCCAGTGCCGGTGCCGCGACGCGTCAACTACGGCGGCCGATGAGTAACTTTAGGACAGTCATGGAACTTACACAGAACTGGTGACCGTATCAATCGTTTAACGACGGATGAGATCTCCCAGTGAAAATCCCGGCAAGCCAGATCGAGCCAGATCGAACAAATCGAGCCATATTGAGCCGCATCGAACCAAACATGTCGTCCCACTCCCTGGTGCCTTTGTTTTCGGGCAATTCTTGCCCATTCGTAGGGTGGTTGCTGGGTTGCTTCAACGCCCGGGACGTCGGCACTCTGGTAATTTTATTTCTTCAAAGTCGTACGACTCTGCGATTTTTACGTGTAACGTCACGCCATGCCTCTTGCCTCTTACCACCATCCCTTCGCCCCCTCCCCATTGGCTTCGCCCTTCGCTGTCCTCTCCAAGTCCTCTCATGGCAGCTTGTCGTCGCCGCCCCATATACAGACACTACGGGTCTCCAACCTCCCTTTCACCAGCATCCCTCGGTCTTTTGTGTTCTTTCTCTTGCGAACGATTTGGTGCGTGTCCCCGTTACCACGACCCCCCAATTCTCCTGCTTCTATCTCACTCACATTGTCCGCAAGCTTCGTCCCTGTTGCCGTGGCATCCCTGGCGTTGAACGAACGCTTCTGAGAGGTACGCAAGCCGATTCATCTTTCTGCGTCCGCTTACGTTTCGAAAGCAGTAGGGTTTCTTTTTTCTTCCTCTGAGCTTCGGGCCATGACTTTCTCGACTATCTGGGCCGTACAGGTAAGCCACTCGTTTCCGAATGTTCAGTAGGCGGTCGGAATAACATGCATCTCCCGCAGCGCTAAGCTCGGCCTGCCTGTGCTCATCGGGATCCTTTCGTGCGTGATTTTTTCTTCCACTCCGCTCTGCTCTGGTTTCGCACATCTTAGGTTCCCCCGACGGACGACGTTGCTCAGATAGGGACGACGTGTACGTTTACCGTCGTCGTTTTTTTCTCTACTTCTAGCACCATTCCTCACACAGTTCCGCTGGGAGGCTTCGACGAGCGCACCCACCCTCCCCGGATCCATAACAACCCCAATCCTCCTCGTCTCTTTCCGCGACCGATACCATTTATATTCGCCCTACATCGCCAACACCCACCTCTTCTTCCCAATCCTTTCCTTTCGGCGGCCCAACCGACAGACGAGAGCCTCGAGGGCCTACACAGCTACGCCGGGGGAACGCCGTGGATGCTGGGTGATGTGACTGGGATGCGGATGTCGTGCGGGATGGGCGGGATGGGCGGGAGGCGGCGGGGAGGCGGCGGAGCGGTAGCCCGTAGCCTGTAGCACAACCTTTTGTAGCGTAGTTCGAATGAATCTATCTGGTTCGATGTGGCTCTATATGCAGTTCGATTTCGCTCTAATGGTTGCAACATTTTGTCGAGCCAGATCGAGCCCTCGGCCATTTCTCGAGCCAGATAGGAACAGAGTGATTTGGCTCTAGCTGGCTCGATCTGGCTTGATTTTAGTTCGATCTGGCTTGCCGGGATTTTCACTGGGCGATGAGAGCCTATGAGATTGCTATGAGAGCTTCGAATCGCCAGCGAATTTATAGGTTTCCGTGCGTGCGGTCGGATGTCCCGACAATCCATCTGGGACCATTTCTTCCAACGTGTTATCGCCATTTTCTCTCCTATGTTCACTCCACGCTGGGGACTCGGTCGGCTGAGGAACAGACTTCCACGGGTCAAATTTGCGACTCCAGGTGTAATAAGATACAAGTACAGATTTGATTATTTTCGAGACCCGCTCCGTCGCCGGATTATCTAGAGGCGACGAGCACAGACAGAGGGAGGAGGTTGGTCATGTTGCCGTGGAATGCTAACAGGATCACCTCCTTGACGAAACAAATGCCCCTGCGGTTGCTCCCATTCGGGACATTGCACGCGCCTTTCCGCACAACGCGACGCGTTCCATGCTCCAACGCAGGCCCAAGCGGTAGCACCGCATACACGGCCCGAGGCGGACGCGTGTACGCGCGAGCAGCACACGAGCGCAGCGTCAGTCCTATTTGACCACCTGCTCGACTCGACACCCCCGTGCCCGCAGCTGCTCCCACTCGGGACATTGCACGCGCTCGTTCACCGACCACCCGGACCCATCTAACGCGACGCGCTCCAGCGCGCCAAACGCCGGCCCAAGGAGCAGCGCTGCGTGCACGCCCTCGGCGTTCGAGAAGCCACGGGCGGGCGCGAGGTGCAGCCGTACGCACACCAGCGTGGGCGCGGCCTGCGTGTTCTCAGGCGGCACCGGCACCGCGCGCACGTCGTACCGCAGCTCACACAGCGCGGGGCAGCGCGCGAGGATCGCGGGGAACGGCACGCGTGTCGGCGCGGGGTGCTCGATGAGCGCGAGCGTGCGCAGCGCGGGGAGGACGGGGAAGGGGTCCCAGGCAAAGTGCGCGGGCGCGATGGTGAGGTGGGTGAGCTGCGAGAGGTCCGTGCGTAGGAGCGCGCGCACGCACTGGGTGTTGAGCTGCGGGAGGGCGAGCGAGCGCAGCTGGGGGAGCGTGGGGAACGGGGGCTCTGCGCCGGGGTCGAAGCCGATGGTGGACGAGCTGGAGAGGGAGATGTGCTCCAGATTCGGCGCGGCACGGAGGACGCTGTGCAGGAGGGGGGATGACCACCAGGACTCGATCCAGTAGAGACGCTTGAGGGATACGAGAGGCGGTAGCTCGACTTCTGCGACGCTGTACAAGCGTTCTGCTCGCGGGAACTCGGGCTGGACGAGGACTTCGATTTGCGCGGCGCATTGCTGCAGGACCACGGCATTATGGTCGAAGCGCGTCGTCGACAAGCGGACGACGCGCACTAGGCGCGCAATATCCGATCGTTGCAAACTGCTGGAAAGCGAAGACCACCGCTTATTAACCCAGACATTTTCGAATAACAGCTCTTGAGCCAGGTGGCTCCATAGTCTGCAGACGCGCCTTAAGGAACATGCAACCTGGATAAAAAAATCACGACTCCCGCTTGAATTCATCCAAGTGTTTGCTCACCTTCAGAAACCGCTGCAATTGACGGTCGTTCACTGGGTCGTCCGGTGTGGTGCTGTGTCTGACAACACCGTCGTTCGCGTATAGTCTCGCAAGGGGCGAGAGATCCGATAATGCCAGCTGGTGAATGTACATCCACAGTTCTGGTGGCAGCGACGGCGCGGTTTTCATGGTGAACACGACGCGTCTATGCGCAGAGGAGGTTTTGGGAGAGAGCAAGTGCTGAGCAACAAACACGACCACCCAACCTTCGCTAATCGTCGTCGGCATCGATGGCCGAATTGCGCTTTCTCGTTGACGTCGACCCTATCGACCAACCCACCCTTATATGCTCTGCGCCGCAGTTTTGACACTCTCGACGTGTCTATTGAAGCATTTACCGAAAACGTAGCGGACCTACGTGTCGCCACGACCTCAGTGACCTCGACCGAGTCATTTCTCGACTGCGGCACCATTCGTTGAGGGACGTCCGTCAAGGGCCGTTGACGACGACGACGACTAGTTCTGCGGATTCCGAGTCAGATTGTGGAGGACTCGGATCGTGGACAACGGGACAATATCGCTTGCCTTCATTCTGGCTCTTCGATCCCTTCTTACATCAAGCTTCACCCACGAAGCCCTTCAAAAGCTTTTTGGGCTATCGAAATCGACCGACGGCCGGTCGTGACGATGTCCTAGTATTCCCTTAGGCCCGGGGCCTGCTAGTTTTCACACGGAAACGCTCTCCTTCCGCCACAAAGCTGCAGGGTTTTCAGCAGGGCCTGTTGGTCAAGTACGCAAACTGTCCTGAGCTCAAGCAAACAACCTTGTAAAGAACGGGCTGCCCTGCGGAAGAGTTGATGCCACGGCCTGGCGGCTACCAATCTCTCAATTCAATCGTCGCCCACCGGTATCACTGCCCGGTCAATGATGCGTCGCGGGAGGTCGCGGAGCGCCCACAGGTATATAAAATGCACAACCGCCAACGTACGTTCCCCAAATATTTCCCCCACATACCACCATCATCATGCGTTTCAGCCTGTGGAATTTTATCGTGGACCAATGGAGGCGGCAGCCGCCTGTGCTCAAAGCAGATCTCACAGGCAAGACCGTCATTGTCCTAGGAGCAAACACCGGCCTCGGCTTCGAGGCGGCGAAGCACTTTGCCACGATGAATCCCGGACGCCTCATTCTCGCGTGTCGCAGCCAAAGCAGGGGCCAGGCTGCAGTGGAGAGTACGCTGTCGCACTATCTTTCAGCATTCGCCTTTCTTAATTTCCGGCCAGGATTGAAAGCCCAGAGCGGCTACTCCAAGGCAGAGCTATGGATCATCGACCTCGCCAGCTTCGAGTCCGTGAAGCAATTTGCGAATAAATTCGAGCGCGACGGCGGGCGTCTTGATATTCTCGTTGAGAATGCGGCAATTTCTTCTTGGAAATATGAGGCCACGGAGGACGGTTGGGATATCTCGTACGTTATTCCATGCAAACACGCGGCCTGCACTAATTCAACTTAGCCTCCAAGTCAACCACCTCTCCACCTCCCTTCTGGCCCTCCTCTTGCTCCCTGCGATGGTAAAAACGGCTCAGCAGAGTTCTACAACCCCCAGGATTGTACTCGTTTCCAGCGGCATGCACTATCTCGTTGAGATCGAAAAAGGCCTCTACGAGAGCCAAGATATGCTCAGGACTCTCGGGGGGCCCGAATACCGCTATAAACAGTATGTGTTTACAGTAACGCTCAAGTCTGCCTTCATCACCGCATGTTCAACTACTCTCCAGGCCCACGGACCGATATCCGATCACGAAACGCAAGTACCCACGCATATTTTTCACATACCACATCAACTAAACACTCGTATAGTCTTCAACGTCTTCTTCGTCCGCGCTCTCAACGCGCACCTGCCAGCCTCGACCCCGCTCGCCGTCGACGCCGTCTGTCCTGGCTACTGCTACTCCGAACTCCGGCGCGAACTCTCCGGCCTCACGGCTCTATTTTTCCAACTCTTAGACAAGCTCATGGCGTTTTCCGCGGAGGTGGGTAGCCGGCAGCTCGTCTGCGGTGCACTCGCGTACCCGGAGGAGCCCGAGAAGCTGCGGGGCGAGTACGTGTCGAGGTATAAGATCACGGAAGTCAGTGACTTCGTTCTGAGTGCAGAAGGCGCTAAAGTTCAAGAGCGGTCTTGGTTCGTCGCTGAGGCTGTGCCATGTTTTAGGAGCGAACTGATTTATTTGGTTCCAGGTAATACGTATGAGTTGCTAGAAATATTAGGCAATATCGACTCGAGAGTCACCGCGAATGTTAAAAAGTATTTGTCGTAGGAGTATACAGACTCATTTCCGTCCGGACGGCGTAAACCCTGACTCGAACCCGTTGAGTTTGAAGTTGAACATTCATCACGTGAGTTTGGTTCGATTTTTGTTAAGTGCCTTTCATCGTGATAATCTGTTCATTCCGCAAACCTTCTCATTCTGTGAGCGTCTGAACTCCGAAACTAGTAGTCATAGTGGAATTAGCAACTTCAGAAGGAAAATATACCAAAGTCTCTAAGTTTGTATCGGGGATGGAGGGCCTGGAAAGTAACAAAACCAACGATCGCCTTATGGTAGCACGATACCAATAGCCCAGTAGAGTCCGCTGCTGATAGCAAGCTCACGACTCGCTCGTGGCTTGAACTCATAGACTTGACGAGCTCTCCCAGCATCTCCGAGCCCGTCAAGCCATGTAACTGTGCAACCTGCTCCACGCGGTTGAACTCCCCGTCGATGGCCTCCTTGTAGTACGACATGATATCTCTGAAAGCGTCAGGTCAGTTGCGTCTTACTGCGCAGGTGCGAATTGCATACGCCGTATTGATATGGATAGTGATTCCGTCTGGGAGGCTTTGCAAATAACTGGTGGGCGTCGCGGTTGGGGGGAAGGACAGCAAGTAGAGGGCAGTCGCGGCCGAAGTGATCGTTTTCATGACTGTAGGCCATACCGGTGCGTCTTTGCTTACATCCCACTGTGATGACTGATTAGAAGGCTTCGAGTAGTCCTCACCAATAAGCTGCGGACCTTTGTTCCCATCCGTCCCTCGAGATAAATGCCCAACATATACGCCTGATGCGACAAACGCAGCAGATCACCTATGATGGGGTCATACAGGCTGCTGAGCTCCGAATTTAACGCAGTGAGATCATCGAGTCCCTTCTCCAACTGGGGGGATCCAGCGACAAGCCGTGAGCCGTATTCCGCCAGGGCGCGGTCGTCAAAACAGCAGTCGTCGACGCAGTAGTACAGGCCCATAAGCAAGGAGGCAAGGACGGCGATTTGGTGGCTCACAAGCCCAGGGAGGACCCAGACGTAGTGGCCGACCGCCGCGCCTATACGTATGTGCTCTTCGCGAATGGGCTGAGCATTGGAGGAGATATATTTCCGTCTGTGTGCCTCCTCGATACATTCTTGCACGAAAGGTTCGAAAGTGAGGGTCTGGTCGAAAGGACGGAGCAGTAAAGGATCGATCTCTAGGGCTCGCATGACGTCGAGGACTGCCTGCTTCATCTATTCACCAAAATGAGTGGGAGGTATGAAACAAATCGCTTACGCACCTGTGCCAGAGCAGGGGGATTGGCCATGATTGGTGGTCAAGAAGAAGGCGGCGGGTTGGCTGTGAATATGAACGGCCTTCGCCAAGTAACTGTGGATTGTTTGAAACCCGGAACTTCCCCGGTTGATGTTCCCATAGTCGTCCACAAATGGGCGTACCACTTGAGCCCCAGTCGTTTCAAACAAAGTGAATCGATTATCGGATAGTTGCTAGCCAGAACCATGCAATTTGAGATCATCTGTCTTTCTTTCCCCTCGAACCTGCAAACTGCGAGGAGAGGTTGAAAGACGTCATTCCGAGTCGGTGAACTAACAGTGCAGGGAAAGTACGGACATTCCTTTTTGAAACAAAGCCGGAAAGAGTACGCAAGCCTTGCCGATGATTACATATCCGTCGGATGCTACAAGCACCTCTAACCTTGAAAACGAGATGAAGTAGTGGTCGTTTCAGGGCTAATCGCGGAAAGTAACCGGGTGACCGTCTTGAACCAGAAATTCGGGAAGCAAACTGGAACCTCAGGACCAGCGGCTGGCTTCAAATTTGAGATGAGACTCCGCGCTGGGGCGGAGATGGATCCGCAGCTACTCAGCCTCCTTTACTAGAGAGGCTTGCAAGTGGAGTTGAAGAATCCATCAATGGATCAGTTTGCCTTAGGTATCGGACCCACTGAAGGAGTTCCGATTCATTTCCTCTTCCCTCACCTGCGCTTATCCGTTGTCGGAGATGGAACCGTATAGTACGGAAAAGCTCAGGCGTCATGATTGTATACAGTATCGGGTCATCGAGAGTAGGCGTTCTTTCACAATGATGCGACTCGGCTCGGCTTTGAACCAATTTATCGAGTAACAAAGTCTGTACGATATCTTTTAGTCAGAGCCTCCGGATATGTTGCGCAGTCATTCCTTCCTACTCATAACAGTATTTTGTCCTTGATGCGGAAATTTCAAGTCGAACGCTTCAAATAAGAGGTTGAACATAAAACACGTGACCTTGGTTCAACTTCACCGGCGACGTCCAAGCGACGTCACTGGGCCTGCGGCAATGCCTGGAGTAGTATTTCTGGTAAAGGATTGACTCCGATATCTTCCTTGGTATTTGGGAGGCCCACGCGGTTGGGTGAGCGCAGAAATCCGGCTTCGGGGAGGTGGGAACAATTTCGAAGTTTGAAGTTGCTTTCACGTATTTCATTTTAGTTTACTACTACGGTTTAGTGACTGTATATGCGAACACTGCACGCTGAGAGCGATGCGATTTTTTCCGCGACGCATGATAAGAAAACAAAAAAGGAGGGCAAAAAAACTACTCGAAGGTTTCCGTGGTACATCTTGTGACAACATCGTCTCCTTGGTCTGGGATGATTGTAGTGTCGCGCAACGACGTCTCTCACTACCAGCCGTCCCGACCTGGTGCGCATGAGCGTTCGAGCCGCCCCGATGACCGCCGCGTCGCCAGGTTTGTCCTCGGAAGCGGGAAACGTCAGAATGAACTCCGCGAGCTTCGTGAGAGCCGCCAACTTGGGGATGACCTGGTTCCATTCTTGTGGGACCTCATTTTGAGAGGCCAGCCACTTGCCCCACTTGACGGGTCGCCTGAGCTCGAGGGTTCGCAGGTTAGGCGCCTTCTTTACGAGTCCTACGTGTGGATATTAATTGACTAGGAGCAAAGGCGATGCGTAACGGTCAACAAACTTGAGGTCCTTCCAATCGACCAGGCCGTCCGAAAAGACCTCGGTCTTCTTCTTCAACGCAGATATCAAGGTCGTGCCGCTCCCACCGATGCAGCGGACGTGTGTGGCGTTAGGGCAGATACGCTGCAGCCCACTCACTTCGCTTGTAAGAAAGAGCGCCCTAACATTCGGCAGCTCCAGCTCCAATTCGGCCAGAGACTTGGCGAAGCCGGGGGGAGTCTTACAATGAATCACCTGGATTGTGCGGAGATTCTCGAGCTTGGGGAGCACGGCCCACAGCGCGGCCAGCGGGGCCTCTGGTTGGTACTGGCTGAACAACAGTGTGAGGGTACTGCCGGCAGATAAATTTAATTTCAGGGCTGAGTTGTCAGGTTCACTCACCGGACATGGTGACGCACAGGGGAAACCGCGATCCCATCCGCTTTCCGCTCAATATCGCCTGCATAGTGTACTTGTACCACGTCAGCTGCGCGCGCTCGGGGACGCGGCATATGTCGAGCCGCGCCCAGAGTCGAGGCAGTGTGATATCGCGCAACGCGGTGCAGGTTTGCGAGAGCGCAGTCAGCGCGTCGGTACGCTCGTCGTAGTAGAAGGTGAGGAGAAGCGTCGTGTAGAGCTCGATAATCGCGTCGAAAAGCTCTGGGGGAGCTGCATCAGGGGGAGACGGGCGCTTGGGTCTGGCCCTGAGCGTGGTTCTGAGGCGAGATGAGGTTCCTCGGAGGCCTTTCCTTCGGGGGGAGGCTCGACACGGCGGCGAGTTTTTCTGGGAGGCATAGGTTACAGACAAGGGGCGTCGAGAGGGGCTCGCTCATTTGGACGTGTTAGCTGATTAGGTAATAGGGGCCAAGTCGAACAAGGGTAAACAAGGCCGCCAGTGACTCTTTCTTAGTCACTCTACTTGGACTCTACCACCAGCCACCTGCTAAGATGTCGCGCTTGGAGACTCAATCAAGACTCGATGAAACATTTCCGCCTGTCCCCCGCGTCAACAGACTCCATTGCCAAGTTCTGAGACACATTCGAATGGAACGTGAAAAAACTTCAAAACGGCTCAAGACCTTCCAAGGCACCACAGGATTGCCGCAGGAAGGTCATGCACCGGCGTCCATTATCATTGTCCGTGATTTATACTATCTGTGCTGCATTACCTCTGCCCAACCACCGTGTACGTCCAAATCTGATTGGTATTCCCCATGACGCACTCCCAAATCTAAAGCGGGTTGCGGTTCGCCTTGCTTCCATTGGTCAAGTCCAAGCACATCTCCTTGGTGCCGGACTGGATGTTGAGACGGATCGCAGGGATGTTAGGAGAGCCACGTCCGTTCCAGGACTGGTACGGGGACCCGTCCTCACCGCCGTCGGCCGATTTATTCAGGACGGCTTTGATGCCATTCACGATCGGGAAGCTCGAGTCGCCAGCGTCGTGCGCGATATCGAGAGCCCATTCCGAGCCGTCGGTGGGGTTGGTTGTGCGGGGTCCGCTAGTGGAGTACCACTTTTGCGTGGCGGAGCCGTTGCAGTCGTAACTGTGAAGAAATCATCCGTGAGTCCCTCGAGCGAAAGGTGGCAAGGACTCACATGTCAACTACAGCACCGACGACAAATGCTCCACCCAGCACACCCACACATTTGGTGGTGTCCCGGTTCAGGTGGATCGTATACACATCCTGCGCGCGTACCGCCAATCTGGTCGGGGCGGCCGCAGCAACAGACACAAAAGCGACAGCGAGGAGACTGGTAAGCTGCATTTTTTGAACGAGGTAAAACACTGGCTGCAGTTACAGTGGTCCCCGTGCAACATTTATACTCCCCAGTCACAGGTGGCCGCTGCCAAGTCACCTGGAGGTCCCTGCCTTGAGATTTATGCCGTAGCCTGCCTCCAGGCCGCTCAAGGCCGTTCAGCGCCCCTTGCACAAACATTCAGGTAAGCGACGGTCTCACGAGCGTGAATGCATCCACACTACTTACTCGCTGCCCACAGCTGCCCACTCGGACGTACAGCTTCACTGTCAGGCCCCAAACAAACCTGGTCTAACATTTGCAGCTTGGACAGTCCTAGGCTGGCCTCCTCCATCCTTTGTTCTTGCCCCTCCGATGGAGGCCATCTTTCAGTTTCAGTTCTTCTTACCGACGCGCTCCCACACAACCGCGGCATGATATCGACACTCGGCCATTCCATCAATTCGCTCCCCTGCGGTTTCCCTGGAGGACAGTGAGAATTGGCTTCGGCCTCATACTTCGGATCGGCCACAAATCCTCAATACCAATAACAAGATCAAGGAATTTCTGGCATTGTCCTACTCCCGGATTTCACGACTTCGTGTCACCATTGGCAGTTCCGAATTCGTGTTATGATGCACTGTGAAGTTGCTGTGAAGGCATCGTGCTCGGCGCTCCCGGACGGACTACTCCTAGAACCTGCTGATTCTCACAAACTCTGGCCAAAATAAGTAGAAGGCTCCGGACTATCCAAACGACCGGCATTGTCGATTTCTTGCCTGGACTGTTCTGGGAACCTGGCCTTTGAGCATCTCAAGACGTATATGTACCCTTCGTTGACCTTTCACGTCCAACTTATATGCATGACAAACACCGACTACCATGACGTCGGGCAATCTCAAGCTTACTCATTGTATGCCGGAAGAAAAATGAGACGATATGTCAGCACTCGAGCAACGCGTATATAAAGGACTTGCCTCGCCTTCGAGCACCAATAAGTCATGGCAGCCGTTCCTACGATTAAGCTGAACACCGGGGCACTCATTCCCGCCATAGGTCCGTCTTTGGCACAACATGTAATGAAATCTGTGTGCGAATGTATCCAATCCTTCAGGTATCGGGGCGGCACCGGAGGCCTTTTCGGAAGAGGCAATAGCGGACACCGAGAGATGGCTTCTCACCGCCTTCAAGGTGAGTTTGGTTTTGTCAAAACTTTCATCCTCTGGTTCAATTCTCTGTGGCAGGCTGGTTATCGGCACTTCGACAACACGGCGCACTTGTATCGTAAGCGCATCCTTGTCTCACGTTTTCAATATTGAATACTGACGTTTTTCAGGCACGGAGCCTCAGGTCGGTGCAGCGCTCCGCGCCTCTGGGCTTCCTCGCGAGGAGCTTTTTGTGGCTACGAAACTCCCGTAAGTTATCTCCCGGGCTCGATAACTTTGTCCAGCCCATTTCCGATAAAGATGGCACCACACAAAATACGTGCGTCACTCATTCGACGAGAGTTTGAGGAAGCTTGGATTGGACTATGTGGATTTGGTAGCCTCTATTTTACTATCCCTAGACGCTCCGGCCTGATGTGTTCCATGAAGTACCTCATGCACTTCCCTCAAAGCATCGAGTTCCAGAGTAAGTCCTTGAATCGTTTATTGAATCATACGACAACTTCTGAAATGCGCTGAGGTAGCTGGATACGACGCACCTCTCACAGTCGGTGAAATGGCGGAGAACTTCAAAATAGTCGCCACGCCGTCGTTGAACGACACTTGGGCTGAGTTGGAGCTTCTTCACGCAAGTGGACGGGCTCGAGCGATCGGAGTAAGCAATTTCTCGATTAAGACGTGGGTGCTTTCAAATTTCTCGTCTCCTGAACTTACTCGCGTGCTACTCCTAGTCTCGAGCAGCTTTTCGAGACAGCCAAAACCGTACCAGCCGTGAACCAGGTGGAGTGCGTATCTGATGCTCAACTAGGCAAGTGAATGACCTGAAGGACACAGAATGCATCCGTATCTCGCGCAGACCGAGCTGCTGGAATATTGTCGCAAGAAGGGAATTGTCGTCACCGCGTACAGCCCTTCTGGGCATGCTCAAGTTCGCAATGACCCAGTCATCGTCGCGCTCGCCGAGAAGCACAAAGTCTCGCCCACACAAATCATTCTCGCGTGGCATCTTGCATGCAGTGTAGTCGCGGTGCCAAAGAGCTCAAACGCCGGACGCCAGAAGGAGAATCTCACCGTGCGTTCTTGGAGTTTCCAGGACCGGATAGAGATTAACCCGGGTGATAGCTGCCGACTCTCAGTGAAGAGGATGTGGCTAGCGTGACGGCGTTGGATCGAAACGAACAGATCGTTAACAAGATTGGCCCCGACGGGAAACTGTGGGGATGGACGGCAGAGCAGTATGGATGGTGAAAGTTTTACCATCTGAGATTCAGTGAGAATTGAATGGAAGATTGTGCGGATGTCCCCAGTTATGAATCCTATTGTCGAAATGAGCTGTATAGGCCATCAGCAAACCCCGGATTTTGCAGTAGTGCTCTGAAGCACTGCAGAGCACTACGTAGCAAAAGACCTTCACTACGGGCCACTACAAGCCACTACAGGCCACTATATAGCGCTCCAGAGGCTCCCAAAAATCCGTGTTTTGCTGATGTAGTCCGTTTCATCTAGCAACAGCTGAAAGTCACTTGAGGGATAGCGAGTCGCATATATCGCAGTCGTGCTTTGAAATGTCACGTATCAAACAGCCGACACTAATCGCATACGGCAGCACCGAATTGTTTTGTCGAATGCTTGAGAAATGTGAAGTTGAACATGAAACACGTGACCTTGGTTCAATCTCACCAGCGAATAAAAGTTTCGCTGCAGAATTGGTATGTTGACTTCTCCGTGTTTGTGTCAGAGTGGCTTTTCCCCAACTCATCGTTTGCGTTTGTATTTGACGGATGGTTCGTTGCGTTCAAGAGCATGCCCGAGAGAAGTTCTGCCTTGCATTTTGCGCACCGTTCTATGATCAGAAACGGTATATTCCTTTCCGCTGTGCTGTGTCCTTTGTGGCTCGTACGCAGTCCGCCGCTGAATTCCACACACAAGAATTCGACGCTGCCGTATCCACTATCTTGCACGTCAAGCTCACCGACCGTGAGCCTGTGCGGCAAGCAACGACGCTGCGCCGGAGGCGGGTCATGATGAAGACTGAGGGCGAGTTGGTTTTGCGGGCTCGGTCCTAAGCCTTGGACGAAGGTCGACCCGACAGTGATGAAACACGCCTGCCTGTACACAGCCCTGCCCCGCGTCGGCAGAGTCCGCTCTAACTCGGCCTCCTCCCGCACTAAGTCTACTACTACTATCTACCAGTGATCATGAGACTATCCTCGCCGTCAAACACCCATCTCACCGTGCACTATCTCCCCATCGAGGCCCACCCGGGCGAGGTCGACGGGCCCAACAGTGGCGGCACCCCGCACACACACGCACCGACAAACCAGTGGGCGAGGCTATTAATACCTCGAGATGGATCCCTGGCCCTGGTAGTCTACAAGAGAAGCTTCTCCGTCAGTGGCAGTGTTCTTTGCCGCTCTAAATGAGGCACATACTGTGATCGAACTCTACAGCTTTCCCAGAATACCAAACGCCGAGCTATTAGCGCACTGCCCTTGCGACTTCCTCTCTTGCCCCCAAGTCTCAGCGAACCTCCACATGTCGGACAGCCAGCTCTACAGCCGCCTCCTTTTTGCAAAAATGCAGGGGTACCCATTGTTTCACCCAGCACCATTCGATGACCTCCCAGAGTCAGTTCGGAGGATTGGCACCGAAATCGGGGACGTTGGCCTGATAACTCAGAATGGATCTTTTGACCCAATCTTCAATATTTGTCGTGCCAGAGACGATCCCTCCAACCGATTCGGTGTCCCCCCCGCCTTCGAGCAAATCCCTCTCGGACCTGACGCCATTGCCACCAGCGCTTTGGTGCATCTCCCAGGCTCTCACATATGCAATACGAGTATCAGCAAAAGGCGCCTCGATGTGGATGCTGGCCTTGAGAACGTGTGAGTACATTTGCTAGCGAATCCGACACATCGAGACTCATTCAAAAGCAGGTTTTTACCTTTCGGGGCAGGTGCAGTGGTCCGAAGTATCGATAGATTCGAAACAAACCGGACTGCTGTTACTACCTGATGGTGCATCCCGCCAGGACTTGCGCTGTCAGGGTGTGTTCCGTGATTACGCTTTGAAACACGCGCAAAACTGGTACGCGTTTGTCAATCGCGATCTCCAGTATATGATCGGAAACGGTGACCTCTACCTCGTCACCGGGGTCACCAAATCGACGTCTTGGAGTGTCGCAGTGGTTGAAGATCAGTCGAGCGAGGGGAAAATATCACTCAGACTCAAAGCCGCACAAGCTGGTAATGCAGGCGTCGCATGGGCTTGGGAATCGGAGAGTGGTGGCTCGTCGATGAACTCTGGTCCCCGTCGTCGCACGGGGGAGGAATCTTGGCGGGAAAATCAAACTGTATTTCTCCGGGGCTTCAAAGTCGCAATACACTCAAAGCCGGCACTGAGGCGAGCGGTCAAGATATACGACATCGTAAAGTCCAAATTGTCCGATATTCTGTCAAAAGCCATATTCATTCCGTTTTCTCAACCACAATCATCGGTCGCTGGCCCGTCCACGCCATCCCCTAAATCGCCATCCGGTCCCAATGATTCAATTATCTCCCGAACGGCGTCTAGGATTACTACAATTGATAGCGGAAGTAATGATGAATCACTGAGCTCTTCCAATGTGAGCAGCGAAATGATATTGTCTGTTGATTGACTGAAAGACTCTCAGTCCTATCACCCTTCAACTGTAATCAACGAGTATCTCCTTGACTGTGTGAGAGAGCCCTTTCCTTTCGATTTATCATCTCTAATTTCAGCTTCGGCCACCAGGTTGTCGACGCAAAAGTCGCGGTCACCCACGACGATGAGTGGGCGTCGATTTTGAATAAAGTGCGTAAATCACCGGCGATGCGTTTGGACACTGATTCCTTTGCAGGAAGAAAACAAGATTCCTGATGACATTGAACTCATCAGGCACGTGTCAAAGAATTTCCTGGTGGGTACCGCCTATGGTAGGGCATTCGGCATTATATTTCGAGATAAGTCGATACAATCACACTTCACAGGTGGTGTGTGCCTCGAGACTTTCAAGGGAAGGATATCCGTATCCACACAAGGCGGCCAGGAGACGTCCCAAGTTACACATACTTTGAGCCAACCGACTCAAGTCCACGCTGCCGCCGCGCACCGTACGTGCCTACCTTCGAATACCTATGGTTGTGTCTGAGAATATTCCAGATCATGCAGCCTCCCGCGATCGCAACTCTGTCCAGGCACTGGATGTGATCCAGAACCTCTGCGCGGAATTGAGGGGGTCAACCTTCTACGAAGGCCATAAGAGTTCACCGCCTCTCCCCATCCAGAAAAGTATGTTCTACGTGATGCTCCTCGTGCCTTTGATTCAACAAAACTGTATAGACTCGCAGCACTATAGAACGATGTTGGACATCTTAGCATTAGCTTCGCAACAACCGGTGGAATATGTTGACAGTCTTAGTATCAGAAAGGGGCTGACATGGACTTCTGTTGCTTATCGTGAGTGAACCGGGGCCAGACCAAATTTTCTCTGGATGCTTTGTCGTTTCCGTGGCCCACCAGAGCATTTCTCACGAACTTCCTAGTGGATCGCGTTGAGTATGGCCGTGGCCGTGGCAAGAGCAAAGCCTCCGCTCAAGAATGCGCTGCCCAGAATACATTGGTCGCACTGGGAGTCGTGCAGGGGTAGGCATGGTGAAAGTACAAGGCGACACGACCTTGCAAGCAGCTCGCCCTTGCGCTGCAAACTATGCCGGTCACCAGTTCTGTACTTGATGATACCTGCCTGATTACCGAGTTTTATATGCATTGACGACTTCACCCAATGACACCCGTGCCGGAAGATAGGGTTCGAAAGGTTTTTCCCCTTGGACCGGGATTTCAAAGATCCACCATATATACAGCCGTTCCTGTTTCTTGTGGCTTAGAATATGCGCTTGAGCATCGAGAGGTACTTATGTGCGGTGTTTATCATATATTTTTGAGGCGACTTTATCTAGGTGGGCCCAAATACCGCCTCCATCCTCAGGCAGCGTCCTAAATTTCTGTATTCTAATTGAACTACTTATTGTTGCACACTAATCACATATTGCCGCATCGAATTGCTGTACAAATCGTCGAATGCTTGAGAAATGCGAAGTTGAACATCAAACACGTGACCTTGGTTCAATTTCAATCGTGATGCGGTTACTCCCTCGGTACTCTGAAAAACACATCTCCAGCACAACGGAGTGCATATGCCACTCACACATGACTGTATCCCATCTGTCGTCACTTTGGAGGTGAATTATAAGTTGTGTTTTCATTTTTTTGAATGCCAAAGGCGGGCAGGGACTGTCGACATTCGTTCCAACGTTTAGCCAAGGACACTTACTCCCGCACAGACTCGCTGGCTGAGCGCCAAAAAATCACGGTCCCACATCCGGAAGGGGGTCATAGCCTCAACTTCGAATGGTCCCTTCTGAATCTGAGTATCTTCCGAGTTAATTTTCTTAATATTTCCTTTGTCATCTAAAGGGTTGCATCGCTGTATTTCGTCTGCGGTAACCATATGAAGATAATACCGGCGCCCCTGCAAACAAAAACCAAATGAAAAAGATGGTCAAAATCGCGACATGGCCTAACATTTGTTCGAACAAGGAGCTCCCTCGGAATCTGATGATTCATGGTTAAATATAAGAGGGCGTGTAACCGTTACACCACTAGGCCATGCAAGGTGCAATGGGTATCACTAACTAGTTTGGATCTTCGGGGGAGTCGAATCATTCGGGTTGTTGTATTCAACTTCAACTTGAGGAACAAGGGAGCGAGCGAGGAGAAGGACGGAGCCGAGCGAAAATGGGAGACAAAAGAGATGGCCTGGCCTTGATTCGAACAAGGGACCTCCTCAGACTGTTTGTAACCAAGCGCAAGTTGAGAGGATGTGTTACCATTACACCACCAGGCCAATGCTTGGGTGTAAACCTTTCTCATTGTATGCAACATAATCAATCACAATGGGTCACTACCGACGGGAGATTGAACTCAATCTCAACATTGATCGCTATCAAAATTCGTCGAGAGAGTTAAGTTGATGCACGGAGAAGGAGAGGAATGCCAGGCCGTGCAAGTGGGGCTTCGGAAGCAAAGTGTAAAATAGTGGAAAAAAATCCTATCCTACTCCTTGTTTAGGGCCTGACCTTGATTCGAACAAGGGACCTCCTCGGAAAGTTCTTATCCCTAAACCACATTTTGAGAGGATGTGTTACCGGTACACCACCAGGCCATGATTAGCGGTGCGTTAGTATTGGTCCGGATCAGACTCCAGGGTTCCAAGATAAGGATTTGGCACTCGCGGTGGGTTAATAATATTCAGTCGAGGGGTAGACCCACGTCGTAATCTTCGAGATGTCTGCAAGGGAGGAGCGGAAGTCCGTTTATACGCGAACCATATACAAGACCTTCAAGTTGTTGGTTCAGGAGACTCGGCATGGAAGAAGGAGACGCCGTGGTCCCGTTCATTGACATCGGGTTCAACTTGACTCCAAGCTTTCGCAGAGAGCTCAGACGAATAGCGACTTCGGGGGGGGGAACAAGTAGACCCGGGTGGAAAACGAGGCGTAGTGCGGGATGCCGTTGTATGTTGCCAGTGATGCCCATCTCGAGGCCAGAACGCAGCCAGGCCGTGAATTCAGACAGAAAGAGCAACCAAAGAACATTCATTGTATTTGCAGGATTCGCTACTAACCGCTTTCACCATGTCATGGGTGACGCTCTTGATACCGTGGCGCAGCGGGCTGGACAGCTGAGGCCTATCGATAGGATTTCAAAAGGAACGGGCTGGAACGCGAGCTGTGGGGAAACGAGATTGTGTTGTTGAGGAAGCGGTTGAAAAGTGGAAATAGTCGAGTTTAGAATTTATTTTACTGTAGTCTAATACCGCTCGCTGTGAATAGCATCTTCTCCCCCCTTTCCTTCCTGCTCCTCCTGACGTCGGCGCCCGGGGCGTTGTTCGCAAAACACGGGATCCGAGCGCGTCCTGTGTCACTCCTGACCGGCGCCCGCTCTCCTCTTCAGCCGGGCTGTACGAGACACAACCCCTACCCCCGGGCCCTCGATCGGTCTCGAGGACTTATAAGCAAGGCTGGGCTCTCCTGAGCAACTCAGCCCTCGTCGCCCTTGCTGCTCTCTCTCGGGTTTTTATCTTCGCCCGCCCGCCCACATCCTTATTTTCTAGTTCTTGTCATTATGGGCCTCGTATTTACTACAAGATGTGTAATAGCCGTACCGTTCCTCTATACACATCTTCTTGGGGCTCTCGGCTCGGAGCCGGGAGTCGCCGCCTCGCTATTACCTCGCTCTTCATGAGTACGTCGGGATTAGAGCGGGCTTGAACAGGGGCGATGAGAGGCGGCCGTAAGAGAGATGAACGGACTTCCGCGCGGGAGAATGCGGGGTAGCGTGACGTCACAGTGACTCCGCATTGATTTTCGAGGTCACCTGTCACGCAGAGGATGATGGGTAGTGCTGCCGCGAGGTGGAGGCCCTCGGAGGTGAGGTCACCTCGAGGTGCCGTATATGGGAATGACCCGAGGTGAGGTGGACCTCACCTCCGAGCTGGCTTGATGGGCCATCATTCTTGGAGCGCTGTAACGGTCCGTGACTGGCCGTGACCGTTCGCGTCGCGCCACGTCTCGCGCGTCCTGTCTATCGTTCTTGAGATTGAGCAGTCACTGTACACATTCATCTTGCTCCCAGAAGCTCGCATGTCACAACCCGCCGACTAACTTGCCGTTTCCGATTGCAAACGGGAAGGAAATCGCGTGCGGGCCGATTCAAACCGGAAGCGGGAACTTTCAACAAGACACTATCTCTGGGGCTCAGCTAAGGTTTCGATTCGAGATATGGTACTCTATTTTAGATGTCTAAGTACTAATCTCAATTAAAATCCTTCACGTCGTGAGCTGTCGCGGCTGCCCATCCACAATCCTCAAGACTGTGCTTGTTTTGCATCAATATCGCGTCCGAACAACCCAGGCTAAAACCCAGATCCATCTATAAACACTCAAGCATCGACCCTCACCATTGCAGGGAAAACTGGCTAACTTTTCACAAAGAAAACAGCTCTATAGCCTCGCAGCACAATTCTGCGAATTCCAGGCCAATTGAGCCGATAAAAATTCAAATTCAGATTCCGAGAACATTTTGGGTACCAATGCTGAAGCCCGAGCTACCATTTGGGCCTGTCCTATATTACAATGAGGTGCACTGGCAGAAAAAACGCAGCGGGGAGGGCGTGGGACACCAAATCTCCTTTTACGGACGACACCTCGGATGTACCTCCGAGGTAACATTGTGGAGCCTCGAGGTCGCCCGAGATTGATAGCCCATCACCTTGAGGTACCTCCACCTCACCTCCCGGCAGCACTAATGATGGGGCCTCAAAGAGTCAAAGGTCCGATCGGGATGATCCTGAGGTGGATTTTCACGCGGAATAAACCGGGTTCTCTTGCCAGCCACTTTCTCGCTTCTGCCACCACCTTGCTGCAATATCTCGCTTCGACCGGACAGCGATGAAGCATGCCCGTCTGTACACGGCTGCCCCTCGTCGGTCAAGCCCCCTGAGTTCCGAGTCCTGACGATGGACATTAGTGGACATTGGACAATTTGGACTTGGAACGTGAACGCGTAACACCGAAAACGATACTTGGAGGCTTTAATAGAGTCCGTTGAATCTTCATACTATCCAATGTCGTCCCTCTACTTCTGCTCAACTACCTGCGTTCTCCTCAACGCATTTCCAGATCTGAAGAGGGTTGCGATTCGTCTTGCTCCCTATCGGTCAAGCCCATACATATATCCTTGCTGGGATGTTGAGATGGACAGCAGGGGCGCCAGGAGAACTCCGTCCGTTCCAGGACTGATACGGCGACTCGTCCTCACCGCCGTCGGGCGGATGGCTTTGAATCTTGATCCCATGGACAAGCGGGAAGCTTGAGTCGCCAGCGTCGTACGCGACGTCGAGAGCCTATTCCGAGGCGTGGGTTTTTGGTGATACAGGATCTGCTGCTGGAGTACCACTTTTGTGTGAGGGAGCGAAGCCGTTGTAACTGCGAATATCCATCAGTGAGTTCTTCACACGAAACATAGCAAGAGGGTGACGCACATGTCAAGTGCAGCACCGAAGACGAACGCTCCCCCCAGCGCGGTGACCTACGCATTTGGTGCTGTCCCCGTTCGGGTGGATCGTGTACGCGTCCTGCGCGCGTGCCGCTAATTTAGTCGGGGCGGCTGCAGCAGCAGACACAAGCGATCTTGACAGAGGAAAAACGCTGCAGTGTATTGTACCAATACCCGCGTTGCAACCCAGCTATCCCAAGAACAGCTTCGCTTAGCCGCAGCGCCGTTTTGCCACAGTATGCAGCACTGCACGTGGCCCCCGCAAACCCCGACCGCCTCTTGCAATCTTGTTCATGCTCTCCTTAGGTTCACCTAGCTTCGCCCAGTCGCCCTTAGCGCCCTCCTTTCCACAGTCGACTGCGATCACGTCTTACGACCCAATTGTTGTTCACTGGCGCTCAGCACCGTTGTCTCCGCTCCTCGCCCCGAATCCAATCCCCGCTTTCCCCGTCACTGCCGCTCCACCGCACTGCGTGCTTGTTCGTGTTGACATTTCTGTGGCAAATGCGTGTATAAAATGCCGGGTCCAAATCGAACTTGACTTATTCCACTCCACGTCCCTTTTTTACGCACACCGGCATGATTCCTTCCGGCATGAGCCCCTTCCAACGCATCCGCACTGGACTGGACTACATTAAACACCACCCTAACCCCAAGACTGTAGCATTCTTGAGCCCATGGGTCTCCTCACTATTCTTGTTGATCGCATTCCTGCTTCTTTTCCGGGTCAACCTTTCTGTCCCAGTCACAAAGACAGTTTCCCTCTTCCACATCAGCGCCGCCTTCAAAGGCTCCCAGGTGGTTATCGCCGAGTCTGCCAGCGCCGCTTTGGATTTTGGCGTGTGGGGTGTCTGTTTTGATGGGTTCGACTTCAACGTCGTACGCATTCACCTGCCTTCAATCTTCGCTCCTCACCCTAAATCTGACTTCCGGTCAGAAATTACAAGACCCCATCCCCGGCATATTCCGAAGAGGTATCATTCCGAACCACATTGGTGCAAGTTGTCATCGCGGCTACACTCTCGACAGCACAGTCGCGAGTCTTTTGTAAGTCAAACACCATCTTTCGCATACATCTGCCCTCACACGGACCAGGGGCCTAGACAAACTGGTGGACCTCGTTTCAGCCCCCCTCACCGGGGCGCTCGCCCTGTACACTGTCGGTGAGTGTGCCGCTATCGGGTGCTAAATTTCACTAATGCTATACCAGCCGCTGTCCTCACTTTCATCTCACTCTTGAGCTCCCTCATCTGCTTCCGCCGAACTTCGTCGTGTCTCTCAATGTGTTTCTCCTTCCTTGTGATTAGTGTGGAGGTCCTCGCTGCCATCATGACCACCGTCCTCTTCGGTATCAACTACGTGATTGTGCACTATGTAACGGACAATATCAGCAAGCTCGTGGATATCACAATCAATGTAGGCGGAATCGAACTCGATGTGGCCCTGAACATAAACGGGGGCAATGCCGCGTCGTTGACTGTGGCTGCAGCCATGTTTCTTTGGGTCGCCATCGCACACCAGATCATTCTGACTCGCCATATGCTTCGCAACCGACTCCGGACGCAGGAGTCGACGGTATCGACGGAGAAACTCGGGGCAAACCAAGTGTACCTTGGGGCAATCCCAGCGTACTCTGGTTTTCATCCATATCCTTAGAAGTCTAAGGACAACCCACACCTCCCATTGCACCTAGTTTCTCTTACCGTCGCCGGACGACACTGCGCGAGCGCAATATATTTTACTTATTATAATTTATCATGCCGTCAAACGGTCGGAGCTGCCAATCCAATTCATTCATTGTTGATTTTGTGCGTGGCGGAGGCCGCATTCAGCTGCTGTCTTTTGGATTTTCGCCTCTGTTGAAGTTAACATTGGTAACAAAGAAAAAAGAGTATGTTCCAAAAACGCAAACACAGCTGGGCCTTCGCAATTCCAAGGTCTTGCCACTTCGATTCAAGCGTTAGCGAGCATTTGAGCGTCTTAAAAGTTAAATTACTCAAATTACTTCCCCTGGAATATGGGCGATCCGAGTCCTTCCGAGTCGCGGTCGTCCTGACCTGACAACCTCGAGCCGTACTGCGGTCATGCATCTTCTTCGTCTTTGTCTTCCGCTTCTCAACCTCAGGCCACAGGCTCGATTCACACGGGTAAGCCGTGGCGCATGAGGCTCATAACACGCCCGTTACCCTCGTGGAGTGGCAGTCCCAGGGCAGTCCCTCGAATCGCTCTTGCAAGTATAATATCCATTCAAGATTGTCCGTGGTTTATACTATCCGTATCGTGCGCCCTACTTCTGCCCAACCACTGTATACGTCCAAATCTGATTGGTATTCCCCGCAACGCACTCCCAAATCTGAAGCGGGTTGCGGTTCGCCTTGCTTCCGTTCGTCAAGTCCAAGCACATATCCTTGCCGCTGCTGATGGTGAGCCGGATGGCAGGAGCATCGGGAGAACCACGTCCGTTCCACGACTGGTACGGCGACCCGTCCTCACCGCCGTCGGCCGATTTATTCAGGACGGCTTTGATCCCGTTGACGAGCGGGAAGCTCGAGTCGCCAGCGTCGTGCTGGACGTCGAGCGCCCATTCAGAGCCGTCGGCGGGGTTGGTCATGCGCGGGCTCTGGTTGTACCACTTCTGCGTGGCGGAGCCGTTGCAGTCGTAACTGTGAAGAATCAAATCCGAGTCATCGGTGAGCCTTTCATACGGAACATAGCAAAAACTCCTTACATGTCAACTACAGCACCGACGACAAACGCCCCACCCAGGACACCCACACATTTGGTGGTGTCCCCGTTCGGGTGGATCGTATACACATCCTGCGCGCGTACCGCCAATCTGGTCGGGGCGGCCGCGACAGCAGACACAAGAGCGAAAGCAAAGAGGTTGGTAAGCTGCATTCTTGAACGAGGTTTGTAAAACGCTGCAGTGGACGGTGGTCCCCCGCACCATTTATACTCCCACTGGCACGGTCATGGGAAGCCGCTGCCAAGTCCCTTGGAGGTCTCGCTTGTCCAGGCCGCTCAGCGAGGTTCGACGCCGCTTGCGCATCTGAATTGCATCTGAAACATTTCCGTACATTTCCGTACATTTCCGTAAGTAACGGGAGGCCCTGGCCGCTGCCCAACAGGCGGAGCCAGCCTTCGGTATTGCGCTGCACAGTACCGGGGGCAGTGTTTCATAGAACCCAGTCACATTTTGTTCTGTACTTATCCTGTATCCTGTAGTCTGTATCCTGTATTCCGTCTTCCGTCTTCCTCTGTTCCTACTATACAAAAATCGTTTGCATGTAATTATTTAGCTATCGACCGAAGCTGGACCGAAGTGTGACGGTAATTGTGGGATACTGTACATTTATTTGAGTAATTCCAAAAAGCACAAGATCGCTATCGTTCTAACGTCGTAAGCAGTATAGCAGTATACTGTACGAAGTGCATGTGCGTATGCTGAGTGGGGTGGTGGTGGTACATATGGATCCCTGTCGGTGTATCGGAGTGCCCTGCCGGCGGAGGGCCAAGTGCATATCGGAGAACATGCTGTATGATGAGGGTGAGGCGAGGCGAGGCGGAGGAGGCGCCATAGCCATAGCCATAGATAATATAATATCCGGGTCGGAGAGGCTTCGAACGCGCATGTATACCGCACACCAGACCGTCAGCGCTCACGACCCCGCCGCACGCGCCGCCTCCACGCGCCCGCCTCCACTCCCCCGACCCGACCCGCGCTGCTCCTCCGCCGGCGCAATCACAGCAACGATCACCGATATATCTACATGGAAAGATTCCGCTGAGCGTTTTGACATATGTAGAAAGAGTCAAAGCGTACCATCATTCTTCCCCCCACGATACACCCTCCCCGTCTCGCGCGCCCGCCGCGCAAAGGGCGTGTCGTCCTCGTCCACCCCTACCTCCGCGTCTACGGCTTCCTCGCGCACACCCGGCAGCGACGTCGAGCCCAGAGACGACGATGCGGAGCCCACAGACGATGCAGCACCCGACGACGAAGAAGGAGAAGACCCCGGAACGACACACGCCCTCCCGCGCTCCTTCCCCGCCCGCCGCATCGCCACCCTCCTGGCACGCGAACACAGCGCCTCGCTCAGCATCCCTGCGAGCGTCCGGCGGCGCAGGCGCGCGCTGTCCACCGCCGCGGTCACACTCGGGCCTGGGCTTTCCGCCGTCTGGAGCTCTTCGTCCGCGTCCAGCTCGAATAGCTCTGCCTCCGCCTCTGCCGGTGGTGATCCAGAACTTGCAGATGCAGAAGCCGGGGAAGCAGAAGAAGAAGCAGACCACGCCCGCCCGACGCGCTCCACCTCCTCAAGCACATCCTCGTCCCACAGGTTATCGCTCAGCCCGTCGCTCGCGAGAATGACGATGTCGCCCGCCTGCACGGGCAGCGTGAAGAGGTGCGCGGCCGAGGAGGGCGTGACGTGCGTGCTCGTGCTTGGTGTGTTCGCGCTCGTGCTTGACTTCCCCTGCGTCGTCGCCGTCGATGTCGATGCTAACGAAGGGGAGGAGGAAGCGGGCGGCCACCACCGTGCCCCATCACTCGTGCTCGCCTTCCCCTTCCCCTTCGCGTTCGTTGAGGTAGTAGTAGAACCGGACGCAGCACCCGACCCATCAACCGCACTCAACTGCACCGGCGTATTCCACCTCCACCACATCTCCTCGCTCCGCCACGCCACCTCCCCGCCACGCACCAGCATCCCCATGCAGTCCCCCACATGCGCGATCTTGAGCACCGGCGTCAGCTCTGCGCCTTCTCCCCCTGCTGCTCCGCCTCCTACTCCTCCTCCTATTCCTCCTACCCCTACTCCTCCTCCTGCTACATCCTTCAGTTTGCCATTTGCGTTCGAAGAACTTGATGAGGAAGTCGACGCGGAGGCTGCGATCCCGGCGGCACTCGACGCGCCCGAAAACTCAAACCCCGCGACATCCCCAGCGGGAACGTAGTCCAACACCGCAACGAGCGCCGTACTGCTCCCCGCAAGCAGCGGGATCGTCTTCGGCTCGGGCGTGAAGGACCACAGCGGCGGCGTTGTCGATGCCGAAGTCGAAGTCGAAGGTGTTGTCCGTGGCGTAGTCGTAGGCGCAGGCACGACATGCGCAGATAACGTCCGCTCATACGCCCGCTCGAGGATATGCAGCACGTCCAGCCCGTCCGCGAGCTCGCCCAGCTCCACCTCGAGCGCTTCCTCCTTCTCCCTCTCCCTCTCCCTCTCCCTCTCCTCCCGCGCCCTCTCCCTCTCCCTCTGTTCCCGCTCTTCCTTCCACTCCCTCGTCCGCTTATCCTGCCCCGCCACGCGCCTATCCCACGCCTCCTGCTCCCCCTCGAACAGATGCGGGAACTCCACCTCCAGGTCCGTCATGATGCGCTCGCGCTTGTCGTGCCCGGGGGGCGGGTACTCGTTGGGGTAGAGGTCCCACACGTTCGTGCCGTCGCCGTCGCGGTCGTGGTCGTACTTCCACTCCCATGCGTGCACTGTCGGGCGCGGCGGGGGCAGCGAGGACGAGGACGTCGAGGGAAGCGAAGATGAGGATGGGGGGTACGGCGCGCGCCACGGCGTCACGATCGGTTGTGCTTGCGGCGGGTGCGGAGGGTGATCCAGGTAAGGATGCGGATGCGGATGCGACGCGCGGTCGACCTCGTCTGCGCAAAAGTGCATCAGACGGCGCGCGAAGAGCGCGGAGGCGCTGGGGCCTGTGGGGGGTGCTGCAAATCAAATAAAAGTAGGTCAGCGTGCTTGTCCAAAAGAAAGAAAGAAAGAAGGGAAAGGGAGAAAATAAGAAGAGAATCAAAGACTCAAAAAATCAAGAAAGAAAGTGGAAGGGAAAATATAACAGGAGAGGCGAAATGAAGCCGCAAGATGACGCGCTCATCATGCGGGACGAAGATTCGCCAGCGCTCATGACCTGTCCGCGAAAACAGAAATGCGCGAGTGCAAGATCCGCGACGAGCACGGATGTATACCGGCGAAAGGAGGGAAGAAGACAAGGGGCAATGAATAGAAAGAGGAGAGAAGGAAAGCGATATGCATATGCTAACTCCGCCTCCGTGTCCCGTTGAACAAATATAGCAACTGGACGGGAGCGCAAGGGAATCGCAGCTCTCCCCTGCGCAAGGGCAAAGAAACGGCCGCGCAGACGTGAAAGGGAAGGGGGGAAAATATGTAGAGCAAAGGAGATATGTCGTGGAAGAGGCGAACCGGCCACTTGCGAACAGGTGCATTGACTGCTACCAGCGTGGCAAGCCACCGAATCCGCGAAGACGGATCGGATCTGAGGAGGCTACGCCCCGAAAGAAAGTAAAATGAGAACGGCCGGGCCAAGCTCCGCGAGGAGCCACCTCCCAAATCCGTGGCGCGCGTCCCACCGAAAAAATAGAACAGTGGCACGGAAAGAAAGTGAAAGAACAACAGTCGAATCGGAGGGAAGAACGCAAGCGCCAAGAATAGGGCGGCCGACTCTTCGCCGCGCAACCACAGGACGAGCGGAAATGAAGGAATGAACGGATGAATGAAGAGAACGACAACCGTCCCCGGCAAAGAAAGCAAAGAAAGCAAGTGGGCCTCGCAATCACGACAGAACGCGTGCGGGGGAAAGATGGCCCGCGGGTGCTACTAGGGCGGAGGGCGAGCCACCGAACCTGCGAACGGACGCGGTCCGGCCGACAGCTCCGCGAAAGTTGCGCATCGTGTCCATTCGGAACCAACGACGAGAATCAAAGATAAAAAAGGAGTGAAGGCGAAAGAGAGAAAGAAAGCAAGTGCCAGGCATGAAGCGGCTGATTCTCCGCCAGGGTGACTCCGTCATCGTGTCCCGCCGGATGAATGAATGAACAGCGACAAATAGGCAAAGAAAAGCGGTCTTCGCACAGAAGAAATGAAAAAAAGGCCGTACGACGTTGCCCGACGTAGGGAAAGAAAGAAAGAAAGAAACAGGAAAACGAGTCGAGGAATGGCAACACCCACCTGGATGCTTTACTCTCGCCCACCCACCAACACCATCCGCCACGCCCATCGCATTCTCGCGCACAAAGTACGCATCCTCGCCGACCTGCACCGCAAGCGGCGCATCCGTCTGCGCCTCCGCATGCGTATGCAGCGCGCGCACCCGATGCCCGCGCTTCGGGATGCCATACGCCCCGACGTCAAGCGTATACCGCGGCCCCCTTCTTCGTTGCGTGCGCGTCCCACTCGCCGCATGTGCAGGCCCGGGTTTCGGCGCGGGCCCAGGAGTATATGGGAACAAGAGGGCGAGCTGCGCCGGGTGCGGGTGTTGGTTCGCCGGTGCGTGCGGGGCGGCGAGGGCGAGCGGGGCGTGCGTTGTGTGCGGGTTGCCGCCGCTGTTGGACCCCTCGACCTCGCCACGGGCCTCGATGGGCAGACGGTGCGCGGTGAGGCGGGTGTTGGGCGGCGGGGGCGGGGCGGGGTCGAAGAATTGGAGGGTGGTCGGGTTTGTGTAGAGGGTGCGGGAGGAGGCGGAGTTGGAGCGGACCCTGCCGACGCGGGGGAGGGCGGTGTACAGGCGGGCGTGCTTCATCGCTGTCCGGTCGAAGCGAGACATCCTAGCAAGGTGGTGGCAGAAGCGAGAAAGTGGCTGGAGAAAGAGGACCCGGTTTATTCCGCGTGAAAATTAATGCAGGGAGTCACTGTGACGTCACACTACCCCGCATTCTCCCGCGCGGAAGTACAGCTGGAAGTACGTTCGTGTTCTCTTCTCTCTTACGGCCGCGTCTCATCGCCCCCGTTCAAGCCCGCTCTATTTCCACTCTTCAACCAATACAAAATCCTTTCCCCACAACTTGCGTTCCAGCCCGTTCTTTCGTTGGAGTTCCATCGATAGGCCGTGTCTAGCCCTGTCGACGGTGCGCCACCGTATCAAGAGCGTCGTCACTCATGACACGGTGAAAGAGGTTGTTTTGCGGGTACGATGAATGCTCTTTGGTTGCTCTTTCTGTCTGAATTCACGGCCTGGGTACGTCCTGGCCTCGAGATGGGCATCACTGCCAACATATAACGGCGTCCCGCACTACAATCATGGCCGCCTCGTTTTCAACTTGGGGTTAACTTTGTGCCTCTGAATCATGCCGAGTCTACGCTGTCTGTCTGGGAGTGAAGTTGAACCCATTTCAATGAACGGGACTAAACCGGGGTCTCCTTGTTCCCCATGCCCATGCCCATGCCGAGTCTCCTGAGCCAACGGTGTCTTGTCCATGGCTGGCATATAGATTGGCTCCCTCTGGCGAACCTTTCCAAGCTTCCGCGGAATATATGTAGGATAATTACGGATGGATTGGCAGAGAGCTTGGATGAAACAAAGCTGAATCTTCTACCATACCCTTGACTATAACTCAATACAGCTCGTGGTCTTGTGGTGTAATGGTAACACACGCTCCTTTGATATAACCAGGCCAGTATCACTGTATAAGGGTGTTCCTTGTTCGAATCAAGGCAAGGCCTTATGTAACTTTTCCTCAGTCGCTCTCTCTTTTTTTTGTATTCTTCCTCTTTTGGATTGCCATTCGTCTGGTACAGCGTCGTCCGCGACGGAGACATTAGACATCTTCCAATCATACTTTCAAAGACGTAGCATTTTCGCCGTACAAATTGTCGAAGTTCAACGCAGACAAAAGCAGCAGATTTCTTCACATCCCGAACCACCATCTAAACCACGGAAGCAACCTTCTAATCATGGCCCGGTGGTGTAACAGTAACACGTCCTCCCAACTTTTGGTTAAGATTTGAGTTCTGAGGAGATCCCTTGTTCGAATCAAGGTCAGGCCATGTAATTCTAGTTGTACATTTTTTTTTCCTTTTTTTCTTTTTTTTTTCGCTCGGCTCCACCCTCCGAAAGCCCACTCGCTCGTCCTGCGCCCAATATTTATCCTAAAGAACAAGGTCAGTTGAGTGCATAGTGCATGCTGAACAGTTTATTCCAAGTCTACCCGACTCTCCAATCGATCCAAGCGCAAATCGTGTCTATTGCACCATCTTCCATATTTAACATGGCCTGGTGGTGTAGTGGTAACATACTCTCTTATCTTAAGCGATTGGTATTCTGTTTCTGAGGGAGCCCCTTGTTCGAATCAAGGCTAGGCCATCCATCCTTCCTCATCTTCATTTTTTTTTGCCTCTCGACTCCGCATTCTCTTCCCTCTGCGAGCCCTGGATCTACTACATGATTCTTCGCAATAGCTTGGCGGACTTTTGGCATCTACGTACTAAGTGACACGCAGCCAAAAATGCAAACCAATAACCCAAAAATTTGCGAAAATTGAACCAAAGACGAACCCACGGTTCTCAAGCTCGGTACACTTGCATTACCCAATGTGCATGGCCTGGTGGTGTAGTGGAAACACACCCTCTTATATTAGTCCGAATCATAGCCTTTTGAGGGTGCTCCTTGTTCGAATCAAGGCTAGGCCATATCGCATTTCGGATCCTCTTTTTATCGTAATCCCATGCTCTCGTTGAGTCATTGTGTACACTGAACACAGCCAGATCAGTGGGTGAACGATCTGAAAGAAAACAGATGGAATACATGTATCGCCGTGCATGAAAGCAACTCGGCAGAAAAATTGTTTCGGAGCAGGCCATCCATGAAGGTGAGCTATGTACAGCTCGGACATTTTCTCTGCCTCACTGTGCCAGGATTCGATAGCTACTTCTCTCAGAAGTCCGGACATGACGTAGGAGAAAACACTCCGCCATCCGAGTCTGTTATTCCCACGGTTCAACTCAGTTGCGGGACGGTGCAACGAACATTGAACAGAGCAGGCGTTCAGCGGCTGAGTGTCACGCAAGAATGAGCCTTAGCATCTCGCTTCACTCGGGATGTAAAACTCCGGCATTTCAACTGAATATACCGTGACGTCCCATCCTCTTGAAACATCACCGCAACCTGGGAGCGGATTATTACAAAACTGAGAGCAGCCCAGCTACGTACTAAACATATTATACCGACTCGGAACAGCTCTTCCAATATTCCCCTGACAGGTCCGGGATCTGTCCTAGTTTGTGCAAGCAGAGGGAATAGCGAATCGCCCCGGGTCAATAATAGGCGATGGTGGGATGGCGGAGATCATTTAGCAATAAGTTGAAACATTCTTGTAATACAAGGAGCCTGGTTCAACGAAATACTAACATGTTATTCTGCCTGTATGACCTTCAGCTTGATCAATGCGCGTTTGGCAGCCCTTTCCCGAGCGGCGCTTTTACTCTTGCCCTGGCCACTCCCGCACTCTTTGTCATTAACTATGAACGATATGAGAGAAAAATTCTAGTGGGAAGGAACACCGATGCTTGCAAGAGGGAGCACGGGAATGACAGATAATTTCAACTGGTTTACTCACCATAGGCCACAGCAGTCCACGTGGCGATTCCCCTGGCTCTCGTCTCATTGTCTATGTATCTGACAGGTTGGGTCCACACTTGGCCCACATTGTTCAATGTCACTCTATAATGTTGCTGTGGGACTTTGGTGGTTGTTCGTCTGAAGTACAACTCAGAGGAGGATCGCATAAGACGTACAAGTCTCGCGGCGCATCGGCATAGATGCCCCCTTCTGTTCCCCCTTGAACTTGATAACAGGTACGACTGTAATATCATGGTCATTTCCGAAGATAAACCCTTCCAATTGAATAGGAACGTGCCTTGTTCTGTGTCCCGGGTCTGGGTTACCTTCAGCTTTCCTACAGTCCCGTTGCGCGACGCTGCATGTCCCAGGATATTTTAAACGCAAGTCATGGTCATCAGAAGGTGGGCACACACCATGCATAGCGGCCGCAGGAACACCTTGGATGGAAATTGATTCTGCACCTCTATTGCCGCGATACGTCTCGAGAGAGATCTCCTTAGCATCGTCTGGCATTGCAGTTTCGGCTAACGAGGGCAGGCGCGGCCTGGTTTCTTCGCGCAAGGCCAGTAAATGCGCGGTAGAATCCTCGCCCCGTATTTCAACCACAACTGGATGCTCCCCATCCTCCGAGTCATTGCTATCGCCGCTCATCTGGATTGACATTCCGTCCGAATCGATTTGTTGCGGAGGGGGAGCCGAGGCTGAATTATGCACCGAAGCATCCGAAGAAGTTGCAGAATTTTCATGGCGGTTAAGGCGCGACAAGACGCTGCGCAGACGGCTGGCGATCCCCGTGCGTGCTTCTACCGCCGCAGACTCGCGCGAATCCGACCGCCAGCGGCGGGCACGGAGAAAATCACCGATGTGCGTCATCCACCGAGGGGAGGCAGACTCGGACTGGGTGTAGACAAGTTTGGGAAGAAATCCGAGATCTCGAACAGGATCGTTCAGCACTTCACCAACGCTCCGTTGATCGATGTCTGCGGACAGAGAAGCTGGACAGTTGCCTAGATCGAGGCTGGACACACTTACGCCCCGCGTTGGTATGAGGAATCTCGCTGTCGTGTTCTCTGTATGTAGACGTGAATAATTTCTCCCAACGTTCTATCCGAGCTATGGAAACGTACGCCCTCATCAAGATATCGAATTGCAAGCTGTTCGGTACTGTGGTTGGAATAATGTTTTCTATGGCGTCACCAGTTGCAAGTGTCGCCGACATCGGCAAAAGAGACTCAGCTCGCGGCCTGACGAGGAATAAGTCCGAATCAGGAGGAAACATAATTAAGAAACGTACAGCCGAAGTAATCGCACAATCTCAGCAAGACTGATATAGCAATGCTGTTTTGTGTCGGTCATACTCCACCCACAGCCCGGCACCCCGACCAGGATCGCACTGGCCATGAAGTCGATTCCTTGGTGGTCAAAGTCTATATCATTCGCGTGTTCGGCTTCGGCTTCATATATATCCAGCGCGAGGTCGTTCAAAACACGGAGCATGCTGCCCAAAATCTTATTGAAAACTGTCATGTGGAATAATCCGCCCCCTCGCCAGAAGCTGGGCAGTTCCAGGATGCCGGCCAGATATCGCTGAGCCAGAGCATCGGATATAGAACTTGCGCTGGGTAGAACAGGATTAAAATGCTGCCTTCTGTTCGATTCTGATCAGACAACGAACTTGCGTTCCGACGCAATCAACAGGCGCTCGATGACGCCGAGGCCGCTGCTCTCCGAGTCAATAATACCGAAGCATCTTGCCGGAATCTTCCTTAGGATTGCGGAAATCTGCGTTTCGGACAGACAAGCAGCCGCATATCTGCAGTAATGATCCCATTCGTGAGACTGCGTGTCATCCGCGCGCGCCCACACCGCGGAAATTGTCGTCTCTGTATTTCCAGTTCGTTGAAGGTGCTTGGATTGAAGGAAGAGGTCCCGCGTCCCATGGTACCGCGTGGCAATGGTCACGATACATGTGAACGTCTGGACCTGTGTCCGCGCTGTTTCGCACCTGCAAAGCAAAATCCCATCTTGTTGGATATGATACTAAATTTTACTCACGGCAGTGAATATTTCATCAGCTTGGAACACTCATCCTCAAGCCACGGGCACTTGTGGGTGCGCAACGCTTCCAGCTTGTCCTCTCGGTGCTGCCCCGTACCAAAATACGCTTCGATGCGCTCGGCGGTTGCGGAGGGACCCCGTCCCCACCGATGTGCAGCGCGGTTCGCCCGCGCTTCTACGAATTTCCCGACGCGCGAATACGCTTGATGCATGGTTCGGCCCACTCCAGGATCGTTCAATGAGCCACGAACGAGTTGCATTCCGTCCGCGCGCTGATTTGGGCGCATCAGAGACATGGAGGTACTGGCCGACATGGGAGACAGGAAAGACGACACTGTGCAGGAGACCGACACAGGTCGAAGCAGCCCGCTACTAAAAACAAACGCGCACGGCATGCACGTGTTCAACAGCTGTTAAGAATGTGGCTATCCAAGCGTTCGACCTGTCCGACATGGCGAAAAGGCACAATTCCAGTCCAGTTGGGAATCCGGAAGACAGCTCAAGATTCGGAAAGCCCGAGCGCGGCTGGTTCAACCGATAGCAAGTATGTGGATTGATGCCTCAGGCTCATATACAAGAAGCACGCGGGTCGTCGAAGGATATATTATTTCCGGGGAACTATTACAGAGCGGCAGTCCTAGTAGTATCAAATTAGAGGTCGATCCAACCTAAAAAAATTGCACAACGGACCGACTTTTGAGTCTTGGTTGAATGAAAGAATAGACAGAACAGGGGGAAAAGAGAAGAAAAGGTCCGGGACACAAGAGACCCATCCCTAACATACGGCAACTGTAACGAATAGCTGCAGACCATCCCGTCTATAGGCTACCGAACGCGCACGAAGGCAAGTACAACCGGAGACGGAGCACTCGACGCGCAGGAGCAAACCTCCCTATCAGTGCGCCCAGCCCAGCCAGATATGTCGACGCACCCCCTCAAGAATCACAGCGCACGTCAGTGACCAAGTCCGCGAGGGATTCGGGTCGGATCGCAATGTGCGCGAACAATGCAAAACAAGACCAGTCGTCCGCTGGACGAACGAGGGATGGTGTAACCAAAGCAAAGCACCCTCGCAGAGATGAACCAAGATAAAACGCCGTTCGCCGACGCTGTCCGCCGCGTAGGAAGGAAAGAAACTATACAAACAGGAAAGAATGACAACACGCACCTACGCTGCGTTGCCGCGGCAGAGACAAGAGCGGGGGGTGAGCCGGGTGAGAATACTGGCTTGCCGGCGAGGGCGAGCGGGCGTCGCCGTCGCTGTTGGGGTCCTCGACCTCGCCGCGGTCCCGGAGTCGATGGACAGATGGTGCGTGCCAGCTTGCGTGCCACTGAGTCTGCGCGGTAAGCCGGGTGTTGGAGTTGGAGCGGACTCCGCCAACGCGGGGGAGGGCGGTGTAGAGGCGGGCGTGCTTCATCGCTGTCCGGTCGAAGCGGGACATCCTAGCAAGGTGGTGGCAGAAACGAGAAAGTGGTTGGCAGGAAGGGACCCGGTTTATTCCGCGTCAAAATTAATGCGGGGGAGTCACTGTGACGTCACGCTACCCCGCATTCTCCCGCGCAGAAGACTGCCAGAAGTCCGTTCATCTGCTCTTCTCTCTTACGGCCGCCTCTCATCGCCCCCGTTCAAGCCCGCTCTATTTCCACTCCTCAATCAATACAATATCCTTCCCCACAGCTTGCGTTCCAGCCCGTTCTTTCGTTGGAGTCCTATCGATAGTAAGTACTCCGTGTCAGAGCGTGTCTAGCCCTGTCAACGCTGCGCCACGGTATCAAGAGCGTCACCCATGACATGGCGAAAGAGGTTAGCGCCAGTCCTGCGAATAGATGAACGTTCTTTGCTTACTCTTTCTCTCTACATTGACGGCCTGGCTACGCTCTAGCCTCGCGATGCAGTAAGTCAACATTCAAGATAAGACGACCCGTGGCTGCCTCCGAGGGTTGGCGACGTGGGGTTTACTTGTGCCCAAGCGCTGCCCTTTGGGACTCAAGTTGAACCGATGTTGAACGGGGTCCCGCACTCCGGTGTCTCCTTGTTCCCTACTGGCAAGTCTCCTCAAATTTTAGACCCGGTAACAACCGCTCGCGGCCGGCTCGTTGCTAGACCGGGGCTTCGAGTTTGGCAGGGAGTTGAGAAAAGAGCGTAGTACGGAGTCAAGTTGAACTGATGTCACCAAACCAGCCTCTCCTTGTTCCCCACGCGAGTCTCCTGACGCAGTCATACCTTCAGGTTTTACACCGTTACGCACCCGGCTGGCGAACATAAACCGGGTCCGTCTCCCAAACATCTCAAAGTTGACGTGGATTAATTCGATTGCGGCACAGTGAAAGCTCAGAGAGAGCTCGAACATGGTTGAGCCCAGTACGTATATATCCCCAAACGAGGATGATTCACGGCCTCGTGGTGTAACGGTAACACACCCTCTTATTATGAAGTGGGCACTGTTATCATTTATGAGGGTATTCCCTGTTCGAATCAGGGCAAGGCTGTCGCTTTTTCTCTCGCTCTCTCTTACTTTTTTGAACCCTTCTTCTTTCGGATCCCCGTTCGCCTGGTTCAACGGACCGTCGACACGGAGACATAGACAATTTCCATTCGTAGTTAAAATGACGTAGCATTTGTGCCATAGCAATTGTCAAGTCCGACCGGCGTTCAACCCAGACAAAAGCAACGGATTCCTCTACTTACATCCGAATTTAATCCAATCCAAATCACGGGGCAACCTTGCCAATCACGGTCTGGTGGTGTAACAGTAACACATCCTCTCGATGTTCCACTTGCTCCACGTTCCGAGGAGGTTCCTTGTTCGAGTCAAGGTCAGGCCATGGCACTGTTCAGACATATTTTTTTCTTTCCTTCCAAACACTTGCATGGGCTCATCGCTCTCTTTCTCGCTCCACAACAAATCTTCCCCAACTCAGTCAGACGAAATTGAGAATGTTTTTTTGGCGGCTGCGAGCAAGGTTGAACATTAAGTTCAATCTCCCTGCAGTGACGGATTGTCATCGATTATAGCCCATACAGTAAGGAAGGTTTCAGCATTCATTGGCTTGATGGTGTAGTGGTAACACATCCTCTCAACTTTAATAATTGGTAAGTAAGAAGTTTCTGAGGAGATGTCTTGTTCGAATCAAGGCCAAGCCATCTCTTTTGTCTCCCATTTTCGCTCGGCTCCGTCCTACTCCTCGCTCGCTCCCTCGTTCGCCCTCGACCGGTCAGGTCCATCCGATATCATACATTTATTCTCCTCGTGAAAATAAAGTTCAATTGCACAACAGTTGGTGAACTCAAGTTGAACTAATACAACAACCCGAATGATTCAACTCCCCGAAGATTGAAGCTAGCTAGTTAGTGATACCCGTTGCACCTTGCACGGCCTAGTGGTGTAACGGTTACACACCCTCTTATATTTGACCATGAGTCAGCTGTTTCTGAGGGAGCTCCTTGTTTGAACCAAGGCTAGGCCATGTCGCGATTGTGAGTATCTTTTTTATCCGGTTTTCGTTGTTTGCGGGGCGCCGGTAATTATCTTCATGTAAAATCCACGATTACCGCAAGCGAAATACAGCGATACAACCCTTTAGATCACAAAGGAAATATCAAGAAATGCAACTCAAAGATACTCGGATTAGACGGGACCATTCGAAGTTGAGGCTCTGACCCCCTTCCGGATGCGAGACACAACAGTGATTTTTTAGTGTCAAGCCAGTGAATTTGCACGGAGGTACGTACCAGGATCCGCCATCCTCGGAAGGAGCGCATTCAACACTCCGGGCGTTCGAAACATCCTCCGAATGTATTCAACACACCCGGAGCTCCATAACTCGCCTCCAAAGTGATCGCCAATATGGAATGAATACTAGTTAAAAGTCCTATGTCCGCGCTGTGCTGGAGATGTGCTTTTCAGAGTACCGAGGGAGTAACCACATCACGATTGAAATTGAACCAAGGTCACGTGTTTCATGTTCAACTTCGCATTTCTCAAGCATTCGACGATTGTACAACAATTCAATGCGGCAATATGTGATTAGTGTGCAATAATAAGTAGTTCAATCAGAATACAGAAAAGGAGGACGTTGCTTGAGGATGGAGGCGGTAGTCGGGCCCACCTAGATAAAGTCGCCTCAAAAATACATGATAAACACCGCAGATATGTACCTCTCGATGCTCAAGCGCATATTCTAAGCTACAAGAAGCTGGAACGGCTGTATGGATGGTGGATCTTTGAAAACCCGGTCCAAGGGGAAAACCCTTTCGAACCCTATCTTCCGGTACGGGTGTCATGGGGTGAAGTCGTCAATGCATATAAAACTCGGTAATCAGGCAGGTATCATCAAGTACAGAAATGGTGACCAGACGTAGTTCTCAGTGCAAGGGTGAGCTGCTTGCAAGGTCCCGTCGACTTGTACCTTCTCCATGCCTACCCCTGCAAGACTCTCAGTGCGACCAATGCTCTCCGGGCAGCGCATTCTCGAGCGGAGGCCTTGCTCTTGCCACTGCCACGGCCACACTCAATGTGATTCACTAGAAACTTCATGAGAAATGCTCTGGTGGGCCACGGAACGGACAGAGCATCCAGAGAAAATTTGGTCTGACCCGGGTTCACTCACCATACACAATAGAAGTCCACGGCGTAAGAGAAGGCCACGGCGTAAGAGAAGTCCACGGAGTCGGCCCATGTCCGATAACCTGACTATCAGTGTATTCTACCAATTGGCCCCGGGCTTGTGCGGCGTTATTCAACATAGCTCTATATTGCTCCGGGTCTATTGATTTTTTGTTGAATTGGAGGCACAATGAGTATTACATAGAACGTACTTGGAGGCATGCCGGTGATAGCCGGTGAACTTTTATCGCCGTGGTCGAGGGCTGACCCCTTCAGTTTCGCGCCGCGGGTCCGGATAAAACCCAGTGCCTGGACAGGATTGTAATCGCGGGAGGCTGCCTGATCTAGAACATTCTTAGACACAAGCCATAGGTATTCGAAGGTAGGCAACAAACGATGCGCGGCGGTAGCATGGACTTGAGTACTCGGTGAGCTCAAAGGTGTAACTTGGGACGTCTCCCGACCAGCTTGTACGGGAACATATTCTGCGTCTTCATGGAACGCCTGCAGGTACGCACCCCCTGGAACACGATTAATGATAACTCGTTCATCGGGATTTACGCAACTTGCGCGTGAGCTCGCGTACGCGCTCGCACGAGAGCAAAAAGACCGCGAAACCGCGCGATCACGAGCTATGTCCGTGATGTCCACGCGAGCATCTTTTATTTCATTCCCAAGAGGCATGCAAGCCCTGGGCACCGTGCAGCGCCATAAACACCATACGGAAAAATTGTTTGAGAATATACAGAGTCAATTTGAGGCTCACCAGGTCGAGGAATGAGAGAAACAAAAAATCAAAATTAGGCGGAGACGAGATTCACGCGACATCACAAGATCAAAAGAACGCGAGCAGATTGTCATCTTGCTGATGTTGGCATGTAATGCTGCATAAGTACCATTGAAATCAGTCACCCAGAAATTCCTTTTTACGCGCCTGATGAGCTCACGGTCGTCGGGAATCTCGTTTTCTTCCTGCAAAGGAATCAGTGTCCAAACGCATCGCCGGTGATTTACGTACTTCACTCAAGATCGACGCCCACTCATCGTCGTGGGTGACCGCAACTTTTGCGTCGACCTAGTGGCCGAAGCTGAATTAGAGATGATAAATCGGAAGGAAAGGGCTCTCTCACACAGTCAAGGAGATACTCGTTGATTGCAGTTGAAGGGTGATAGAACTGAGAGTCTTTCAGTCAATTAACAGATGATATGATGATTCCACTGCTCACACTGGAAGAGCTCAGCGTTTCATCGTCACTTCCGCTACTATCGTTTGTGAACGTAGATGGGATTGGGGAGATGATCGAATCATTGGGACCGGATGGCGATTTAGGGGATGCCGTGGATGGGCCGGCGACCGAGGATTGTGGTCGAGAGAATGGAACGGGTGCGCCTGAAGTTGACGGTATATTGGACCATTTGGAACCCACGATGTCACGTATTTTTATCTTGTGTTTTCGCCTCAGTGTTGGCTTTGAACGTACAGCGACTTTGAAACCCCGGAGAAATACAGTCTGATTGTCCTTCCAAGATTCCTCCCCCAAGCGGCGCCGGGGACCAGAGTTCACGGACGAGCCCCCACTTTCCGACTCCCATGCCCATGCGGCACCTGCACTGCCAGCTTGTGCGGCTTTGAGCTTGAGTGATATTTTCCCCTCGCTCGAGTGATCTTCCACCGCCGCGACGCTCCAAGTCGTCGACTTGGTGACCCCAGTGACAAGGTAGAGGTCACCATTTCCAACCATATACTGGAGATCGCCATTGACAAATGCGTACCAGTTCTTCGCGTGTTTCAAAGCGTAATCGCGGAACAGCCCCTGGCGGCGCAAGTCCCAGCGGGATGCGCCATCAGGTAATAACAGCAGTCCAGTTTGTTTCGAATCTATTGACACTTCGACCACTGCGCCTGCCCCGAAAGGAAAAAAGCTGTGTTTAGATGAGCGTCAATGTGTCGGACTCACTCGCAAAAGTGCTCACACGTTCTCAAGGCCAGCATCCACATCGAGGCGCCTTTTGCTGATACTCGTATTGCATATGTGAGAGCCTGGGAGATGCGCCAAAGCGCTGGTGGCAATGGCGTCAGGTCCGAGAGGGATTTGCTCGAAGGCGGGGGGAACACCGAATCGGTTGGAGGGATCGTCTCTGGTACGACAAATATTGAAGATTGGGTCGAAAGATCCATTCTGGGTGATCCGGCCAACGTCTCCGATTTCGGTGCCAATTTTCCGAACTGAATCTGGGAGGTCATCGAATGGCGCTGGATGAAACAATGGGTACCCCTGCTTCTTTGGAAAGAGGAGTCGGCTATAGAGCTCGCTGTCCGACATGTGGAGGTTCGCTGAGATGAGGGTAAGAGAAGAAGTTGCAAGGGCAGTGCGATAACCGATCTGCGTCTGGTATTCTGGGAAAGCTGTAGAGCTCGGTTACAGCATTTGGCTGGTTTAGAGCGGCAAAGTTGAACACTAAGAGATGTGTGTCACTGACATGATGGACGGAGATCCTTTGAAGACGGGGTTAAGGCTTCACAGCCGTGTCCAGGTGAGCGGAAACTGGGGAAACCAGGAGCTAGAGGTGGCCAACAGAGGAAACGCTGAAACAGCGCCACCATGAATCCAAGGTCTATTCCAGGCATTCCTGGGCCACGCTGTAACGGAAGATGCTTGATTGAAGGCAGGAACAAAGCAACCCGGAGTGTATTTGATGTCTCCCCGATGCGCAGGTCCACGCAGTCAATTGAATTCTTGCTGGATTCACTGCCAGTAGTACACGCCGACAGGATCGGAAAGAGAGCCTCAGGTTTGTGCGTCCGCGCACAAGTCGTGGATCCGTTCAAGTAAAAGCTCGGAATCTGCAAGGAAGTGAAAAATCCACCGGACAGTCGCGTCTGAAAGACGCATAAGGTGATTCTGAAGTTCAAGCAAAGTTCAAGCAGTGGTGGCAGACCGAGTACCGGCGCGCCGAGGCCCGGTTCTGATCAAGGTCTGATTGCCGAAAGTCGGCTCGTCTCTCTTCCTTCAACTTGCTCGAACCTCTCATTGCTTCCTCGCATCTCCTACCTCGCTGACCGCGCTCATCCAACGCCATCGTCTGCTCACGACTCGAATCTACTTCTTCAACTCCTCCCTCCCCCGTGCTCGTACCGCAGCTGCGTGCGGGTCTGCAGGCTGCCGGTCCGATGCGGCGCTGCATTGAGTCCCCGCTCTCCCTCCTTGAATCCAGCCCGCTCGTTTTCCCGTGCGCACTAGTCCATATGCCGCGGGTTTTCGAGTCAAGTTTGTGAGCTGGTTCGTCTTGGGTTTGGCGGCTATTGTTTTCGGATTCATTTGGATTCTATTTTCGCCGCTCCGTACACTGTCGCAACAATGTTTTGTGAGACAAAAGCTTTCGTTACAATACACAAGTATGTATCTCTACGAATGAACGCTATCCACTCTCGATTAACGACACATCTCAGTTGCCAACTCAAACCACCCCGCGACTATTCTTCCTCACCGTCTCCTCCAACCCTGTGAATCCCTTCTGATAATGCTTCTTCAACAACGCCTCCGCACCCTGGTCCGGAATCTCGCTCAAATCCCTACCCAATCCCGGAACATCCTCGATGAACTCGCGCCCGGGGTTCTGTTTCCTCAAAACCGCGAGAACGTCGTTCCAGTTGTACGTCGCGCCGAACGCGAAGATCCGTTTCCCGTTGCAAGAAGGGTCGATCAGCGCTGCGACGTGCAAGCGGGCAGTGTCCACGACGTTGATGAACCATTGCGGGGGGATCGGCAGAACACTCTGCAAGTTGTCGCCGCGGATAAGGTTTATGAGCCAGGATGCGGTGCTGGAGCTGGCCTCGCCGCCCGGTTGGAGAATGGGTCCCCAGTTCATGTCGGGGATGACAGTGGAGACTTGAAAGTGGGGCTTGGTGCGCTCGACGAACTGCCACACGGCTCTGCAAGTGCCAGTCAGCTCTGCGGACGGAAACAGCACACAATTGACGTACTTCTCGGCCTCTGCCTTGCTGGCGGAATACACGGTATATCCGTCCGCCTTCGGATTACTGTGTGCCTCCTCTATGGCGGTCTCATTCCATGAGTCCTCCGTCACAACCGTCTTCGTCCCCGCCTCCGGCAGATAAACCGCCGCCGATGAAGAAGTGTACACCACGGACCTGACGCGCGGCTCCTTGGCGGCGGACTTCAACACCTCGAGCGCACCCTCCACGGTCGGCGGCACGACTTCGTCGACCTTGTCGCTGAAGGTCGCGATGGTGGCGAGGTGCACAACCCCGTCCACGCCCTTGACCGCCTCGTCGAATGCGCCGTCGCTGCCCATATCAACGACAGAGACCGCTGCGAAGCGGCCGGGCCCGTACTTCTTGTCGAAGAGCTCGAAGAGCCATTTGGCCTTTTCTGCAGAGCGCGTGGTGCCGCGGACATTGTAGCCCGCCGCGAGGAGCTGGTCGGCGACGTGTGAGGCGATGAAGCCGTTGGCCCCGGTGGCGAGGACGAGGGAGCCTTGTTTGATTGTAGTTGTCATTGTGTGCGTATTTCTTGCTTTGTTGCGAAGCGAGTGGTTGAAATTGAGGATACCTTGCCCACAGGTACTTATAGGCGGTGCGAAGCTGCGTACAGACGCTGCTCGCCAACGATACGCTCATGAAGAATTCGAACTGCACTTACAAACGACACTCTTATCCCTACTTTTGATTGGTGATATACCTTCCCACGGTTCAACTCTTTCTAAATGTCAGTGAGTCCTAGGTTACTGGCCCGGCACCTCCATGGCGGGTGGCCAAACCATCGCGAACCAGGAGGAGTTTATCCCATACATGCAGGATATGGGTGCGTCCTTGGATTCAACACGGTCACCATCGGTACCATATGTAATGGCGATTTATAGGTATCATTGGCGCCAATCTCCAGCCGAGCAAGGAGAAAATCGAGAATTGGAAGACGATTCCTCAGGGCGCAGCAACGTGAGACCGACTTCCAGCCAGTTATACGCTTTCTTCGAGTTTATACCCTCCATCTAGTACTGTCACCGCAGCGTTTGATCCCAGACTCAACGGCCCTTCGTTTCCCGACTTTGTTGGCTCCTTACTTTATCTTATGCGTCTGTTTCGCAGCTGTACCTGGGGCATATCTCGATGATTCCGCTGACGCGACCAAGGCTATCGGAAAGCATAGTGCAGATCCGGTGAGTGTGGCGAATATCATTGCTGGTGCTCTGCCTGATATTGTGGATCCAGGGCAACGCGGAGAAGCTTTGGAACGTCACGGAGGAAATCATAGGGGAGAAGTTTACCTTCTAGATAGTGCCGCTGGAAAATTCGAAGTAAACGGGCCTTCAACAGGCTCAAGCTCCCTTGTCTCTTAAAATTACGACGCGTTGTCCAGTCTCATTATAAAATATGTAGAGAATTTCTATGAGAATCATTCAGTCCCTGGACCGGAACACGGTTTATATGCCATACGATTTTTTCCACATTTTCTCCATAATCCTAGTGCCAATTAGCGCAATGCTTGTTGAAGGGGAAAGCCCCTGATGTTGCGCCGTCAATTGTGCGTTCGAGTTTGCCACCCCATATCCGGCTTCCTTCATTCTCTGCCAAATTTGAATCATGCGCTCAGGTGGAAGTGGACCTTATCAGTATTACGGAAATGAGGCCCTCAATTCTCTATCCAACTGTGTTACATTTCAGACAATGTGTCTTCTACCACCCATACTGCTCTGCTGTCCATCCCCACAGTTTTCCGTCCGAGTCCATTTTATAAACCGTCCGTTCGTTACGATCCAACGCAGTTACACTGGCCAGGTCCTCTGCGCTGAGAGTTGGCAACTATCGCCCGGCCGTTAATTTTATTTCGTATCCAGAAGCCGAAGAACGCACGGTGAGATTCTCTTTCTGGCGACCGGCGTTGGAGCTCTTGGGTAAAACAGTGACTCCGCGTGCGATATGCCACGCGAGAATAGTTTGCGTGGGTGAGACTTTGTACTTTTCCGCGAGAGCGACGATGGTGGGGTCACTGCGAACTTGAGCATGTCCGGAAGGACTGTACGCGGTGACGACGATTCCTTTCTTGCGGCAGTACTCCAGCAACTCGGTCTGCGCGAGGTACGGATGCAATCTGTGCCCTTCGTCTGTAACTTGCCAGATGAACATAACTTAGACGCACTCAATTTGGTTCACCGCTGGCACAATCTTTGCTGTTTTGAAGAGTTGTTCGAGCCTAGAAATGACATGGGTATCATTTCACGAGACGAGAAACGCAAACGCACTCACGTCTTGATTGAGAAATTGCTCACTCCGATTGCTCGAGCCCGACCACTTGCGTGAAGACGCTCGAGCTCAGCCCAGGTCTCGTTGAAGGTTGGCGTCTCAACGACTTTCAATTCCTTCACCATCTCATCAAACGCGGACGGCGCGTCGTATCCGCCTGAGTATCACAACGCGTTTATTGAACAAGTCAGGAGGCAAATCAAGGACTCACCCGGGTACTCGACGGATTGGGGCCAGTGCAGGAGATACTACATGAATCAAATCAGCCCTGGGCGTCTCGGGGTAGCAAAATAGAACCGACCAAATCAACATAGTCCAGGCCCAACTTACTCAAGCTCTCGTCAAAGGAGCGACGCACGTATTTTGTGTGGTGCCATCTTTCGTCGGATCCTGAATGGACCATGCTATCGACGGCGGGGAAATAACTTACGGGAGTTTCGTCGTCACGAAAACCTCTTCACGGGGAAGCCCGGAGGCCCGGAGGGCTGCGCCAACCTGAGGTTCCGTGCCTGGAACTCGTCAATATCGGATACATGAAACTAGGATTCTCTTACGGTACAAGTACGCTGTGTCGAAGTGCCGATAACCAGCCTGCCACGAGAATTGAACCAAAGATAAAAGTTTTGACAGAACCGACCGACCTTGAAGGCAGTGAGAAGCCATCTCTCGGTGTCCGCTATGGCCTCTTCCGAAAAAGCCTCTGGCGCCGCCCCAATACCTGAAGAAGATGCATTCGCACAGCGATTCACGACATGTTTTGCAACGAGACGGACCTATGGCGGGAATGAGTGCCCCGGTGTTCAGTTTGATCGGAGGAATGGCTGCCATGGATTATTAGCGCTCCATGGCCAGGTAAGTCCTTTATATACGCATTGCTGGAGTGCTGGCATATATCCCGTACATCCTCATTTCGCTGAGGAAGCCTGAGATTGCCCGACGTGGTCGGTGTTTGTCATGCAAAGAAGTCTTGCCAAAGGTCCGGAAGAGCGATGATTACCAGACATGAGGCTCAAAGGCTCCAGAAGAAATCCAGGCCAAGTAGTACCGTCCGGTTTGTGAGAGTCAGCAGCAGCGGTCCGTCCGGGAGCGCTCAGGCTGAGCACGATTCCTTCAGGCTGAGGTATCATACTGTACGAACCGCCGGTAGTGACACACCGCGAGAAACCGGGGAGTAGGGCAATACGAACGCCATAAAGATGCACGTCAGACCAAGCACCAAGCGATGCGATTGATGCAGCCTTGATTTCTTGAAACTAGCTTTTTCTTTTAGCCAGACTCGAAATCCGAGAAGCGGACCAGGAGATGCCGTCGGTTTTCAAAGATAATCCGCCGGGTGTGTGAGCTGCTATTGCTCGGTTCAGTGCCATTCGTCTGCCCATCTCGCAGGCCGAGTTCTCGATCGTGTTGGTAAGAGGAAAGGGGCGCGGCACGTGGCGCGATCGCTTTGACGATTTGATACGCGCCCGAGCCACTCGTTCTTTGTCTTTCTCTTCCACCACCTCTCAGCCCAACTTGAAGGGTGGCACGGCTAACTGAACACTAGTCTCTTACCCGTTCTCTAATCTGCAGCTTCTGAACTCTCCGCACGCATCGTAACGCTCATAACCTCCTCACCTCGGCGCAAAGCATGGAGCCCAAATTTCCTGCGGAGCTCGAGAAAGTTATCTTCGAGGCTGCCGCGCTCCTCGATCCGAGGTCGATGACAACACTCCTTCTGGTCGCCCAACGTGTCAGGACCTGGTCGGTATTCTTTCTGGGACGGCAAAGTTCGTTTGCTAAGATTCAGTCAGGATACAACCGCTGCTGTACCGTGTACTGTCGATTGCCGCCTCTCAGCCCGAGTTCGAGCCCCCGCCAGGTGTTGCCTTCCGCCACTCCTTCGGCTCTATCGAGAAATTGCTTGCATCGCAACCTAAGTCATTCCTACGCGACAACGTACGCCATATCCGATTCCCCGGTTCTTGCGCCCCGCACTTCGTCGGCCAGCTCCTGTCTATCTGCAGCGCCTCGGTTGATGTGGTGCTACCAATGCTCGGGATGCCGGCTGATATCTTGAGGTTGCTGCAACCCTTGCCGCTGCAGCGCCTGGTTATATGGTGGATGAGCGCTTTCCCTATCGAAGCCAAGCGACAGATGATCGTTTCCTGCAGGAATTTCACCCACCTGACCCATCTCGAGATCCGTGACTGGCGCGAACACGACGAAGTCTTCGGCGGCTGGGAGGGCATTGCTCTCATTCCAAATCTCACACATCTCTGCTTCCACGAACTCCACACAATGATTTTCATCATCATGATGTGTCTACAGCATAACAAGTCCCTCGAAGTACTCGTTGTGTCGTGCAGCACTTCGTCACATATGGAGTTTATGAAGGAGCCCCTGGACAGTTCACGAGGCAGACTCGGAGCGGCTCACGACCCGCGATTTCTGGTCGTTCTAAACCAGCCTCCCGTCACCGACGATCCGCGGTTCCTCCTCCTTCTCGTCCCCGATTACTTCCACGATATGGCATGGGAGGCGCGCGTGCGGGGTGGCGAAGATTTCTGGGACGTAGCGGACAGGCATGTGAGGAAACGGCGCTCGGGTGCAACGAACGGTGCGTGTGCCTTCGCATCCCGAGGAATATGCTCAACAGCTGGGACATCTTTCTCTTCGCAGACTACTTTGCCACCCTGGAAGATTAGAACTCATCTGAAGGTATGCCCGACATATCTTCGTGGAACACAACGTCTCATAACATATTAGGAGTGTCGCATATGTTCAACCGCACGACGAGATGTACCTTCCAGCAACATACCGTGGCCCCGTAATTTCATAACAACAGAAGTCTCACTGATGCGAGGAAAGACGTGATCGCGAGCATAATCGATTTGTCTGCTGTCCTTGTTGAATGAATTGAATTAGTTTTCAACCACAGCGGCATGTGTCGCATTTTTTTCATGCGTGGGTCCTCTGTTTCTGTGAAATCAAGGTTCCATGGTCTACATTCAATTGGCCCGTTGCGAAACGCAAGATTCACATTGGTGAGTCTGACTGTGTTCTGCCATAAGGGCTTATTAAGGGTCAGGATTTTGGTTAAGGCCTTAGCCCTTAATATTATCAATAACGAGTAATTAAGGGTTCGATTTTAAGGGGTATTTAAGGCCTTATAATTACATAAGCCCAACTTTTTCTCGCCACTTTAGCAGACTAAGAGTCACTCTACAAACCAACAGGCCACGACACCTTCTCAAGGTGCGGGGCCTACTTGTGACGATTATTGTTCGCTGTCAACAATTACAACAGTATTGGTTGATTTATGTGTTGAACTTGCGCATGCGGACCTTGCTGCACAAATTTCGAACCCCTGCAAAATTCATTTTTTCTGTCTGCGGACCCGGTGGGCCCCCAAAGCCAGGTTGTGGAGTAGGATGTGGTCGTTGTCGGACGGCATTTCCAGCAGTGTCATTTTCTGGAGGGATCAAGATAAAATGATGCCATCATTAACCCTTAATTAAGGCTTCAGTCGATTCTTGCCCAAGGTTAAGCCTTAACTTGAAGACCTTAATAAGGGTTATCTGAACATAAACCTTAGCCCTTATGTCGGACACTGGAGTCTGAATGTCGACGACAGTGAAATTGAACCAACGTCACGTGATTTATGTTCAACCTTCTTTGGTTCACGTTCAAGTTAACTTCGAGGTTTTTTTGAACATTCCTGGGTGGGCTGTTTGCAATTCATTGACCACAAGTGGTTTCTTTCTCATTAACAACAGAAAAGCGCAAGGCGTGTGCGAGATACTTTTCAATGCGTGCTTTCACTCAGATGATCCCACAACGGCGGTTTTCCATATATCTCTTTGAGTTCCAAACCACCCTCATGCATCGGTGGCTGGTGCTATTACATTTTGTATTCAATCGCAGAGCGCCCAAGCGCGGCATAGGGGACGGTGCGCGCAATATCTCCTCCCAAGAGCACAATATTTCCCTTCTATGAACGGCGAAACGGTGCGACAGATTAGGTGTACACAGACCTGCATAAGTCGAAAAAACGACCAAGTACCTCCGCCACAATGTCGGCGAGTGTTTTACTTAGATTCTGTATCCATCTTATAGAGCAATGCCGCGCGTGAGGCAAGTGTCAATGTTCGCTTTCTCACACAACTAGAGAGCAAATCCTTGGTCCTTAACGTACTACGCTAAGGACAAAGAGTTGGAGTGGGATTCACATATAGTGGAATCAAATTGCATTTACTGTACGTCAATGCCGCGAAAGGTACTGGTCCACAATGGCGGTGACTCTTGGATCCACCTTGCCTGACACGTCCACGACTTCATCCCTGGGAAAGGAGGACTCAGTTCCGAACACGATACAGATTTCGGAGACCACGACTAACCAGAGATGGTCCTGGATTTTCATGCCTTCAGGATTGACCACAAAATCACTCGGCTCCTGCACTTTGAACGAAGATATATGAAAGGACGGCGTCGATCCGTCCTCACTAATTCAGACAGAAAGACAGGAACAGTGATCTAGATTGTCGTAGCGTAAAGGTAAGAGAAGATAGGAAAGGTTATGTAAGCAGTCCACCTCAAGTACACACTTCGAGTGGATGGATTACGTAATGTGATCAAAATATAGAAATGCGTGAGTCGCCAGACTTACACCCTCCCCTACTTCAAAAAATTTGAAGGGGTTAGGGAACTATTCCTCTTGTTCCCATGCGTCCAGCGCAACTGTGTCTTCCATTTCCTTGCCGGGAACCCACTCGTCAAATTCAGGCCCATATCCATCCCAACGGACAAGGTATTGTTTTCCTCGACCTCGCCGTTGTTCATCAATGATCTTCTCGACTGTCCATTCAACTGCACCATCTGGTGTGATGACTGGTCCAGGGCGAGCAGGCTCTCGAGTAGGGAAGAGGATAGGGTCGTTGGGGACAAAGCACTTCAGCAAATGTGCGTGGAATCCAGGAAAGAGTTGGGGGTTGTTGGGGAGTTTTAGGGTATATTCCGAGCGTTCCGGGAAAGCTTTCACAACTTCGTATGGACCATCGTCCCGAGGCATGAATTTAGCCACCCGCTTGGTGCCAGCTCGTTTGTAGTCCCGCCGTCTGTTAGCGGTGGAGAGCATAACACGGTCACCGACTTCATAAACCTCCTCAGGGCCACGGTGGTTGTTGGCATGATATGCTTGTCGAACCTTAGCTGCAAGCAGGCTGTCCTGAGCTGCTTTCACGTCCAGCTCCAGTTTCTCGATGAGGGTGCGGGCATCCATCTCGTCTGCAGTCTCAGGGCCAATGGCTGGGGCAAGAGGGGGTATCACACGAGGAGAATGCCCAGATTTCAGCTGAAATGGGGAGAATCCGGTGGAAGCATTGAGGGTGTTCATGATAGCAAAGCGAACACGTGGTAGAGAGGCAAGCCAGCCCTTCTGAGTGCGGTCAACGTGGTAACGGACTGCTTGTACCACTGTCTTGTTGGTACGCTCGCTGCTTCCATCGGTCTCTGGATGGTATGAGGTTGACATTTTGAGCTTCACACCAGTGAGCTTGTGTAAGGCTTCCCAGAGTTTTGACGTGAAGGCCTTGTCACGATCGGAGATGAGGTTCTCCATCAGACCGTTCTCGCAGTACCATCTGTCGAACAGAACTAGTGCCGTCTGCTCAGCGGTATCATCAGAGTGTACAGCTGCAATCTGTATATCTGCGCCTAGCAGGTCCGTCATGGTCAGAATCATGTCGAACCCATTGTCCACTGGGAGAGGTCCAATGAAATCAAGCGCGACACTATGAAAGCGGCGGTCAGGTATCGGAAGGGGGTGTAGAGGGCCTGTTGGCTTCTTGGTACGGCTCTTATTCCTCTGGCAGTCGACACAAGATGGGATGTAAGCGTCCTCCAGATCCCGCCTCATGTTGGGCCAATAGTATGAATGGCGCAAGGCCTCGTAGCTCTTGGTGAAGCCAAAATGACCTAAGGTATCATGCGCCAAATGGTAGAGCAATTCTCGAACCGCCTGATCCTTCGGGATGACGAGACGGTCACCAATATAGACAAGATTCTGGCCTGGGCTGCGTCGGACGCCGGCAATGCTTCCAGCGAGTATGTCAGCTTCAAGCTGCTTGGTAAACTCGTCTGTTTCATACGCGGCAGAAATCCGGCGTAGAAACTCTTCATCAGCGGATATCTGAAGAACACCTGTAGCTGCAGCCAGAACTCGATCCCGTGCTGGTAGGTGGGTTTGGGATAGAAGAACAGCACCGACTAAGGGAGTCATGGCAGTTGCCGGATCATCGAGATCGGGCATTCGGGAGAGTGCGTCGGCAACGGAGTTATCTTCGCCCTTGACATAATAGATGTCATAGTCGAAGTCGGCCATGTACATCGACCATCGAGACTGCCGACGGGACATATCCTTCTGGGCTTGGAAGTACTCTAAGGTGCGATGGTCGGTCATGATTTGGAAATGGACGTTTAGAAGAGAGCTTCTCCACTTCTTCAGTGCCTTGACGATAGCTAAAAGTTCCTTCTCATGCACAGGATAGTTCTTCTCGGCATCATTGAGTTGGTAGGAGTCAAAAGCGACTGGGCGTGCAGTTTCCCAAGTCTCCCCGAAGCTAAGGACAGCGCCTGTACGGCGATTGCTGGCATCTGTGGTGACATAGATATTCTTGGTGTCATCCTCGTAGTCAATGACGGTGAGACAGTCCCGACCGATGACCGTATCCTTGATAGCCTGGAAAGCTCTCTGATGCTCGTCTGTCCATGGTGGGAAGGACTTGTCAGCCTCCTTTGTGGTGAGCGGAGTGAGGTGAGAAGTATGTTCTGCTAAGGCTGGTAGGAATGTCGCTATATAGCGCACCAGCCCAAGGAAGCCCCTAACATCGGTAGCGGATCGGGGTTGGGGCCATTGCACAATGCGCTCAACCTTTCGGGGGTCGGCAAAGATACCACGTCCAGAGATGACGTGGCCAAGGAAGCTAATCTCCGTGGCGAAGAGCTGGGATTTGCGTGGATTGCAATAGAGTCTGGCCTTCCGCAAGGCTTCAATAACCAGCTCGACGTTCCTGGTGTGTTCCTCTATAGAGTCGGACCAGATGATGATGTCGTCTACGTAGACATGGCAGATCTTCCCAATGAGATGTCGAAGAGCCTCTGTGACGCGCCGTTGGTGCGTAGAGGGAGCATTACATCCGCCTTGGGGCATGACTAGCCACTCGTAAAGACCCCATGGGGTCCTCACCGCAGTAAGATGGACATCATCTGGATGCACCCGAGTCTGAAAGAAGCTGTTTGTCATGTCCATTTTTCCAAAGATCTTCCCGCGTCCGCAGTCGGCAAGAATATCATCGACTCGTGGCAGAGGGAACGTATCTCGTACAGTATTCTTGTTGAGTTCACGATAGTCGTTTACCCAGCGGGGATCTACTGAGGAGTCTGGAACGCCGCCGGTGTACTTGGGTACAACAAATGCTGGAGAGGAGTACTCCGAGGAAGATGGACGCATTCGCCCGGCTGCAATGTGCTCATCAAGCATCCGCTTCCATGACTCCAGGTTTTTACGAGCAGGTTGGTAGGATTTTCCCTTCACGGTGATTGAAGGGTTCTTCAGACGAATACGGTGGAGGATATTCTCGGGTAGGTCCTCAGTATTATCGAGCAGGCGTACTGGAAACACGTCGGCATGCTTGGCCTTGAGCCGTGCATCCTCATCTGTGAAGAACTTCTGTAACTCGAGGTCTTCAAGCCGGTGTTTGATCTGTAGCATGACACTAACAGGTAGATCAGCACCGGTCCCATGTGGCGGTGGGTCCGAGGTGCGTTTCCGTTTGGGCTTCTTGGGAGTAGGCGGTGGTGGTGTCCACTCTGGAGCCCATTGACGCGGAGGATGTACGGGATTATTCAGCAAGTCAAAGCCAGTACGCTTATCGATGGCGGTACGGTCGGCGGAGTCGATAACAATCTGCTCGGAAGACAAGAATGGCATTCCCAAAATCAAAGGTATGCACAAGCCAACGTGGACCTTCGCTCGTATAACCCCTGACGTCCAGTTCCCATCCTTCGATGATACCCTCAGCTTCACAAACTCCCGACAGCTCAGTGGCGACTCCGATAGCGATGACAGATTATCTTCCGCTTTGGGAAGAGGGAATCGCCGGAGACCCAGTTGCGTGACGATCTGGTCGCTAATAACTATGGAGGGACAACCAATGTCGAGGAGTGAGCGGACAGTGATGGGGAAGGAGGAGAGCGAGGGGCCGGTGAGAGTAATTTCGGCATATAGATGGGGGACGGTGAAAGGCGGTAGGACGCACCCGTCACGATCAGAGTCAGATTCTTCGTAGTCGGAGGCAAGAATATCTTTAGCGCGAGCGGCTGCAGCTGGCTCACGTTTGACATTGACTGTTTTGCCTCTAGCTGCTGCCTGAGCAACAGCGTCGGCCTGGGTGAGCGGCCGATAGGTAGCAGCATCGGGGAAGTCACCGTCACATGCTGGAGTGCGGTGACCAATGTAGAATTTGCGGCAGCGGCGACAGCCGTCATGGAGATCGAGGAGGACCTTCTCAGCATCGGTCAACATGGGAGGATACTTCCTCTCTTTGGCAGGCGGGGAAGTGAGGCGCGATGCGAGAGGTGGTTTCGGAGAGCTAAGGCGGTCGGCAAGAGGGACTTTGGATTTGGACTTGGAGTGGCGTGATTCGGCTGAAGAGCGATTGGCATCCACAACCTCCTGCATCCGCTGGGTCTCAAAGCGGAGGCGGTCATCCCTGCCCTTGACCTCTGCAATCCAGGCGTTGAGCTCGACAGCAAGGATTGGCTCGGTATCAAGGTCCTTCTGGAGGCTGACGGTAAGGCCTGCGTCAAGAATGTTCTTCAAGGCAGCGTCCTCTACGGCAAATTTGGGTGCTGCCTGGGTGAGGATGGCGTTCAGATTCTGGGTCTGGTAGGCCCAATCTGCAAAGCGCTGGTCTGGTCCCATCTTTGCACCTAGCACCTCACGACGCATCTTCCCTTCCCAGCCTTTCTCCAACACCAATCCTCCGAGCTCCGTGATGTATGCATCCAGTTTGAGAGCGTCGATACGGGTCTGACTGGCCAAATACCACTTCTCAAGGATGGGGTCGCGCATCTCGTCTGCCACGTAACTGACAAGGTCATCCGCAGTGCGGTCCTTGCAGTTCTTGAGATATTTCTGGCATGCCCGACGCCATTGTTGGAGGATAATGGGGGTGATGACACCGGCCTCAAGGATGGGGCACCGGTCAGACTTGGGATGTGTGATGGACGCCAGTGCAGGTGTGGTGGTACTCGAAGGAGGCATTGTATCAGTCTCGGGATCGGAGTCCGATCTTGAATGGTCTGAAGAGTAGGTGGAAGAGAGTGAAGAGGATGGACGAGAGGGAGGTGGGCTCGAGAGTGGTGACGAGACCGCTGGTGATGGTGACCGCCGTTCCCACAGTGATTGGGAAGGCGATGAGACAGTGGTGGGCTGAGTGCCCTTTGTCGAAGCCCTAGTCCGGAGTGGAGTAGGAGTCGAGGGCTGACGACGCCGAGACAGTGTTGTAAACTGCTGGCAACGGAGACGGCTTGGTATGTGTTCGTTGTCAAAAAAAAAGTGAAAGGACGGCGTCGATCCGTCCTCACTAATTCAGACAGAAAGACAGGAACAGTGATCTAGATTGTCGTAGCGTAAAGGTAAGAGAAGATCGGTACAGGATTAAAAGGAATAGTAAGAACCTAGATTGTCGTAGCGTAAAGGTAAGAGAAGATAGGAAAGGTTATGTAAGCAGTCCACCTCAAGTACACACTTCGAGTGGATGGATTACGTAATGCGATCAAAATATAGAAATGCGTGAGTCGCCAGACTTACAAAAAGACGGATACATAGATGCGCTGGACTCGGCGTGATGTCCCTTAGTTCTGCTCTGCAAAATGGCGACCGGTACAAAATAGCGAGCCCTCCTCTATGCGCTCTTGTAAATTACGCTCAATCAAATGGTTTTGGGCTGATGATTTTCTATACGCTCTCTCATGTCCTCTGGAATTTAAAACTCAACATTGTCTCGTTTACACGGCTGTTCATTAGTCCTGTGGGGAATGTCCATTGAAGGCGTATTTTGCCTTCTAAGCACTTGGAAAAAATCAATACAACGCATTCCCGGCATCCCCAAACCCAGGGTAGATGCTCAGAATTTCGCCGAACCCGTGGGCGCATCTGTTTCCAGAACACCAGTGTGAATTTACGCCGAACCACGACCAATCCTGTTTCTGAGAATACCTGAGATTTTTTTGGAGCCTTATATGCCTTGCCACGGATTCAAGAGTCCGAGAATGCACTAGAGCTTCCCGATTGGGACGCGCGGATGAGTAGTCCGTTTCGGGACGATTATGTAACATACGTCTCTTTCCCGAATCCCAGCACTTCCCAGCATCAGCGCAACTCTGTTTCATGGATTCCGGCCACAGTGGCTCACACTGCGCTATACTGAGCTCCTAACTTTTTTTCGTGCCTTCTGTGCCATTTCTGTACAGTAGGCTGCGCTGCTCTGCTTCTACGTGTCTGGGTTTGGTCTGGATCTTGTGCGGTAGATGGCCGGTTTTTCAGCGACTCTGCGTCCAATAATATAGCTGGTTTCTGATGATAATCCCGACTAATTCTCTGCATCCAAGCCCCGCGCATCATTCACCATTGACAGTTTTATTCCCCCTTTAATCTTTGCCCTTACATCGTCCGATTTCCAGGCATCCCTTCCTTGCCTCGGCCTCGTATCTGTCTAACCTTTGTACACCCGCTCCGTCGCGATTCACACGAGGTCAGCCTCGCTCTTCTTGCGGTCCTATCAAGGTGCTATTTCCAGTGTTTCGATCCGAAACTTCCCTTCTTCCTCCACATCACGTTCTGTTTCCAATCGGAGTCCGTCTCGCGTTGGTCTCGCTCCAACACCTCACAGAAAGAGAGAGAAAGCCTTCACAGGAACGAACAAAGGCCAACGGAGGACCTTGGCAAACAAGGCCAACATTTGTTCCACGTCATTTCTTGTTGGAGTCGTAATTTATTGACAAGCTCTTTACACACTCCCTTTATCTCCCTTTCACGATGGTGGTCACTCGCAAGGTCCCGGTCGCGCCTATGCCTCCGGCCTCGCGCACAAACTCATCCCAACCTCCACCCCGCGCTGTAAAGCCAAAATCAACATTATCATTGTCCGCAGAGAAGGACAAGGAGGCCGCTGCGAAATCCGTGCGTTTCCGTCACTTACTACTGGTTTTACATTGACGTGCTTCAAGGCGGCGGCGACTCCGAAAACACAATCAAAATCCAAGCATAGAAGTCGGATTCACAAAGTACACCCAAAAGTCCGTGTGGTTTGTGTTTATGCATTGCAAGTACTGATACCGATCAAAGCAGCCATCTGGGGGTTGGCTAGACCGACTAGTGTATCTCTCTCTCTCGCTGCTGGTGCTCTATGCTTTTGTTAAATGTCCATCCGACGAAGCGCTCTCGAGTCCAGTCTGTCGCGGTCTCTCCCAATACCGCGTTCACGTCCTGGAGCCTTATGTCCTCCCGCCAATATACCGTGCTCTGGAGCACCCTTCTGTCGCCCCATACGTCGAAAAGGCCCAGCATATCGAGCGCACCGCTGTCCGCCCCGTACTCGACAAAACTGCACCCTACGCTGCCGCTGCAAAGCGCGTCGCTGTCTCCACTTTCTCAAAGTACGTCGTGCCCCAGTACCGCAAGCACGTCCTCCCGCAATGGCAAAAACACGTTGTCCCTCAATGGCACAAACACGCCGGTCCGTACATATCGCGTGCCACGCCGTACGCCCTGCGCGCGCAACACACCCTGGAGCGTACCGCGTTTGTGCTGCACAAGACCTACAGCACGCGTGTCGCGCCCTTTGCCAAGCGCGTCTACGCAGCAAGCAAACCGTACGTCGTGCGTGGCTACCGTACCGCGAAGCCGCACGTCGTAAGGCTGTACCTGCTCGCGGTGGACAAGGTCGGCAAGGCGTGGTACGTGTACGTTGACCCGCACGTCGTGCGCATCTGGGCCAAGGTACTCGAGCTGAGTGGCGCGGGGCCCGTGGGTAGCGCGACGGAGCAGCCTGTGCCTGTCCCTGAGGCGACAGCGGCGAGCAGCGACGACGCGACAACAGCGGAGGTGGTCCGCGAAACGGCAGTCGAGGCGGCGGTGACGCCCGTGGAGGTGGAGGCATCTGTTACGCCGTCTGCGGTGGATGTGCCGACTGCCACGCCAGAGGTGGCCCCTACTGAGACCGCGTCGTCTTCTGTTACTCCCGTCGTCGAGGCGTACTCAATCGTCGAGGCGTCCTCTGTCGCTGCTCCAGAGCCTGTCGTCCCCGTCAAAGCTACCTCGTCTGTTGCTCCACCCGCCGAGACCACACCTGCCGCAGTGCTAGAAGACCTCGCAGCCGAGTCCGTTCTGGAAGACCTTGCCGCCGCGTCCATCGCCATCCAGTCCGCACACGGTATGGAGTCGCCCATCGTTGAGGAAATTTTGGCAGACGCCGCCTCGATCGTCGAGGAGCCCGCACCGACCTCGACGCCCTCGACTGCCGCAGAAGAAGAATCCCCCGCCGCCCCCGCCGCCGTCGAAGATGACTCACCCGCGGAAGACGACGACGCGGACCTCTCCAGCTTCCTCGACGACCTCGGCCTCACCCCCGCGGACTCCCCCTCCGACTCTAACTTTGGCGACATTGAGCCCGACGCAGACGAGGACCTCGAGCTCTCCCGTTCGGAGATCCACAACCTCAAGGTGCTCGAGGCGGAGCAGCAGGCTGCCGCCAAGGAGCGGCGCACGAAAGAGGAGCGCGCGCGGCTCACCGCGGCGATGGCTGCGTCCACGGAACGGCTCAATGCGCTCGCCAAGACGCAGAATAAGGCATTGAGGAAGGCGTTGGTCGCTACCCGGAAAAAGGCGGTCGCGAGGCTGGATGACGTACGGACACTGGAGGGCGGCGCGGTGAAGACTGTGGCTAAGGAGGGCGAGAAGATGCTCGGGGGGCTGGAGGGGTATGTAAGGAAGGAGTTCAAGTCTCTCGCTGGTAAGACGCCCGAGGACTTGGACGCGGCGGACGTGAAGGAGCGGACGGAGCGCTTCGAGACGGTTGTCGGGCGCGTGGAGGACAAGCTGCGCGAGAGCATCGGCAAGGCGCAGAATGTGTTACAGACGTTCCACGCTGAGGAGAAGGCGCAGGAGGTGGAAGAGGGACTGGCCATCATCAAGGAGGTGAAGAACGCCTGCACCCAGGCCCAGGGAGACGTGGGGATGGATCTGAGCTGGCTCGCGGATGTGACGCCGATGGATTGGGAGGTGTATCACTCGCTGGCGAAGAGTGAGTTGTTCTCTTCCGCTCCTATTCCTTGCCATATCACTCTACCGAGAACAAATTATCTAACCCGGTTTCCTTTTCACAGTCGGCGAAGACTTCCAAGCCGAAGCCTCGGACATCCAATCGGGCAAGCACCCGCGCCCGCCAGCAGATCCGTTCCTCGTGCGGCTCGAGGCGGCGCATGATGCGCTCACGGAGCTTGTGCAAGAGCTTGGAGGGAGGATTGACAGCCTGAGGGCGGAATTTGCGGGGGCTGTGAATCCTGCGGTCGCGGATGTTCCCTCATCCTTGGCATTGTCAGAGGAGGAGGGCGAAGACGAGGAAGAGGGGGAAGCCGAGGCAGCAGAACCGGAGGTGTCGATCCTGCCCATCGAGCCCGTTGCGCCCGCGGAGCCGGAAATCGTCGACCCCGCGCAGGTGGTGATTGGGAAGAGCACGGAGCAGGTCGTGCAGGCGATGCGGGCTGCGGGGGAGCTGTAAGGTTGTTTCGGTGTCTTCCTTCAAGTTTTTTGCTTGATCTGGCGGGTGTCGTATTCTCATGGGGAGGCAGGGATGGAAGTGTGGAGGAAGCAGGGATGGGGAGGGGAGCAAATACATTATCCATCGGTCGTCAGCTAGTAACTTATTTGCTTTGTGTTTCTCTTCTTTCCATCGGTGTGCGTTAACCAGTTACATACAGTACAACATACATATGGCCCCGTCCGGCGGTGTATATACAAGAATTATATTCCTTTTTACTCTTTTTGGATAGTGCAGGTGATTGACGACCGCTACGCGCTACTTACGGGATTCAGTAAGTTCTGAACAGCCTAATTCCATGCTAACTTGTTTCTCATTTCCCCTATTGTTCTAGCATTTTCCAAGCCTTTTCAAACCGTTCCTGAGATCCTTGAAGTCGTGTCAATGAGTCGGACAATGCCCCTTCCGAGTCGGTCAAATTCCTTGCAAATTCAAAGTTCCAATTCCTCCGAGCCAAGCTTCAGTCGGTCGACAAGTCCTCCTTTCTCCATGGGGGGTCGAGTTGGGTCGACCGATCATCCGACTCGGCGGAATCGACGGGTGAAATAGGCTGAAAATTCTGCCCTTGGAACTCGTGCGCAAATGCGCACTTGTCGGGATCTTGGCTGAAACTGGAACCGAGTCATATGACCGTGTTTTCTTCTTCCTTCCCTTCATGGACGAATTAATCTGAATCAAAGGGGTCCTCCGACCTGCTCCACAGCAGCTTATTAACAGAGGCTCGACAGTGAAACTTGTAGCGAATGTGTTTGCAGGTTGAACGACTCGGTGGGGACCGGCGTCAGTGCGACTTTCCAATTTTCACACATTTCACATTACAGGTAACAGGGTTCGAGTCGCCCTTGTAGCGCGGCGCCGACGCAGTTGCTTCTGTCATCTCTCGCCTGTGTGGTCCAGATCTTCGAATCTCGCAAAACTTGTATCTCCCGCGGCGACTATTATTTTGCAACAGGCTTCGAGGCTTTACCAAATATCTTACAGTTGCCCTTGCAGTTGCCCGATAATTTGATTCTCTGCGCCCGAGCGGTTGACGCCGGTTTACGTAGGCTCTTTCAACCTGAACTTGACTCACTTGAATTTTTCCCCAAGATACGAATGCCGTGTCAAGATTTATGAACCGTTTCACGCAAATTCACTCCCCAAGTCGTTTCTGGGTGATTGTAGCCATAAGTAGGCAGGCTCCCAAGCACTAGGATGTCCAAGATACCCCCCTATTTCACGCCACTATCCAGCATGATACACCACATTACACTTGTCGATACCGCGATTGACAATCTGCGATTGCATACCCTGAGAGGCGCCACCGTTTCCGCCCCGATCTGTAACTGACGGTATGTCAGTTTGGTGGTTACGACTCAGCTCAGCTCAACTTGTCACAGACCGAACTGTGATTGTCTCTCCCTTTTTTTTTTTTTTTGCGACGCGGAGCGGCCGTGTGGGACGTTACCACGAACAAGCGGGCAGGCACTGACCCCGAGTAAACCCCTAGTGATGTGGTTCATGACGCTCAGTGTGATTTTTTTTCTTCTCTTCTGATGCACTCCAAAGGGCGCGGTGGGAGATTCATTCATTTCCATCCGCGGAACTATTAACTCTGTCTCAAAGTATGTTCCTACTCAATGCTTCCTTTTTGGGCCATTGACAGACCATCGTCCCTCTGTAATACCAGGCAGGGGATTTTGCTCGCGACATCGCAAACTGTTTGTTTTCTGGTTATACTCATGTGTTGATTTTTGGGAGGGAAGTAGGGCTCTTCCAGATTTTACACAGCAACTAGCAATTAGTCCCCAATGCGACGACTGTATTGGACCCGTGGCTAGCTAGTCTCTCACTCTGACCACCCAGCCCTTTTACCTACCTACGTCTCGCCCCGTCTGGTACTCGGCCATCGGCCCCAGTGCAGTCACAGTTTTTTGGGCATCCCCTCAACGTAAAAAGACTCTCACCTCGTTTCAAGGCGGTGAAATTCGTCTCCGACCTCATGTCCAAACCAGGGATCTTCTGCCATAATTTGCGTTAACTTGAAACCGCTACCTTTGTTTTGATTTGTTGACTGGTTTGAACCAAGGAGTACAACTTGTGAATGAATGCCTCTCGCCGAGTTCTGAGCTGGGGATCATTTTTCTTTTGTGAACATTGGCGGCGATCCCGGTTCTGAATCCGTTCACCTTCCAGATCCGCGTCTTCTCGTAAACGGTAAAACCCAAAGTTGCGTACGGCATAAATTAACGAGTCCCTTTAGCAACTTGGTGTTCCGGTTGCGCCACGAAATGCTTATATTGAAGTTGCCACGCGAGCGTCGCGCGAGCATCGGTTGTGGTAAATTATAGCTGCTCGCCTCAATTTTTTTCTCTTCCGCCGGTGTCGTAACCCCTCGGAACGGCGTCCGACCCGGTGTGTGTATACACAGCTATGTACTTGACCGCGCATGTGTTTTTCGTTTATTTCGTTTCGCTCTCGGCGCGTCAAAGAGCTGTCCAAAACGTGGTCGTGGCAGGTCGTGGCATCCCTATTTTAGCAATCGAAAACTACCTTTTGGACCGCCGCAAAAAGCTCTGCTTTCTCAAGTGTCTCGAATTGAAACAGTCCTCTGGTCCGCTGGCTTGAATTCTCAGGCTAAGTCCAATTGCTTTTCCTCCGTTTCCCCGTCGCTGACAAGTCGCTGATGCGCCATGTACCTGAGCAACACAGATTGAGTATCCAATATCCACTGAGTCTAGCTGGGGCTAGGGAAGAACTTGGAAACACAACGCGAGATGAGTATTATACCGGCGAACTTGGGGGCTCGTCGTAGCCGGGGCCTCCGTCGCGTGGCGGCCATGCGACGGTGGACCCTGGTGGACCCACATAGCAACATATGTATACGCGGGTGATCCGGCTCAGGGATTACTTCTTCCCCCGTGATGTAATAAGTTGCAATGCATTGGGAGGAGATTTTCCGGCACTTCGCTTCTGTTTTTCAGCCACAACGGCGAACTGGGTTCAGCCACAACGGCGAACTGGGTTTCGCTGTGATCGTTCAAGTGCCCGGCTCTTCGTGTTGTTTCCCGGGCGCTCTGGATTCAATGGCCTGTCCATTCCACGGGTAAGGCAAGTCACCGTGCTCGGCATTAGATGGATTTTCTTTCTTGCTCAGTTGCTGTCCGGCTGCTATGTCGGAGGTCAGTCGATCGGCGTCGATCGTGCGGAGCAGGGTGGAATGGAATGGATATTCTCCGTTCAATAGATTTCGTCGTGGTCATGTTACCGCGCGGCTTTAGATTTTGTGGGTACTTTTTGGCTCCGCTCCGAGCATAGCATGCAGGAAGTGTCTTCTTAGCATAGCAAATCGTTTGCGGATCTCCGAACCGGCTCGCGCGATGGTCGGGTCGCGCCACTGAGAGGACGGCGAGGTGTGAAGTAATAGGTATGTTTATTTGGTTTGAAGTAGAGTGACAACTTTGAAGCGACGAAACATACGCGTCCGATGGGAATTCCTCCTCCTGTGCATGATCGCATGGGCAGTAGCGGGACGTGGCAAGAAATGAATGGAAAGTAGGTAAATATATGTGCACCGAGGAAATATGGAAAGACGCGGGGACGACTCGGTCAGTGATGGTCGGCCTCCTTCCAGCGGAGGTTGGACTCGTAGAAGTTGATGAGCTGGAAAAAAATTGCAATCGGTCAGCGGCCAATGAGCCTGGTGAGTTCGTGACGACGCACCATTTTAGGGAACTTGTCCGCGCAAATCTTCGAGTCTTCCCGCATGCGTTCGCCTGTTTGGCTGGATTTCGCGTTTGAGAAACGAAAGCAGACGAAGAACATAGCAGTACGTACAGTGTAAAGTACACATACAGCGTATCGTCTACGCGCTCGACGGTGTCGATTTGCTTGATGAGCTGGTCCCAGGTCGGCACTTGCATGTGTTCCGACATGTTCCCGACCTCTTCCTCGTCCACCTGCATGGGATCCTCGGACGCGGAGGCGCGCGCAGCGGCAGTCTTCTTTTCGCTCACTTTCCGCGGCTTCTTTGCTGGTCGCTCGTCGTCGTCCTTGGCGGCGGGTTTCTCCGACACCGACTTTCGCCCGCGCTTCTTGACCACCGACGCAGAGCCGCCGGCGTCGGAGGCGTCGTCTGCGATGGCCTTGCGCGCCGAGGTAGAGGTGCGCTTGGACGGGGTCTCAGACGCTTTCTTTTTATTCGGGTTCTTGTCTGGGTTTCTCTTCCAGTAGGCTGCAATGAGTTCAGGCGCGTTTCTGGGCGAAAAAATTAGACGATCTTGAATGTCGCGGATATGTATTCACGTACGCGTCTTCCTCAGCGACCCAGCTGTTGTGTTCAGGCCCATAACCCTTCCAGCTAACGAGAAATCCGAGTTTGTTCTGACGGGCGAGAATGAGTAAGCCTTCGACGCGTTTCTCGAGCGCAGGCGCGAGACGGCGAGCATACCTTGGGGAAGTGGCCTCTTTTCGCGTCTAGGATGTCCTCGATCTCATAGACCTCCTCATCGCCGTCCTCGTCGCCGTCGTCGTCTTCAGCGCCACTTTGGGCCGGCTCGCTGTCCTCAACCTCCGATTCTTCCTTCTTCGACTTGGAAGGGGACGTCCTCTTTTTGGTTTTCTTCTCACTATCGCTGACGCTGGAGGGAACGGGAGACGCTGGGGCCATAGCGTGGGGCGACCTCTGGCGAGTGTTGTTGACGAGCAGTGGCCGTGGGAAATCAGTAAACCAATCGCGCCGCTCCAAGGCAAAGCAAAAAGGTCAAGATATGGGTGCTAATACAATAAAATCTACACTATTCATCGGCGACGGCTTGGACTGGCGCTGCGCCCACGAGGGCCTCTGCCTTTTTTCGGTCCTGTCGGAGGTGGTCTGACGAACGCGTAGTCGCATTGGATCGCTTGCTCCAGCAGCATGGTCCCCGACGCCCCGTCGATGGCGGCCTGGGCATCGTTCATCGTTTCGTACTCCACCAGCGCATAACCCTGTGGTCGTCCTATGGTCAAGAAAGCCCCAGTCGAACGATTGTGGACACACCTTGACGTATCCAGTTCGCCGATCCAGATTGAGGTGCAGGTTTTTAATCTCCCCGAACTCTGCAAATTTGTCGGTCACGTCCTCCTCTGTGGCCTCCTCGTGAACGTTCGTGACGAGTACTATCCAACCTTCGACGGCTAGAAGGACGATGAGTTATTGTGCTTTCTTCGCCAAAAGGTACTTGCATCGGGCAGCGCGGGTATCCGCATCCTTGACATGGGAGGTCTCCACACGGTCATAGGTGGGTTCTGTTGTTACGGTCCCGTCATTTCCGCCTGCAGTTCAGGTCAGCAACGCTCAAGCCAGCTGAGTAGTTTCGCCCACATACCAGTGTTTTGAAAACCTCTGCCGCGTCTTCTGACTGCTCCCCCAGCAGCGACTACGGGAGTGGTTGGTTAGTTCGGTCTGACTGGTGCGAATGGTACGCACCATCGTCGATATTCATCTCATCGTCGGACATTTTGAAGGCACAAGGCAAGACAAACGCGGATAGTGCGTCTTACCTCAGCAGACACGTGCCTCTAAACTTCCTTTCTGCAACTTCCAAGCTTCGAACACTGGATCAAGAAGAAGTTCGCCAGTTAGAAAGTTCGAAGTTCATAAAGACAGGAAACTGTAGCCCACAAGTCTCTGCAGCCTTGCATGTTTTTACCATCTGTCGTTCTAGGGTACACTCGACCCGCGGCTGCGATTAGGCAGCAGTTTTCTGATTCCAAGCCACCTTCATCAGGTTTGATCTCTTTAACTATCTGTGCTACGCTCAACCAGGACAAAACCAAGACAAACCTGTACATGTGCCTGTTAGTGGTATCGATATCCATCTTCTGAGGCTTTTTGTCCATCACATTCCCTCACCGAGTAAACACCTGATAAACGGTTGCTTGACCAAGGCCTATTTTTTACGTCCGGTCCCCGCCTAATCTTCATCCCACGAGTCTTTATCAAATCATCAGCGAGTCAAACCAGGTCAGACCGTTTGTTTTGATTTGGTGATTTTCAAGCGTGACGGCGGAGTCACCTTAGCGGACGACGCGCTGATCCCGATCTGTGAAACCTCATCCATATTCCCTTTACCACGATCTCCCCATTTTGTTTTGTCCCCCAATACGGTGCCTGGACCCACCAACCTTCATCTCGATCGATTCTCTTTCCCGACTAGGCGGTCCGCGCTGCAAATAATTATCTTGCCACATACGCCCGGTTTCACCGACATGTGCACGTATAAAGGGCGGTCCCTTGCTTCTTGTCGTCACTTGTATTCTTCCCTGTTCCCTTCCCTCTCCGTGTATCCACTACCTATCCACCGCCCATCTCTCGCGGTCCATCATGAATCCCTCTGCTGCCAACCAACCTTGCCTCGTCTGTCGCCGGCCCACTACACAGTGGTGTGGCCGCTGTCATAACGCGTTCTATTGCTCGGAGCAGCACATGCGTGACGTGCGTCCATTCCTTACTCTCTTGGCGCGTCGATCAGCTTACAGACTTGCCCCCAGAATTGGCCAGAGCATCGCCAAAGATGTCGCCCTCTACCCTCCCTTACCTATAGCTCGAACATGATCGCGACGCCGCCTCCAGCGGAGCCCGAGTACATTTCGGTCCACGCCGTACTATTCCTCTCGGATGAGGGTACGTCGATCTTACGCCAGTTAACGCGTTTTCTGACTCGTCCTCGTCGCAGACAGACCAAGGATTATCACCGTGAAATGCCGCCCGCCACATCGCCCTTCGCATGGCCTTTGCCCCGTCCCCCATCTCCAGCCATACTTTGACGCGCCACCCGAAAGCGTCGTCCTCACCCAAGGCCTGAACGGCGAGCTCCTGCGCTTCCCACTTCACGTTTTTTACTCGCCTCTCGCGCTTGCGCAGAGGTCGCCTATCAACCGCGCGATTTACCACATCACCTCCGGAGCCGCGTCCAAACCCTGGTATGGCAACGTCGTCGCCTTCAAATTCAGTGGGTCGCGTCGCCAGGGATATACAGAGGCAGGGTCCAACGACCTTCCCGCTTTGTCGGCGTATTTCCTTTCTTACCAGTAAATATCCTTCGCGTGAGTGCCGTCTCACTTTACCTTTTTGCCTTTTGCCTGAAGTTGATCCAGAACCCTCGATTCGTTGCTGGCCTTAGATGCCTTACTGTCACCCCAATATTTTACGCTCAGACTCATTCCTTGTAGCTGCTTCTGCTGTAGCATACTGACTCCTGCTTTCCCCCTGCTGTCGAACTTTTACTCCTTACCGACTAATCCCTCTTCCTTACAAAAGTAACTAGTATTTAGCCAATAGACAACGTCTCAATGTTTCATTCCGGGACCTCTAGTGGACCTCCCCGTTTTTTGTGGCGCTCGGCAGCAGTAGTACATGGTCCCCGGCGCTTAAGGCGCGCACATTAAAGTTATTCCAGGAATCAGCCAGGAATAACGACGCGAGCGTACCTGTTTGATGCCCACGTGGCCGCAACTCAAAGTCTAGACGAGGCGATTCTCCGGTTAGATGGGCGGCGCTAGCTTATCAACGGTGGGAATGCGTGGTATATTATGCAATCCACGCGTCGACGATCAGCTATATAAAGTCCCTGTATTGGAGATTTTCTTTCCCCATATGCACTGCACGCGTATATTTCGACGGAGGTCAACATCAGGACGCCCCGAGGATCTTCTCATAACCACGAGGAATCAACGTGGTTAAAACCGGCGGATCAATTCCTTCGATGGACCAGGCGGGCGACTGCGGGCGATCTATCTAAACTGGTCACGTCCCCGCCCTCCACAAGTTGCAACAGGCGGCCCCAGGCGAGCGGCACCAAAATCTGATTATTTCAGGTTGAAATCATCCCGCGGTAGTAAATTCGGGAAATCATTACCGGCAAGATTTTACCCTCGCGCCGCCACTGTGTTGTGTTTCCCGCTTTCACGTCGGGGAGGCAGGCCAACAAAGAGCTAATAGATTATTGTCACCGTGATCGTCCGTGGCCATCGTCTGTTTCTTTGTAAATAAATGCTGCTCCGGGCGTCGGACGGAAGCAGCTCATAGCCCGCCGGAGGTTCTGAGTTTGTATCCTGAGAGCGCTCTGGGTTGTTGGCAAATTTTCACTGGATTTATTGAGTTGGCCAGGCCGCTAAGTACCTCGGCACATATTGTACAGGCGTCGAGTTATCTAACCGCGAAGGCCGAACATTCATGCCATTGCCAAGAGCTGTTGAGTCGATGGGGTATCGCTTTTTCCTCGTGAAAACTGGATCATCGCATATGTACCTGTCAGTAGCAATGTATTTTTGTTCTGGCAAACTATCAGTCTGTGAACTTTGTGTGAACGACTCGAAATGCCAAATAAAGGTTTTCACACACCTTCTGAGAATTGAACGTCGACAAGATCAGGTAACACAAAAAACCTAGTAAAACATCAACCTTCCTCTTCCTCATCACCTTCCGTCTCGTCAGAGTCCTCGTCGTCGTCTTCATTTTCGTTTTCGTCGTTTTCTTCCTCGTCGTCTTCGTCCGCGGTTTGATCCTGTCCCATTCCTGCTTGCGGTGCCGTAGCGTTCGAGGCCCCACTGGCCATCTTGCGTGCCTCGATGGCCCTCTTCGCTTCCTCTTTCTCTTCGTCCACGGGTAATAGATGCTCCATCGCGAGATCTCTCCATCTTAGAGCACCATTGACACCGCCGCCGTCGTAACCCATATCTTCAAATAGCGCGCGAGAAGATGGGTCATAAGGCGGACGGGGCCGTGAGGCGGGATGTTTAACATTGGTTGGATTTCCGTATGGATATGATGGATGCGCTTGAGAGGGCAATACTATTTAAACCGTTAGTAAATGAGCAGCACAAGGACGAAAAGACAAAATTGCCACATACTATCAGAATCATCGGGATCAGGCGGGACCATGTGCGCCGGGATGTTGAGATCTGTGGAGACTGTACTTAACCCACGGAGATTCGGGTCCGCCCAACAAAATAACTCACCGTCGCTGGCAAGTTCGCCTTTCAGATATTCTCCGCTCTCAAGCGTGTCTAGGACTTGTAGATCGTATGTTGACATATGCAAGTAGCAGTAAGTAAGGTCCTAGATGGGTGTAAACATCGTGAAATGCTTCGAAGCAGCACCGCGCACGGACCGTCATGGTGGCCGAAACAGAGATGAACTGTCACAGTCACAGTCACATCATTTGATCCGTTCATGAGTCGTTCCTTTTCCTCCACCACGTACTTCCTCCCGTAAAGTCTTTTTTCACCTCCCACCCACGCTTGCACGAGGTTCAGAGACTGTATTGGGTAACTCCGTGGTCCGTCGAAATCGCTTCTGTAACCTTTCAGCGCTCCGGCATGCAGTGCACTGTATTCAACCTTTGATACAGATAAGTAGCAAAATAAAACCCGGCGTTGCGATCCCTTCTCCGAGTCGTCCCGCTGAGCGCGGACGGAGATCCTGCCTCTCCACTCGTCGGTCATGATTCCTCCACCTCCGGCACCTATCTATACTGCTCTGAGTATTCCCACCGTCACCTCGCGGCCCTCTCCGTCTTGCCTCCAGTGGTCCGGAGACGGACAGGTCTTCTTCCTTTCCAAAGGCTCCGTCTACATCTTGGTCCCGTCTCTTCTATCCCAGAACCTCGCCGATCACTGACGAAATACCGTGGCACATCAGACTCCAGACCGCGGCGTACCCTCTGAAATCCCAGGAGATGTTCGGTCTTCTCATGTCAAGTGGTTTTCCACGATGATTGATTTTAACCCACGGGACGTCCACCGTTGGCCAGCGGACACTCAAGGTTGGTTTACGCCGATTCATGTATTTTTATTGACCACTCGGGATGTCTAGAATGGGGCTCGGTCTCGTTGGGCTCCTTAGATGTCGGCCTTCGCGCGATGTCATGCTCGCCCAGCAACCTGACGGGGAACGGGGGGTACGTGCGTTACATATCCTCTCGTACATGTCCCTGGAATTGCAGCAGATGCGTGGCGGCCATCTTGAGCTCAAACATGGATCTTTCTCTCTGGCACGCAGCCAAAAATACCATCAAAGGAGAATGGGCCAAGGTATGCGATTCTCGGCGTGTTTCATGCTGTCGTCGCTGATGCGCCCAAGCTTTGCGAAGTCACCCCCTTCATCGCCGAGTTGGCCTGCCAGGAGCCGCATTCGAAAACCGAACAGACCCTTAGGTCACAAATCACTAGTAACACACTCAGAATAGCGAAATCCCCGTACTCATTACATTGACAGGCTTGCTGTGGTCGAGCCATGCGGATTTTGATATCACACCCACTCCTTGTCTTGATAGCTCGCTGCTTGTGACCGGGACTCGCGCTGGAACCATTATACTATTCAGGTAAATAACGGCTGGTTGACATCTATCATCCCATAGCGTCTAACCGGATACAGGTTTAATCGATCATTGCTTGAACATGTTGCTACTGCTAAGGTCTCCAGCGAATGGATAACGCACCTCGCATTGTCAGCTTGGACTTGTGTCAAAGCGGGCGAAAGTACTTCTGACGCGTTACTAACCGAGCAATTACTGATTCCCCGCGCAGGCGAAATCACGCTGGCCTATGGCGGTGCGGATGGCTCGGTGGGGCTAGTCAAAATTGTTCAAACTCTCTGTTCGGCTCCATCCTCGTCTGGGTTTTTTCTTGACTACACTATCGCAACACGCGTCGAAAAAATCGAGCCAGCGATTTTTCGACCAAATAACACCGGGATCACAGCTTTGTCTTGGATTTCGCCTCTTGGAAACGTCAGTGTCGGAGTTGGGGTATTTTGACTGTGCATTGATCGCAACTTATTCAGATGGTTCTTGTACGGGCCACTCCTGGCGTTGTGTCTTTGTGGTCCGGGCTTTCACCTACTCTGAGCTGGTCCGGCCACCGCTCACTTCGTCTTTGTACGCCAAAGCTGTCCGTTGGATCCTCCTCGCTTCAACCAGTTTCGGGACTTCACTATGCGCGACACGAAGACGCGCTTTTTGTTTCCCTCTTCGACGGCTCGATCCATGTAATCACATCGCTGACAGAGGAACCCAAGCTTTCCCATGTTTCTCAGAGCTTGGGTGATCAAACTAGCGAGGGGCTCTCAGGCATCTTGCGTTCCACTTTTGTTCGCTCGGAAAAGGCAAAAGTGTCCAAGCGTGATGTGAATCGTGTAAGTGGGATGATACCCTACGACGACTACTCGGTTGCTGTGTGGGTTCAAGAGTAAGTCTTGGATTTGCGACCTTTCGCCGTACGCCGTTCTTGCGTTAACATTTGGTCGTAAGGTCCTCACAACCAGCCAATTTCGATTACAAATACGACGTGTTACACGAAAGCACTTTCGTAGGAAAGTTACAATTCGTCGCATCGGGAGGTATTTCCTGACAGTTGCTGTGCTCACAGCTGCTCGGTTATGCAAACCTCTCACGGACGAGATGGTCCTTGACGAGCTCAGTACTATTTTGAACTCCGCTAAAGCATGTGCGCCATGCCTTTTGGTATTATCCTTTTGACATTCGCTGATTGGCGCTTAGGCTATGGGTCCACGCCTCTCCATCTTCTTCGTCCAGTCTTTTTGCATCTTCGAGAGCTTCTTGAACTCCAACCCCGTGTCCTAGAAATCTTATTAGCGAACGCAGATACATACCCCCCGAGCCCCGTCGTACCATCTTGGTCTGGGGATACTGATCTATTACGAGTAGCCTTCCGACGAAGCCTCAAGCAGCATCTCTACGGATGCGATATCTTACTTTCTCTTCGCTTGAGACTTTCTATGGCCGAATTTTGCTGGGCAAGTAACCGAACAAGGCTTCATTTCCTTTGTAGCTGACTCGAATGGGCTCCTCGCAGCGGCACACAACTGACCTCTCGAAGCGAGACGAATACGGCCAGGCCGCTCAGCAGTTTCTTCGAACCATATCTTTCATTGTGTTGAGAACCCTCTGCCGCCACTTGTCTGCTGTCGCCACTTGTATCCAAGGTAATTTATACAGTGATTTTCCTTCAGGGCATCAGTAACGTTGGCCCTGAGCAGAGAACGACGTCCCGTTCTTGATGCGGATCGCTGTGCAGGCATCGCTGCCCAGCACACCACCCGACCTCTGCTCCGACGCTGAAACTCTCATGAACGCGCTTGCTTCTCAAATTCCATCTTTCTCAAAGGAAGCTGCCGAGAAACAAGCGATGGAGGAGACGTGTCCTGCCTGTGGCCTCGCGATATACCTAGAGAGTGGTAGCGAAGGGACTTGTTCTGGAGGACACTCCTGGAGTGAGTCCCTTCCACTTTATTCTGTATCCCGTCGTAATGTTGGGTGCAGGCCGGTGTTCTGTAACAACATTCGTGTTGTCAACGCCGAACGTGAGAACATGTGTCGGATGTACTCGCAAGGCTTTCCTTCCTTTGTCCAGTTGCAGTCCCGCCTCCGCTCCAAATTGGCTGCCACCCTCCGCGCACAGTTGGGTAGTGGAGGAGTTCCTCGAGTCGGTTTCTCGATGCCTATTTTGCGGCAACAATTTTGCTTCCGTTTTTTAGTTGAACTTGACTACGCTGACCCCCACATCTTGTTGTATCTGTACCATTTATCTGCCACTTTTGTCCTGTACTCGCACTGAATATGCTTGAACCACTTTTGATACCTTTCACCTATGGCGATACCACATATGGTCCGAGGCGCGGCAAAGTATTCACTGGAATTGGTTGTTCCAATTGTGGGACGCGCCAGTGTATCCTCCTCCTCCTCCTCCTCCTGGCCCTAAGAAAAATTGTCGTTGTTCCAACTCGCCATTATTCACAAACAGAACTTTAGTTCTGATTGTGCTCAGGGCACCGAAAAACCGTGTCACGGGAAACTTACCTAATTGCTTGTACTTGTATCCAACTTATGTCAGCTCCCTTACCTCGCGATTAGATTAGATTACTGGCTCAAGAAAAAGGAAAACTCATCAACTCGTCCCCGATGAACAGTCACTGCCGACGTGACCTGATTTATACCTTTATAACCCGACCCCCAACGGGCCACACTGATTGAATAAAATACGCCCCTCATACAGCACCGTACTGTACGAGCTCGAGATTGTTGTAGTGCCGAGACTACTTAACTGCTCATTGTGACACACTCACAGGCTTCCTACAACAAATGGCAGGTGCATGCGTGCAACCAAACCCCACGATCCTATTCAGAATAGCACCAGATTGGAAATTGAAATCAGGAAAACAAAGACGAAACAATTAATTGAACTCGGCGGAAAACATGACTCTTCTTCTAGTCTGTTTGTGCACCGCCGCTTGCCGGCCACCTATTTTCATGTAAGCCTGAGATAAAAGTTGAACATTGAACATGTGACCATGGTTGAAAACGAAATTGTTTCGACATCAAACAGTCTTGAGTTGAACGGGACGCCCCGCCGGCATCGAAATCAACGCCCGGACACTGGACAGGCGCAACCATAACCCTATTATCCCCGCCAGGCGCTCGGCAGACCAGCCGGTCGTGACAACACGTGGGTTTCCGCATCAGTGCGACTCAATGTTGTCCCACCAGTATAGCCCAGTCCCCAAAGGGGATTTGGTTCCGTCCTCATCGTTGACGCGTTGATCCTTTGGCCTCGAAATTGAATAATGCCGGGCTAACGCTGAGCCGCTTATCCACCTGCATTCGCTCTTTCCAGTTCCACCACCACCATGGGCAACATGAGTCCTGCACTGGGAATCGTTGAAAACCATGATTCTTCCGCCACGGTTTTCAAGCAGGGCCTGGCTGTCAAGTCGCTGGAGGATATCAACGAACCTAGCCTCGATCCCAGAACAAGTCTCTCTTCCAGACCGGAAGCAGGCGAGCTCGATACCCCTCTATCGCGGCGACTGAGCAACTTTGTACGGCGCTCGTTGCACAATGAGCGCCATCTCCCCGACTCGGAGAAGTCCCAACCGCTTGAGCAAGTTTTATACGTGAGCATTCCTTACTGAACGTTTCGAGAGTTCGAGAATCAATTGATTGATGCTCTACAGGTGGATTTTGAAGCCGGGGATGTCCGAAATCCGGCCTGCTTTCCCCGCTCCAAAAAATGGGCAATCACCTTACTGGCTTGTTATTCCACGTTAATCGCCGGTACAAATCCACCATCCTCAATATTTTGTTGCCTTACCATTAAATTTAGCCTCAACTTCTTCTGCGTATAATATGGGTTTTACCTCTATGACGGTAAAGCAAGCAGCATCTCCAGGTCGATGCAGTTCCTTATCCGACCCACAGAGGGACCTCAACTGTACTGAATTCCAAGCCACGGTTGGACTCGTTGTTTTCACACTGGGTTTTGGCCTTGTGCCTCTGGTATCGTCGAGTTTTAGCGAGGAATTTGGACGGCAACCTCTCTATATCGGCTCGGCAATTGGGTTCACCTCCATGTATCTGCTCATTGCATTGTGAGTGTTCATTTTACTGATCAAGCCCTATCCTTTGATACTATCGATAATGTAGAGCAAAGAACCTTCAAACTGTCATTATTGCCAGATTCCTTCAGGGAGCGTTCGGATCGACTTGGGCCACCATGGTGAGTTTGCAAGAGATCGTGTGTTCGATAGTCCTTACTTTTCACTTGGTAGGTCGGCGGCACAATAGCGGGTTCGTTTCGTTCACTAATCATCCCCTGAATTATGCTGATCTCTGGTCGTAGACCTCTGGACGCCACGCGAGTCAGTGTGATTTTACTTCTATCGATCTCAACTTTACATGCTTGCTTCAAGGCGAGGATTACCCATGGCTATTTTCTCCGCGGCCGCCCTTGGGGGAACTGGACTGGGACCGCTTGTTGCCGGCTGGGTTGAAATGAATCCAAGTCTGGAATGGCGCTGGATACAATGGATCCAAATGATGTGCGTCACACTTTCTTTGTATCGCAAGCCCTCATCTTTCGTCGATAGAATCACCAGCTTTTATTCTCTTTTCGTCCCCTTTGTCATGAGCGAAACCAGATCATCCATTCTTCTTACCCGATTGGCCAAACGGATTCGCAAAGACACTGGAGATCGCCGATATCGTGCGAGGATCGAAGACGAAAGAACCAGTCTCGCTACCCTGATTTTCATCTCCTGTACTCGCCCGATTCGTATGTGTACATTTTGGGCTTACAGTGGTGAAACTAACTTCAACCAGATCTTCTGTTAACAGAACCTGTCGTGTCGGCGTTCAGTGTAGTTGTCCTTCCCTTTTGTCACTTTCGTTTCTGACCATGCAATAGCTGTGGATCGGTTTCCTCTGGGGAGTTATGTTCTGCATGATTGAATCGATACCTGGACTGTTTCGGGATCTCCATGGCTTTAGTATAGGCCAAGAGGGAACGGTTTTCGCGTCCTTGGTGTGAGTGCACTGCTATACTTTTACAACCGTTGATTGAATTATTTCGCACAGAGTTGGGACTGCTCTCGGCTTCGCGTTCAATTTCTACCAAGACCACTTGTATCAGTACGTTGTAGGACTTGGTACATTTGCCCAGTGACTGACTGTTATTTAGCAAACACTTCGAGCGCAGAGGTCCCGAGGCTCGCCTCATTTTGTCATGCGCTGCTGCCGTTATGTTGCCAGTTAGCATGTTCATCTATGCGTGGTGTGCTTTCCCGCATGTACCTTGGATTTCCTTGACAATCGCACTCACCGTAAGCACCAAAACCAGAGTATGAATGCTGAATCACCGCAACATATTCTTAGCTCTATATCGCCGCAACGTTTACTGTATATCTGGCCGTCTTCAGTTACCTCGCCGATTGGTGCGTATTTGAATTCGCCGATTTTCCCTTTCTAATCTAGCTGCCAGCTACGGGCCATTTGCATCCTCGGCCCTGGCAGGTCAAAGTCTCTGCAGTGAGTTGCGTCTAACTTCTCGTCTGTCAATCTCTCAAATATTTGTCGTAGGAAATATGATGGCCACAGTCTTCCCGCTGTTTACGAAGCAGATGTTCGCGAAGCTCGGGTACAACTGGGCGAACACGATGTTCGCTCTCATCGCGGCCGTTATGCTACCCATTCCGTTCATACTGTTCTTTTACGGCCCCGCGATTCGAGCGCGCAGCAGATTTTCGCGGATCGTAATGGAAAGACAAGAAGCAGTAGTGGGTTAAGCGACCAGTTATTTAATGTCATAGATGAACGACTGCAGCGGATAGACTATAGTATATACACAGTGTGCGGTAGCCAGAGCAGAGTCGACCGCGCTTAACTATGATTATAAATTATCATTTTGTTATTATTTGCCGGCGTGCAGAAACAAATTTCAACCAATTGATTCATGCAACGACTACGCAGAAGTTCTATCTCAAATCAACGAGTGGAGGCGCATAAAGTCGGGAGTGCCCAGACCAGTCACAGGATCCCAACCAGGCGTCGCCCTAAACCCACTATGGACCGCTGGATTCAGTACCCCTGGGTGGAAAAGACAGGAAATCGCACTCTTGTCCGCAACCTGGATTGGAACTGAAATCACACATCAGTCTCCGTCGAGGATGAATGCAAATGCATTCGCACCCAGATACAACGTCGTTAAACCCATCCTTTGCCGTCGAGTAGATAAGCGGGTTAAGGAAACCTGCGAGGAGGAATCAAGTTCGCTCCTTGCTCCGGAACGCAAAGACTCACCGAGAGCAGGTTTTCCCCCGGAGATGCGGAAATCGTTAAGAAGGGCTATGACTCCTGCAAAGGTCTATACGAGCTTTTTGTTACCGCGTATGTCCCCGTAGGTTTGTGCAAGACGTACGGGGGAGCTGGCACTGGTTCCGCCCACGGTACTGCACAAAATCAAAAAAAAGGGCTGGGAGCTGCAGAGGATAACTTGCGTAGTCCTACCGCCGATGACGACCTGGAAACCTTGCCCCTGAGCAGCGACATCTGGATACCCCCGTCCCGTGGCCTCGAAGAGCCCAGCATATTTCGAACCGAGGTCGGCGAGGAAGGTACAAACCGAGGCGTTCTGATAAGAGGGCCGTGAAAAATACCTGGGACAGAAGAGATCAGATTCCTTACAACTTGAGAGATTGGTTCTCACCTCGAGAAGCCACCTCCCGAAAAACTTGCAGCGACTTCGGGGTTGACCTCAGTGGTTCCACCCACCGCTGTGACATACGGGCAGCTGAAACGAACGGTAAATATACATATTTTTGAGAGTAGAGAGGTACCTAGCAGGGAATGCCGGTTGGAAGATCGTCCTGTTTGTGTCATCATTCGCCCGGCAGTCGCCTGCTCCAACTCTGCGTGGTGTCAATACTGTACATGAATGAGACTTGAGCGACCAACCCCCCATCCCCAGAAGCAAACATGATGCTGCTTCCACGAGCACCAAGCTGGGCGAACATGTTGCTGTTAAAAAGGAAATTCAACCGTGGGCAATCTCGCGATCACATGACAACAGACCAAACAGAAGTCGCGTAGTCTTGCGGAACCGTTTGTTCGTCATCACCTAAACGAGGTAGGAGTTAAAAAAAGTGTTGCAACGTCTGTTTATGAGAGACTAGTCATCACCATAGCTGGTCGTCTGTAAGGAACGTGTTAGGCTTGACCCCAATCAACACCCGGCACGTACAAAGGTCTGGGGAATGGTGGTCTAGTTAAGAATAAAATTCAACCAGTCGAGGTAGGGCTCGTTGGTGTTGGTTGGGGCCGAATCGTCCTTGTAATAATAGTATCAAACCCACCACGGTAAATTCTAAGAGGAAATTACCATGATGAACGGTGGACTTCCGCCAGTCGAGTAGTAGATATTGGGAGTCGGAAATGATAGGGACATGGCGTACTCTGAAGGATTTCGTCAACGACAGATGAATAGACACAGCTCTGCATTTACGTATGTCAAGGTTGGCCTAGCCAATGGATGAATATGGGAAATATTGCACGAGCAGTCATTTACCTCGACTCCAGGGTCCGATTGATTGTTCAAGCCCCCCTTGACCGGTACGTGCTTGAAACTGGCACCGACAGCATCGGTCCGGAACGACTTGAGGAATTTCTGGAGATCTAAAGGGACGATGAGCATGGGTTGCATGGGCGACAATCATCTACTTACCTGCGTCACTCGCGAACTCCTCGAGGTATCCACAGATGCCGATCTTGTTCGTCGCAGTCGCTTTGGGAACGTAGGCAGTGGTATTATACAAGGCCCGGAGGCACGCGGGAGTAATCGTTGTGCCGCAACTCGCCGGAACAGCAAGGGGCGAAATTTCGGCGGCAAACGAGTCCGAGTCGTCGGAGGTCGTGTGCGGCTGTATGAAACTCGTCGAACGCATGCTGTGGAAAGTACTGAAGTAGGTGGTCGGAGTAACAACGTCGATATGCGAATGAAGCTCAGCCGGCAGTGAGTACTCCATCGTGCGAACGACAGAAGATCCGGAAGCAGCGTGGTAGTATACACCGTACTTGGTGTTCAGCATACGCTCTACCTGCGCTACAGAAACGCGAAGCGTGATCCATTCGCCACCAGCAGAACGGAAGTGGGCATCGCCTGGACTTATACCGTGATGTTGGAGCCACGATTCAACGGCTTCAACAGAATCAGGGTGGGGTGCAACGAGTGCATCCACCTCCTCCTTGGACAGGTGCTGTCCATACCTTGAGACCATGAGACAGATAATTTGAATGGCACAGAATACGTACCTCTCGTGCGTGGGATCGCTCACTTCGTACAAAGAAGAAATGAGCTTCTCGAGTTTGTTCTGCTTGAGACCGATACGCATGTCGAGCAGATGATCCGCCGGCGGTGTCGATCTGAATTCCCAACCGCGAGGAGTGGCAGCCCATGAGTGCTTGACTGCAAGATCGTCCCACCGTTTGCTGGTGAGAGGCTTGGCACCGCTAAGCGCAGCGAAGAGGAGGACGAACGCCGATAGCAGCAACATGAAATCCGAGTCGAGTTTGGGGAGGCGACAGCGGACAGCGTCGACGCTACTTATAATTTCGCAACTCAGTTACAGTCCAGAATCATTGAGCATGCGATATGAACTGCTAGTCGGTACACCGCTAGGAGTGGAAGCTGTTTACGCCTTCCAGAAGCATTGTTATTCTCATCCCGTAGCATGCGATAGTGTGTAACTCACGAGGTACAGGGTGGATAAGATGAACTCCTCGAGGGGCCACCGCCGATGACCGCGGTGTTGGGGGCCGCTCAAGTAATCTTGACGCGGGGCACGAGAGGCTTGAGATTGTCGTGGCGTCAACATTGGCGAAGTTGTCGAAGAGAGTGGTGAAAGGTAGGTGAAAGATGGGACGAGCCTCTGACGGACGCGACTCGGGCTGGGTCGGCCGATCGGCCACTCTTTCGGTTCAATACATCGAGTGAATTCTTGAGGGGGTTTGTTTCGTATTTCTTTTGACTCTTTGGCTCATATTCAGAGGCGCTGAGGTCCGCAAGTGTATTCTACCCGCGGCTTCAACGTCAGCCGAGCCACGACAGCCGTTGAAATGTTATCCATCGCTGTCTGGTCGTGCGTCAACGCGTCAACGCCTGATCAGCCTTTTTTCTCCGTTTCAAAGTGCCCCATTTCAACCAAGTGTTTTATTTTTACAAGAATCCAGTCCCAAAAAACAAGCTAGACCAATTGATCCACCGCTACCAGATAATAATTACAGTTCAAGCAACCAGAGCCTGGAGCCGGAGGAAGTCCGGGGTGCCTAAACCAGTCACAGGGTCCCAACCAGTCCCCGCAGTGAATCCGCTACATAGGAAATTCAGCACATTTTGATCGAACATCGGGAAACAGAAGAGAAAAAGCACGTACGTCTGACCGCAACCTGGGTTGGATCTAAACCGCGCATCAGTTTCTGTCAGAAATACACGGAAATGCAACTGTTCTCACCCAGATACAATGTCGTTGAAACCACCCTTTGCCGTCGAGTAGAGGATCGGGTTCAGGAAGCCTGAGAAGGACGCATCAGTTCCGCGTCTTGTTAAAGAAAGGAGAGGTACTCACCAAGAGGCGCCTTGCCCTCCGAGATGCGGAAATCGTTGAGTAGTGAGATGACTCCTGCAAAGGTCTATACGAAGGCTTTATTAGGGTGTTTGTCGGTGAGCGGGGACATCACGTACAGGAGAACTAGCACTGGTTCCGCCCACGGAGCTGTACCCAGTCAGCTCGAAGCGCTGAGAGCTAAACAGTGGATAGCTTACGAGACCCGACCGCCGATGACGACCTGGAAACCTTGTCCCTGAGCAGAGACATCCGGGTACGCCCGTCCGGTGGCGTTGAACAGCCCGGAGAACTTGGTACCGAGACCGGTAAGGAACGTGGAGACGGAGGCGCTCTGGTAAGACGGCTGTGCGAAATATCTGGTTCAGAGCAAGTTAGGTTTCTTCAATCTGGACTTGGAAAATGTCTAACCTCGAGAAACCGCCGCCAGAGAAACTGACAGCGACCTCGGGGTTGACCTTAGTCGTTCCCCCTACGGTTGTGACGAAGGGGCAGCTGAAATCAACGATGAATATACCCATGTGTTTCGAAGAAGGTTAGAGCACACCTCGCAGGGAATGCGGGCTGGAAAATCTTCCTGTTGGTACCATCATTCGTCAGGCAGTCGCCTCCTCCAACGCTATGGGGCGGGTTAATAACGACCACGAAGGAAAAGCGACGACCAACCCCTCGTCTCCAGAAGAGAACATAATGCTGCTTCCACGAGCACCAAGCTGGGCGAACAGATTGCTGTTCAAAAAAAGGAAATCAACCGTGGGAAAAATCGCGCGGACACATGACAACATACCAGACAGAAGTCGCGTAATCCTGGGGGACTGTTTGTTCGTCATCACCTAAACGAGAAACGAGGTAAGACTGTTGTAGCGTCTGTTTATGGGAGGCTAGTCATCACCATAGCTCGTCGTCTACGAAAAACGTGTTAATTATGATCGCGACGAACACTCAGCACGTACGAAGGTCTGGGGAATGGTGGTCTGGTTGAGAATGAAGTTCAGCCAGTCGAGGTAGGGCTCGTTAGTGTTCGTAGTGGTGAACGTATCCTGACGAAAGATGGGTGAAACTACCGCGGCGACTATGAAGGAACAATACCGGTTTGAAGGGGGGACTTCCACCGGTCGAATAGTAGATGTTGGGAGTCGGGAATGTTATACCCTCAGTGTATTCTGAAGACGTTGGTTAACGATGCTCAGGTCGGCATATACGTCTGGACATTTACGAATGTCAAGATTGGCCTTTCCGATAGATCAATATACGAAGTATCGCATAAGAGATATGTAGCCATTTACCTCGACTCCAGGGTCGGATTGAGTGTTTAGGCCCCCGTTGACCTGGACGTGAGTAAAGGTTCCACCGACAGCATCGGTCCGGAACGACCGGAAGAAAGTCTGGAGATCTGAAGGGACGTCACGCTCAGCAATGGTTGCATCCGAACGACGACAATTCGCTTACCCGCGTCGTTCGCGAACTCCTCGAGGTACCCGGAGATGCCGATCTTGTTGGTGGCAGTCGCTTTGGGCACATAGGCAGTGGTATTATACAGAGCCCGGAGGCACGCGGGAGTAATCGTGGAGCCGCAGCTCGCCGGAACAGCCAGAGGCGAAATCTCGGCGGCAAACGAGTCCGAGTCGTCGGAGGTCGTGTGCGGCTGTATGAAACTCGTCGAGCGCATGCTGTGGAAAGTGCCAAAGTACGTGGTCGGAGTAACAACGTCGATGTGCGAATGGAGCTCAGCGGGCAGCGAGTACTCCATTGTGCGAACGACAGAGGATCCGGAAGCGGCGTGGTAGTAGACACCGTACTTGGTGCCCAGCATGCGCTCTGCCTGCGCGACAGAGATGCGCAGCGTGATCCATTCGCCACCAGCAGAACGGAAGTGGGCATCGGCGGGGTTGATACCGTGATGTTGGAGCCACGACTCGACGGCTTCAACGGAATCTGGGTGGGGTGCGACGAGCGCATCCACCTCCTCCTTGGACAGGTGCTGTCCGTACCTAGGAGATGTAAGGCACACTATATTCAAACGGTGGCCCAAAATACGTACCTCTCATGGGCGGGATCACTGACTTCGTACAGAGACGAAATGAGCTCCTCGAGCTTGTTCTGCTTCAGCCCAATGCGCATGTCGAGCAGGTGATCCGCCGGCGGCGTCGATTGGAACTCCCAACCGCGAGGAGTCTCGACCCACGAGTGCTTGACTGCAAGATCGTTCCATCGCTTGCTGGCGAGGGGCTTGGCACCGCTGAGCCCAGCGAGGAGGAGGACGAACGTCGGGAGCAGCAACATGTCGGGCGGGGGCGGCGACAAAGCTCAGAGTGAATGCCGCAGCTTCTTATACCGGAATCATTGTTATCTTTGAGCATGCGATATGCCTTATTATGAGCCAGAGAACCACGAGGTCGTCCGGAATAGAAGGCATGATGATCCCACCAGCAGTAAAGAAGGCCAAGAAGCATATGGAGGATTTGTTCCGCAACCTAACAATTGAATGGCAACCTGGATCACAGAAGCGGTTGAGTCTCCGGTTTTCTTGGCGGAGTCTTGCGCAATCCTTTGTCGGTGCGACGCAAGGGCCAAGGAGAAAGCCGCAGCGAGGGAGCAGTGCGGCAGGAGGTCAAAGCAAGAACTTCCCGTCACGCGACCTGTCGTTTGTCGGCGTTTCCCTCACAACTTGACCACAACATTGACTACCCAAGATATTCTCATTCTCTCGTTGAGCGCCGCCCCTCCGCACACGCCACGATCCATACTCTCCCTCCCCAGCGTCGTACCTATTCAACTCCGAAGCGCCCTCAGGCTCTACAATTTCGCATTCAAGAACATTCACACAGATCTGGGAGACACACGCGGCCCGTTGCGCTCGATGGGAATCGCTGCGCTGTGTTTGCCCGCTGCGGCCCGCCGCGCCATGGAGAATAACGAATGATAAGTTGCTCAATGGGCCGTCCACTAACAGAGCTCGAAATCTGTAGCAGAAAACTCTCAGCTCTTGCCCATCCTCCTCATATCAACGAGTCGCGTCTCCGGCCGCTTCAAGGGGAACTACTCAAGCAAGTATTTCCTAGTTTGCGTGGTGCTCTCCCATCCTTCCTAGCGCGATTATCCCTGCAGAAGACGAGAGAGACTGTGGCGCCCACACATACGTAGACGAACCGCTGTATGTTGTATGTAGTAGACTGCTACTTCTGCTATGCTGTTACTAATCTTCCAAAAGAAAGAAGGTGTCCAAAAAAGGAGTTTCTAGTTCGCTACAGAGATTTCCTGAGTTGTTGGTCCCAGTCGCGAGCGCTAATTAAAAATACACAATCACCAGATAAATTAGAAACGAGATTATAATAACGTGTACACACGAAGGCTTCACGATCCTGCTTCCCCCCAAGTACGTCGATGCGCCTAGTTGGCCGCAATGGCCATTTGGCTTTTCTCGGACTTGCCCTCTGTCCGCTTCGCCTCGATTTCCGCCAAAAAGCCCAGCAGTTCCTGCAGTATGTCAGATCAAATGAGGAGATATGCACCGCGTCGTTGCACATACCGCGTTTGAGGGCTCGAATGCGAGACCAAGCTTCAGCGCATCCGCCGCCTCCGCCAGCCTTCTCATCGCCACCAGCGTCTTCGCCTTCCGGAAGTGCCCCTTGCTCCAATTCCTCCGCAGCGAGATGACCATCTCCGCGTCGGCGAGCGCCGCGATGTAGTCGCGCCCCTCGAGGTACGCCGCGGAGCGGTTCGAGATGACGGTGGACAACTCCTCGCGCATGAACTGGTTCACCTCCCACGGCGGGCGCTGCACCGCGATCAACGCGGCCATGCTGTACTTCTGTATCGCCTGGATGTGGTCTCCCTTCTTGAAAAGGGCCTGAAAGCGAATAAGTCGTCGACTAGGGCTGAATAACGAGGAGTGCGCACATTCCCCTCGTCCTTCGTTGATGTTACCATCTGCGTGAGCTTCAGCGAATTGCCAACGTTCGGCGGCGGTGGACACAAGAGCGTGGGGTTCCCGACGAGGATCTTCGAGAGGCGATTCAGGTTGACGTAGTCGACCCCACAGTCCGCACACTTTTCTAGACTGTGCGGGGCGCAGAGCGCGAGATTGTTGTCCGCCGAAAGGACAATTGGGGTCGGCACGAAATCGGCGTCGATTAATGCTTGCAGCGCGGGGTCTGCGACGGGCTGTTGGGGGGCTTGTGCGGGTTGGGGCGGGCCATGGGAGTGGGAGTGTGTCTCGCCCGGGGCGTGTGTATGCGAGTGCGACATGGTGGAATTCGAAAGCAAGCCACGTCGCGTGGCAGAAGGCGAAGACGTGCAGATGTAACACACACAAGCAAGGCAAAGGCGCGCGGTTGACACACGCACAAACAACGCGCCTATGCTCTTGCCTTTACATGAACTTTCGCGGACCTTTGGCGCAGCATGTTCAAGCCTCGACGGTCCGACGTTTTCAATCGTCCGCGCAACGCGCACCGCAAGCGGATGAATTCGGGCTCTTCACGAGGCGACTGCACTGGCTTCTACGTTATGGCGCCATGCCGCCGCTCATGACCATCCGCCCCGACGGCTTCGTCCGCCTCAGCGATGTTGTGCGTTGCAGCGCTTGCACCTGGCAGTATGGCTGGCTTCTTATGCCTCCCCGATTTTTTTAGCGCAATTACTCGCTTTTTCGCAATCTCTCGCAGCCTGATTTTAATGCGCTGCTCGAGCGCGACGAATCCAAGCGCTTCAAAATCGTCCAGGACTACGACCTCCGCGTGGGCGCTGAAGCACTCTGGATACGCGCCAGGAAGGGGCACGCCATCCCGGTAGGATTCGTAAATTCGCTGTCCAGTTATTCTAAGTCGTATGTATGTTTTAGGCGGTCGACCTGACCGTAAAACGAGTCCTTTCTCCAACAGACTTCTCTGCAGCCACTTACCTGGCCGTTGACCTCCAAACGTGGACCAACGCATGTACGTATCGCATCTGCAAGAAGCAGACAGATTAACCGTAACTATCCCGACCCACCAGCCCACTACGGCATCCATCCCAGCCCCACCGATAATCTCATCCACCTCCTCCCAACGCCTGCAAACCAAAACTTCAGCCACCGTATGTGTTTTGATCACACCTTAACCCACAAATGAATATTTATTGCCGTTTACAGTTGCTGGGAACTTCTGCATTTTCCTCGACGTCGCCAAGATGCTCGCGGCAGGCATACAGCTGTTCCGAACGACGCGGGGCACGGTGCTCACCACGGGGGATGCCAATGGCGTCCTTCCACCGCATATGTTTGAAGAGGTCATATCGGTCCAGCTGGAACGGGAAGAAAGAACGGGAACTAATATACACGGTGGACGCATGGGATTCTGAGCTGGATGTCGGGGAGGGTTGTTTTAATCCAAGCAAATTTGTAACAGACGATCTGTACAATGGACCACTCAAGTAATCGCAGTGTCGTGAGCGGAATACTGTATATTGATGTGGACAAGAATCTTGGGGGCAGAACATTGGCGTTGGATTTGATCTACATATGTGAGACAAGCCCGCACCATTAGTCTCCAGGAGACCTAAAGGACACGGAAGATGCAGCTGCCTCGGCATTCACACCAAGCCCACGCCCGCTTTTCATTTGCCGGCGCGCATTTCATTCTCGGTAGCCGTGGCCAATGGCCAACGTTTCGAAACACAGATGAAGAGGAATAACGGAGGAGGCATGTCCAAGCATCTCCACCATCGGATGAGCCAGATCCCTTCATTTGCGGAATGTCCGTGGCCAGTCCCTGGACCCGTTAAAGTCTAACATCATGGCCGTCCCAGCTGGCTAGTAGCATACCGCGCACAAAGTCGCCGAGGAGGTCCGAAGGCCGGAGCGATAAATGCCATCCACGCACAAGCAAACGCCTGTAAGAATTGAAGAGCGATTGGCCAGGACATTGGCTTGGAGCCTTTGTCCTTCACTACGTGGAACACCTCGAGCACCACGGCATTCACACCAAGCCCACGCCACCTTTTCATTTGCCGGCGCGCATTTCCTTTGCCCGCGATGCCTAACTTTCTAAAACCCAGATCATGAAGAATTTACGGAGGAGGCGATCAGCCGGAACCCTTCATTTGCGGAATGCTCGGGACAAGAGCCAGTCCCTGCATCCGAAATCATGAAATGGAAATGCGGGTGCCCTATATGGGCGCAATCCGGCAAGACTAGAGCGCGCACATCATGTCCTCGACGAACGGGCGCAAAGTCGCCGAGCAGGTACGAAGACCAGAACCATCTTGGCCGCAGGTGCCTGACATGATTGAGTGCATTTCATGTTATCTCGCGGGGCGCCCGGTGGGATATCTATCCTTTACGGCCACCCATCGTCGCCGAATCCGAAACGAGACGGATGGACGAACTGAACTGGGCTGGCCTGGTTCTGAGCGCGGGTCGGCTGGTCCTGGTCCTGTTTACGCCTCAGTCGGCCACCGAGGACGCAGTGGCCATGGATCACCGGTGGATCTCGGACGAGAGGAGAAAACAGCGATCGGGGCCAAGCGGAGAAGCCAGAAAAAGACAAAGAGCATATGGACGACTCTCGAGGTGCTGGAGCCGACGGGACCGAGGAGCGCCTGCATTGAACCGGTGGCTCTCGGGGGAAGGTGGTTCTGGGACAAGATAGTCATGATGCAGCAGACGCGGGCAGACAGAACGCTGCAGCTGTCAGATGCGACGCGAGGACGGAAGAGTCGCCAGGTGGTTCCCAGATATACTGTGAAAAAAATAGGCACAGCAGGAGGAATCCCGCGGGAGGGAAAAAGGAAATAACGAGCATATGCATGCTCCCTGTCGGCGGAGAGGTGAAGAGCATCATGTAAAGACTGTGTCGCGGGAACCCAAGGTACAGTACATTTCTGCATGCATTCGCAGGCAAAGTCAATCTGAAACGGGGTCACTGCCGTCCGATCCTACGTGGTCATCTCGTTCGGGGACTTCGACGTCGTGGAGAGCGCCTGGTTGCTCGTATGGACATCACATCAGCGTGGCCGTGCCGACGTAAGTGCATGCGGGACGACGAGTCTAACCAGAAGTGGTTTCAGTGGTCGTACGCATCTGATAACGGCCTAATATCGGGCTCACTGAATAGTTGGCAGCCGGGAATCGCCGGTCCCTATCTTGTCGAAAAAATAAAATAAAGGGCCCGCGTTTAATGCTGTCGAAGCCGCAGACGAAATGCGTTCTTGGAGGCGCGCGACTGCGGGTCTAGATACGCATCATAGAATCCAGCCACGAACTCTTCGGCCTTGAAGCCAAAACGGTTGTACAGAAGCTGAGAATGCAGATGTAAGAGTTGGATGCCATCCCGAGGAGCCAAACGCGTACCATGGCGGAGTTGTTGGCCGAGACATGTAAGGTTATGTCCTGATGCGGGTTCAGAGTTATCAAATGGTAGAGCATCGTCCTGTAGTCATTAGAATCAGAAAAACGGAGTGTGAATCCAATAAATGTATTGGCCCACGTTGCGATCTGAGCGTTGTCCCACCCGGCGCGCACCGCGAGGAAGGTGATATATGTTTCACGCGGAGAACTGATAATAGCGACACCGACCACCAGGCGGTTGTAAGCTGCTACGATCGTGCACCGTTCTGGTGAGTAGTCAAGCGAATCCCTCACTAGCAATCGGCGTCAGCCCGCCGCAATTAATCAAGTCGCGCACAAACCGAAACTAACCATCTATCCCGGTCCAGAACGCACGGCCCAGCAAATCGTGGACCTGATCTAGATGCCACGGTTGCAGGGAGCTATACGTGATAGGTGACACTGTGCTGGAGGGGAGATCTCGCTCGGGGCTAATAAGGATGCCGGAACTGGGTAAAAAATCGGGATCCAACAACGGAGACGTACTGTGCGAAAGTGTAATGGTCCCGTATATCGCCCATGAGAGCCATCCACGGTGTGACCGTCTCCCAATCCAGCGAGACGAGGCCCGGAATGGCAGCTCCGCGCGCGATGCCATGCAGACGTGCCAGAAAGGAGTTCTCGAACGGAGTCGTTCTAATTGATTCGAGTGCTTCGATAATGGTATTGTGTTCGGGCAGAGGCGCAGACGCCGCCGGCAATGGTTCGGTATCGGTAGAGTTCGGTGGTGCAGAAGTCGGGATGCTCTTTTCCGTGTAGCCCGTACGCCGGCGTTCCTGTGTGAGAAAATATTGTTTTCTGCGCACACCTTTATTTCCAAATGGCATACCTGGACGAGTTTGAGCTTACGTAGGGCCAGCGCCTGGGAGACGGACCAAGAGCCAGAAGTCCCCGCCGCTACATCGACGAACGACGAAATATCCGATCTTGTCAAAGGGCGGAGAAGTTGGCCCTGCTCCAGTTCAACATGGGGATGTGGTGCCTCGACGTTGACTTGCCGTTGTATCTTTTTCAGCCTCCCTCTCATGGAGGACAGCTCTGTCGTGAAGGAATTCTTGCAACAAGCTGTCCATGGTGTCCTCCAGCGGAGTTTCAACGTCTTCAAGCCCGTCCACAAGGGGTTGCAGTGAGAAAGTGGTGTCCTTCGAGGATGTTGGTAAACCATCATTTCCCTTTCTACGTTTCCTCTACAACATGGGAAGGGATTAGCACACTAACCGCGAGAAACGACGTGAGAGCTGCGACCTTTCGGACATTTGAATCGTCATCATATTCTGAATCATCGGAGGACATTGGCCGCCGTTTTTCACTTGTTGCGGAGACCCCAAGGAACTAGTAGTTGACGTTCCCGTTCAGATCAACTGTGTAATCTCGCTCGTCGCGGTTCAGAATCAAGTATGCCGTCACGTGAGATCCACCCCAAAAAGGCATTCGCGATAGGGTTGCGGAACAAACTCCGGGGGTGCAACAAAGTCGGTAATTTACCACCTAAAATTTTGGGGGGGTGCAACAAGTAATTTACCTTGAAAGTTACATTTTCGGTGCTTCTCACGTGACTAGATCACTACTTTTTTTTCTGACCGCGATCGAAAATATGTTAATGCCTTTTACGGTTATGTAACCAGCCACACAAGGCCTTTATTGACCCGGCCCATCTTTCTCCTGTTGACTTGACCGCACTTTTGAGCCTCGCCATATTGATTCGACATTCAGTCGGTTATTGAAGTAACAACGTTGATATTATTGATTTAAGCACGGTTTCAACTTGTTGATTCCACCAGCATTTTCAAATGTTGAACCAGCCTCATCACGTTATTGAACCAGCCCAACTTTTGAAAGCACTTGGTTGTTGAAACGACATCACTTTTGTAGATGTCACGTTATTGAACTGACTCACATTTTTTGGCGCGTTGGTTATTGAACCAGCTGCACTTTTGAATCACGTTGGTTATTGAACCGACTACACTTTTGAGTAATGGTACCTAATTTGGATGTTGACATCGGGAACTCATGGTTCAGTGACCCTATATCTTTTCGGCCTGCCCGGCCCACCCCGAACGAAGAACTGACTTTCTGGTTAGATAATGGGGCATGGACGCGTCCGAACATGATAAGTCGTGTTGATCCCACGGCAGTAATCGACATCTTTATTATGTATCTTCAGCCCTTCAAGCATCACTGCTGATTCAACTATTCAGAAGATCAATAGTAGTCGAATCATGGCCTCACAAAATTTTGGTTGGTCTACTGACTTGTTTACAAAGTGTGGTCGGTTCCATAACGTGACCGAGAAAAGATGGGCTGATTCAATAACCAAAGGCGTTCAAAAGTGAGGGTGATTCAACAACGTGACCACCCGAAAAGGTGGGTTGGTTCAATAACTGCAGGATGCTAAGTCAACAACTAAAATAAGGCTGTTCAATAGCAGAAAATTGGGGGCAAGTCAACAATGAAAAAGTCGGGACAGGAGCCGTAGCTGTAATATATAGACTAATGGCACTGGCTGTAGCCAGGCCCCCCCTTTGACTATAGACATGGACCTAGCCAGGGCCTGGCTACAGCCAGTACTGTACGGGCTCTTTTCCCCGGGCGAAAAATTGGTTTTTGGGCGGCCCGACAGCCCGTTTCCTTGCCCTTTTGGCAGCTCGCCTGGCCAAATTTGTTTTCCAATTTTCTTGCTTATTTTCCTCATACTGATGGTAGATTTCTCCGTTAGCGATCTTGCCCCAGCGGGTTGATGCTCGCCCGCCCCTCCCGTTTCCCCCCGCAACCCGGGAAGCCCCGGCTCGGCTCCAGCGCTTGCTCTTACCGCCCCCGCCGTTCCCGCCGCCGCCCCGCCACCCCGCCGCTTCCCTGCCCGCCTTCCCCCGGTATATATCATGGAATGGCATGATATCTCCTCCTCCTCTCTCTCGCAACGTCCCACTGTGCTGCCCCGCCTGCCGGCGATTTATTTGGGTGGGGGGGGGGCGGCGCTGCTCGCCGCTCGCTTGGCTCGTCACGACGCTGCTGATGCCATCAATATCTCCTTCAATTTCTTCTTGCCTCTATTTCTCTCTACTTTCACTTCTCTACCTCTGCAATTCCATCTGTCTGTCACGGATTCCAGCCCACATTCCCCTTGTCGACTTGATAAAAATTACCCTTGGATTTCTCCCCCGCCTTTTTGGTCATCGCCCCCCGCCCGCTCGTCACGTTTCGTCAGAGCGTATAAATCACACATACGTTTTCATTCCGTACCATTCCGTCGCCTCCCTGTCCAAGGATTCCATCTATACACTTTACATAGCACACTCTTTCCAATTTGGTATCTCTTTGATGTTTACGCACAAGTTCTCCGAGTTACCCATTCTATCTCAGTCAGTATTGCTTCTCAGTCTGTCCTCATACATCATACATAGCGCCGCAAAGCATTTTCTTCATTCAAAGTCTGACATAAGTAAAAAAGACAAAAATACTCTGAAAAACGAGTCGAAAACAGCAGAAGTACGTGAAGTCCAAGTCCCATCTACGCAAACAGTGTATCGACACCCTCCAGCATCCAGGCCACGTCCTGAACAGCCTCGTCCCATATCGAGCGTGATTCCGGCGTGTGCTTCTCGGAGGAACCCCAGAAATAAAGCGCGGCGACGATGCAGATAGTGCCGTTTGGCCCCGAACAATCCAGCTTCCCGAAGGCGTTCCCGTACTCTCCGCCCACCACCCATTTCCCGTCGTCCCCACGCTTCCTCCACGCCGGCTGAAGTTCGTCCCACCAGGCATACCACTGCTTCGCGTAGGCGTCGACCTTTTTTACCCGGGGAAGCGCTTTCATTTTTACACCTCGCGCACCTCTGATCCACTCAGCGACCTCGTCTGGTCGGACGGTAGACCTCGGCAGAGCGACCGGTTTTTCCTTCTCGAAGTCCATCGACTCTTCAAGCCTTACAAGCGCTCGGAGGAGGGCGGTGTAGTGGCAACCCAGGTCGCACGCGGTAAGGTATGACAAGGCGGTCTTCAGCCAAATGGGTGTGTCGGCGGGCAGCTCGAGCGCCACCAGCGTCGTTGGGTTCGCCACGCTCGAAGCCTGCGCAGACACATCGGTACCCGCGGGCGGCGTGGTCACGGCGGCGGCCGACAGATTGGGTGCGCCCTGCAGAGACGGGTGCGCCGCCGGAGGAAAGGGTGTCGCGGGCGGCGTGATCACGGGGGCGGCTGACGGATTGGTTGCGCCCTGCAGAGACGGGTTGGGCGGCTGAAGATGGGGAGTCGCGGGCGGCGTAGTTGCGGCGGCGGCCGACGGATTGGGTGCGCCTTGCAGAGACGGGTTGGGCGGCTGCAGAAGGGGTGTCGCGGGCGGCGTGGTGACGGCGGCGCCTTCGAGCGCTGGGGGAGCGCCCAACGCGTTCGCTGCGGGAGGCACGGCGGACGCGCTCGCGCCAGACGCGCCAGATCCCGGTTGCGGAGGGGCCGGTGGGGAGCTCGAGATGCCTTGAGTGCTCGACGTGTTATCCAGCCGGCGCGATTTTCTTGGTGCACCAGTACTGGCGGTCGCCTTGCGTTTGGGGGCTGCTGGATTTGGAGCTGGCGCTGGCTTGTTCTTCTTCGGCGGCATCACCTCCTTCCACTGCTCTCTGAGGGGCGCCATCATCAGCGCGTTCCGCCGCGCAGCTATCGCCTGCTGCCTCCCAAGCGCCGACCCCCCGTGGAGGTTGCGCTCCGCCTGCGTCATGACAAAGCTCGACTCCGGGTCTCCAAGCTTCCAGGCAAGTGCTTCCTCATCGTTGTGGGGCTCGGGCTCATCCTCCTCGTCGTCCCCGTCATCGCTCATCTCCATCTCCTCCTGCGAGGTCGCCTTGCGCTGCTTTCCCTTCGCTTTGCTGGTGCGCTTTCTTTTTGTCGGACGGGAGTCCGTCTCAGTGTCGTCTGAGTCGCGATTGGAGTCAGAGAGCTCCGAATCGGACGTGTCGTCGGCGGAATCTTCATCGGGTTCGGGTAACAGGGTGTATTTAGCGCCGGCGAGCGCGTCGGGTATGGCAGCCTCGGCTTTATCTTGGGGACCTACAATAAATACCATCAGTTAGCGAGTTACGCACACCGCCACGCTCTCGACTTACTGAAGGCCGTACTCAAGTATTCTTTCATCAAATCCGTGACGAAGTTAAAGCGCGGCCCCGCCCATTCAGGGAAGTGCGCCCCGCCCGCCGTCGCCTTGTTACGGCCGTAAGACGCGCTGAAAGAAAGAAAGACAAGTCAGATGATTTCTGACACCGGAGACTTAGAACACGCAAGTCACGTACTATATCGTCCTCAATTCGCCGCCAAACCTTGGCATTGGGCCGCCCATAAGAAAACAGCAATGCAGCCCCGTCCGCTCAAAGACCCCCTTCATTATAGGTCCCAGAAATTTACCCACCGCGCTAATACATCTGCGTGTGGTGTAAATAAGGAATCCAGACACCAAAACGTACGTCCTGCTTACTTTTCTCTTTCCTCCGGACTTTTAGACGGCGTGGCCTTCATCGCGGCCTCGTATGCTGACCTAGCCTCGGCCGCCTCAGCCTTCGCACGCGCTGCGTACCCGTCACGTTCCGACTGAGCCAATTCTCCAAAGATTTGGCGAGCGATTAAGGCACGAAAAGCACCATTCGGACCTTTGGCGGTCTGGACATTGCTGCCTTCGCTGGATTTCTGCGCCCATTTCTCGACGACAACGGGGGCGACTTTCTCGTCGTAATCCTCGTGCATGAATTGCTGGTAGGCCTGTCGGGCTTTTGGAGGGGATTTCACGCCAGAGAGGTGCGCCACAAGAATCGCCCAGGGATCCTTCAGAGGGTCGAGTTTGGATTGGAAACCTTTCCGCAGGCGCCGTACGCGGTACTTAAGCCATCGCTGGATGCGCTGGAAGGGTGTCAGTCATGGTCACGTGTAAAGCGTCACTCCCGCCCACCTCGTTCAGCGTCACCATCCGAGTTCGCTGCGCCCTCTCGACTTCAGGGTCCAAATCCTCTGCCACAACCGTCTCCAATGGATTGAAGTCTTTCAATGGCAGCACCGGCTCCTCGTGATCCGCCAGGCGCCAATCGATGCGCGCATGAAACTCGTTGCATACACCTTGCAGGTAGTCCCGCTCTGCCCGCCAACCTCGCTCCAAGGCATCTGCGTAGCCCTCTATGTGCGGCCGCAGCACAGTCTCGCGAGCGCCCTCCGCCCACAGCCGCATATTCTTACGGGCCTCCTTTGGGACCCGTTTGCGCTGTTTTCTCCTGCGTTTCTCCGCCATTCCTGCCAGTGCGTCTCAGTACGTCGCTCTCACATCATGGGGGAAAACTTCTCACCTTTTCTTTTCAGAGTGCTTCCGGCGACCGACGATGACCGTTGGAGAAGGGGCGACTTTGCTTTTGCTTGTTTTCTGATCTGTTTATCGCCAGTCTGGCCTTCCATCTATCGCCAAAGCAATAATCCTCTTACGCGCACCGCCGTCACTCGTGTCAATCTAACCACATGTTCCCTGCGGAGTTTAAAAAACCCTCACATAAAGTCTCTGCTTCTTCACCGCGCCTTCCTTTACCCCCCATCTCATCTGCCCCCACCCAACTTTACTATGACCCAGTTCGACAATCTCGCTCCCCCAGCCTCTCCCGCAGCCTCTGTAGGCTCCGTTGAGGGAGCGAGCGACTCTTCTCGCCCGCCCTCTCCGACGCCGAGCGCCGAGGAGGACTGTAAGCCCTTCATCCATCGACTCTACCAGCATACTCATATTCTCTCCAGTGCGCTCGGCCCTCGCCCATTTGACCACTACGGTTGACGCCGTCAAGGGTGCCTGCGCGGCCGTCGGAGACACGCCTGTCAGCCAGGGTAAGCACGTCCCTCAGCAGTTGTTCTCCCCCTCACACTCATGTCTTCCCCTCAGTCTTCGACGCTGTCGCCGACCTCGCGGCTGCCGCCACCGCTGTCTCTGACGCGGCGGCCGATGTTTCGACTGCCGCCGAACTCGTCTTGGCTGCGCAAGGCCCCGGTATTTTATTTTATTTTGGCCCCAGCCTCTCACTGATCACGCATGCAGCTGTCCCGGCTGGCCCGCGCCCCCTCCCCGCCATGTTCCGCACAACGGGCCCGTGGATCGCCGGCAATCTTTTTGCCGTCGTCCCTCCGGTGCATCTTACCGCCGTCCCCGACAACAGCAACAGGTGGCACGCCATCACGAGCGGCAAGTACGTTGGGTTGACCAAGAATCCCGCCCTCTCCCTCAACGCCGTCGTCGGCGTCTCCAATGCCTTGTCCACGGGCTTCTCGTCCCAGGCCGAGGCCCTGGACCACTTCAACGATGCGTTGGACGGGGACGCTGTCATCGTCATTCGTTAAAGCCTTCGAGGTATGTACCGTCAAATTATTGGTCTTCTTGTCCCGCTCATTTCTCCACAGGCCTGGCCGGACGCGAGATGACCGGGGGCGCCGCGCGTAGATACCTGTTTCCCGCTGTTTTCGCATAGTTCCCCCGATTCTTTTCAAATGCACGCGTTCCTGGTTTTGATTTGGCGTAATGTCGGTTACAGAAACCTCAATAAGGGAATTCGCACATATCAAGATCCCCGCGTAACTCCCCGCGTAATTCTATCCAATTATTAGACTTTTCGATCAGCTATCAGTCTTCTTTTGTTTCCATGGGTCCATTCACCAGATCTCGATCCCGCTACCGGTTGCTGGTGTCCCGCCCTCCTCCCGTGCGCAAACACACCCTCTAGTTCTTTTTGGCCTGGCGAGAAACTCAGCAGGAGCAAAACCAAAGCATCTACTACGTCCACCCACATGTGCACGCTGCCACTCCCAGAAGACATGCCTCCGGCGTCGCTCCTCCCTCTGCAGCTCGCGCTCCTCCCTATCGCGCATCAATCTTATTTCCGCCCGCACGCGCTCCCGGGCTGCGGCGTCCTGCTGAGAAGAAGAACCGCTACCAAACGTCAAACACCGCAAAAGGATTGGGCAACGAAGGACATACGCGAGGATCAGCTGGGCAAGAACTAAGTCGTCCATGGATTCTGGAAAGTTTAGAGCAGCAGATGAGTTTCCACGCCACCTCTTCTCTCTTTTAATGGGTCTATTGTCTAGATCTAGATCCTCTTGATATCAGCCGCTGGTCGCACTTCCTTCCCCCCCATGTCTTCCCCTCCTCCCCCCTACTCTGAGTCCGACGAACTCGACAACCTCGTCGCCGGCCTCGACAGGTTGCGCTTGGCGACACCCGCCTCTCCTCTCCTCTATCATTTCGCATCGCCCGCCGCTTCCGGCTACACCCCCCACTGGTAAATCATCGATAACGCACTTCACATCCCTCCCTCATTCTTTCCACAGGTCAGAAGCCGCCGCCCAATCCCAATGCGTTCCGCATGGCCACGCTTCCCGCATGAGCCCCCGGCCCAAACGTCGCCGCCCCAAACCCCAAGCATATGTCGTTTTTTTTGGCCTCGAACCGGGTCCATATAACACCTGGTCAGTCCCTGGTCCACTTTTCCTTCCCTCTCCCCCTGCTGATCCCACCTCCTCAGGGATGAGGCATGGCCGCTTGTTGATGGCGTATCCGGCAACCTTTACCAAGGGTATCCCAATTACCCCGCCGCCGACGCAGCATATGAATACGCCAAGGAACGCGGGTGGACCAGAAAATGCCATCCCAAAAATTCTTTGCCCACTACGACAACATCCACGACCCCCGCAATTCCTTCGCTGCCACAGCCCGCCGGCCTCCTCGACGCCCCAAACCCGCTTCACACCGGGACAACCGGCACCGCCTCGCCAGGAAATCATTGGTATGTAGTTTACCAGGGCGTCACCCCCGGCGTCTACCAGTCGAGGTCAGGAGGTCAATTTTTTCCCTCCCGCTTTATCTGACATCTCTTCAGCCTCGAATGCGGTCTCAATACCGTTGGGCTTCGGGGAGCTACGCACAACTCGTGGGAGTTGCAGGGCGTCGCCATCGCCAAATTCCAAGAAGCCGTCGCTGCCGGTAGCGTCAAGGTTCTGTCTCCTGCGTATTAGTTTGCTTTGTCCTTTGTATCGCCGTAGTAGTCTCTCCCCATATGCAACGCTCTTTGTCCTCCCTAATATTTGGTCTGAAATCCGCATTCCTCTCAAAGTTGCTTGATCGTCACTCCCATCAAAAGTCGGCCTTCTCCTCCTCTTCCTACTACCTGGACCACGCGTCGCCTTCCTCCTGAATTGCAAAGGTGAGTACTATTGTATCCAGAGATAGTCTTTATGGGCTCTGCTGATTTTCTGAGACCTGACTGCGCCAGAAAGACGCCTTCCAATCAAATTCACACTTTAATTTCCTCACCAGTACAGACACGCGCTGGGACGTGTTTCCTACTATATTGACGCGCCTGATAAACCACTCAAACATTTTTAACATGTTTTGGGCCAATGCGTGCACTCTGAACGACGCATCCAGTGTAAAGTCATCCCAGGGACGCCGAAAAGTCTTTCCCCATTCTAACCTCAACGCCCACCGTTATCTGCCTAGATATTACTCACTATACACATTCTAGGGTATTATCTAACCGTTCCTTTGTAAATTAGGTGAAATACACCCTCCGTTCTTCAGCCACAACGATGCCGATTGTGTGTCTTGATGCGTAACTCCTCTCATTTCTCAAACACCAATTTTCGCGTTTATGAACTGTCTTCTCTCCGCAAGCCTCAATATTGTGCTCGGTGACGCGTATTCTGTGTCGAATTGTCCATTGCTTCTTTTGCCGCTGCCCCCTTGGACGGTACGAATATATAATCGAATTAAAACCCTAAATCAGCCCTAGCGTAACTCTTCTCAAAAGTGATTTGACAGCTCTCGCTCATGTTTGCATTGGTCTTTCAACGTTGCGACCGAACTTTTTCCAAACTCTCGACGACTTCAAACCTCAAAAAATACAAATACAACATGCAAGGCTAGGCAAGTATCTTCCTGTGTGTCCTATGTGGTTAATTGCTTCTCCTGGCCGCAACTGCCCCACATAAATGCGTCCCAATCAACTGGCCGCGTTCGTTTCTTCGCCGGTACGCTACAAGCGCAGGCCGCCCGTGAGCCATCCGTTGGGCCCGGCACTTTTACGAATCTTCCTCCGCCATACTGGCTGCGCACGCCTTCAGTAACCCTCCTTGTCCTTTCCTCGTCCTTGACGAGGTACATTTGCCCTTCCTCGACCTCTTGTCAAACTTGTTTTCACATTTTCTATCGTAGTACTTCTTGATTAAAACCACAATATGATATACGACAACCTTTGAGTCGCTTTGCCTGCCTGTCCCGCCCTCAACGGCCTTCAGACCGTCATTATTATTTTGGACAACGATCATTCTCGATGATCTCATTTGGACTCATCAATTTCTCTCTCTTCCTCCGCCATACCCTTACTGGCCAATTCAGCAGGTGAGTGACTTTTTCCTTAATACCGTATTACAAGTCAAGCCGAATGCCAGTACCCATGGAGTCGTACCGTCACTCCTCTCAAATCTCCCTCTCGTTTGCTGTCCATCATGTCGTCTCCGTCGTTGAGTGACTCGGCGCCAACGTCCAGAATATCGGGGTTGACAGAGTCGCAGCTCAGGTGCGTACCACTTCCTCTGTGCCCTCTCGCCCTCCTCACTCCGTGCTACCAGGCAGATTAAGAAGGAGGAGCACCGAGCGCAAACGCGGGCGCGTATGGTGAAGTGTGTACACCACCGCCTCGTCACGCTGTCGACCCTATACTGACCGACTGTACCGGTCAGGTATCGTTCCAAGCTCAAGGAGCTGTCTCCGGAGGAACAAGAGGCGGCGACGCTCTGCGCTCGAGAGGCTCGTGCGCGGTACCGGGAACAGTGCGTCCTTTCTTGTTAATCAGTGGCGTGCTCGCCGCTCATTCCCCTTCAGACACCGTGCGGAGCTGCTTCACGTAGCCCGCTGCAAGCGGCTGGCGTACGTCCCACAATCAGCCAGAAACGACGCCTCTCGCTGACGATTTTCCAGGGCGTACGCGGAAAAGTACGGCATGGCCGCCTACGAAGCAAAGATGGAGCGCAAGGAGCAGCGCATGCTGGAACGACAGGAGCGCCCACGACGCCGCGACCGTGTCAAGCCCTCCAAGAAGAGCCCGAAGCCCTCGCGCAATAATGTTGAGGTCCCTGTCCGTACACCGATAATTCATCCTTACCAATATGTATACCCGGTCCGCGATTAGTTAGAGCACCCCGATTTCTTTTGTATTCTTATCTTACAGTACTGTCTCCTTTGTATTGCGTCGACCCCAAATGCATTCATGTTTTCAAGCAGTTACAAATGGGAATTTAACTACGCATCACATAAACGGCAAAGTGAAGTCAGGGCGAGCAAAGCAAGAGGCGACGCTCAGAAGAGGTCAAATTCGACCTTGGGCTGCGGGAACTTGAGGCCGGCCCAGCTGTAGGTGACGACGCTGGGGTCCGACCACTCGGGGTGCTGCGCTGCGATTCTCTCCTCGAGTTCTTCATGAATGACCGGGCGACGCGTCATTTTCCCGCGGCACGTCGGCACCCTTAGCTGTAGCCTTTAGCCTTCGGGGATGGACACAGCCTAATGGTGCTTTGTTTTAAACCCCGTCACTAGCCACCCCCCCAAAAAAATATTCAAATACCCTTCCTATAGTGCCGAATCCCTCTCAGCCACATCCCAATTGGTAAATTTGTACATCAATAGTTGTGCAAACTTATTTGAAGACTGAATCCGTCGCATGATTTTGATTGCTGTTGATCGCTGCTGATCTCGCGGCCGCTTAGATGATTTCTGCGATACCAAACGATAAATTCAATGATGTGCTACGCGTAGATGTCTATCGAGTACGGGGAGTCCGGAACGGGGCGATTCGGGACGCGCGCATCAATCTGCTCAGGCAGACGCCGCCGTCAAACGTCGATAGCGGACGACGCCGTCAAACGTCGATAGCTAGAAAAAAATGTAAGTATAATGCGGTGCGAGTCCGAAACTGACAGTACGCACACGCTCCTTCCCCGAACAGCTGATCCAGCTCGGGCATGTCGTCGTCGGGGGCCGTCGCCGACGCGACGACTGATTTGGCAGCCTCACCAAGGCTGCCGCTCCACTGGGTCTTGAAGTACGTCGCCAGACGACGGTGAAAATCGGCCTGTCGCGCCGCGTACGCTGTGAGGCCGTTGCCAATCCCCGCCTCTACCTGCCCGTCGCGCGCGTCGCATCTTTCGTCCCACCATCGCGCCTGCCAAGAGAGGTAGCGCAAGACGCGGCGCATTTCCTCCCGAAGCAGCATCACCTCCTCGGCCCACCTGTCCTTGCGCGCGAGCGCCTTGGACCATTCGATGTGCATGGCTGGCAGCCGCGTATCAGAATAGAGATTCGTGAGGAGGGAGCGACTCACATTCGTGCAGGTGCTGCTCCTCCGAGTCCATGGCGCCCTCCGCCGTCCAAATCCAGGACATCACTTTCTTCGACGTTCCCTTGACATGACGCGGCGTGCGCTTGCCCTTCCCTGCAGCGATCATCTTCAGTTTCTTCACGGCCACTTTGTCGTCCTCCTCCACATGCCCGTCCAAGGTAAGGTCTTGGGGCTTCAGCTCCTTGAATTGAGGGCACGCGCCAGGGCCGCTCAGCGTGAGCAGGGCGTTTCGGGCCCGCGTGTACTTCTGCACCCCCGCGGTAACCCGTTCCCCGACTTGATCGATGAGGGTGCGAGATTTGGTGGCGCGCACCTGGCCCGTGACGTTGCGGTCGCGGAAAGCGATCAGGAAGCGCTTTGCGTGGAGTCGGGAGCGGATGGTGGCCAGGGCATCGCCGCATTGCGCCAGCCGGAGTTTGGCCTCGATCTCTGCAACACCACGCTGGCACCCGTACTGCCGTTCTTGCTCCGTCAACTCAGACGGCAAGTACAGCTTGACCTTCTCCATCGGCAAAGGACGCGCGTCCGGATCGCGGGCAGCCTCGTCTCGTTCCAAGGCCGCAATGGCGGCGGGGGTGAAGATTTTCTGCAAATTGCGCAACTTGCGCATCTTCGCGAGCATCGCGAGGCGGCGTTCTTGGAGCTTGCCCTCGCGGTCCGCTGTCAGGAGCGCGGTGCCCGCAGTCTCAGCGAGAATACGGCGTCTGAGACTACAGTAAGAATATGCTGTGCGTACGGGAGCAGGGCACTTACTGAGTGTCCTCCAATTGAAGCCCTGCGACCAAGAAAGCCGTCACGCTTGTGCCGTGGATTGGGGCATTCCCTTTCCTCGCCTCAGCCTCCTCCTCCGCCTTCAACGCGAGCCGGGTTTGAGCTTCGGTGGGACGATCTGGATAATCATTAGATGCTGCCAAATTCAGTCCAGAGAACGTGCTTACCTGCTTGGCTGAGCGAGTACGGGTTCTCTTTCGAGTTGTCCTTGATGAAGGTGTCGATGAGGGAGCGCCAGTGGTTCTTCACCTCCTTCGAAACCGTCGCGCTGACCTCAGCGAAGGCCGCCACTTGCCTGGCGCGTTCTGCGATGGCAACGATTAACTTGCGACGCAGGGCGTCCCCTACCACATGTTAGTAACGCGACGACCATCCAAGTGCGGCTTTGCTTACCTTGAGCCAGATTCTTCTGGTGGTTGTGATAATCGACCTTGTCCTCCAAGGTATCAGCGCGATTCCCCAGCCCCATATCCTTTGTGTGATACGCCGCTGGGCCGATGCCCGACCAAACCCGCTCCACTCCCTCTCCATCGCTTTTCCCGACGCCGGGGCGAATGCTGAGGCTGTTTTCTTCTTCGCACGCCGTCTCGTGCGACCCCGCGTGCCACACGGGAAGCCCGCACTGGACGTCGACTTTCTCGAGGTCCAGTTGAATGCGCTTGTCGAGCTTGCTGTTCCGCTCCGGAAGATTCTTCTTCCATTGGCAAGCAATGTCGTATGAAACGGTCAGAGCGAGCAGGGTAAGACCAGCGAGCGCCGACATGAGGATATAGTCCATGTTGGCGTATCTGAAAAGGTATGTCAGCATCATGAATCATTTGTTGATATCCCACGCACCTTTCCCCTTTTTGCAAGTCGCCCAGACCGTTCGGTCGGACGCATTCGTGTCGGGCACATACGCACCCGCCCACACCGGAGACACGCAAACCAGTCGTCATTCGTGTCTCCTTCTGGAGAAGGGCCGCAAAGGCTATACAGGTGCTCACCTGGATTTTAATGATAAGTAAGCGAACCCGAAACAAATACTGATTAACGTACGTCTTTTTCAGCGACATAACCCTTGAGGTGCTCCTTGTACGCTGTGGGTTCCACAAACACGCCCCATCCAGGCCCCAGTGAGGGGTCGTTGATTTCGTTGGTACGCAGACGGTTCCTCAGTTTGAAATTTGCGTCGAGGGCCACTATCAGCATATACAGAAATCTGGAAGCAGTCAATTCGATATCAGAAAAGAACGGAAAGGAATCACACACTTGTATCGTGGGTCCACATCGCGCCAGTCAGCTGGCAAGTTTCGTCCATCATGAGGACACGGCCAGCAGACAACCGTGTTCTCGCCCAATTGTGTTGCGTTTACGCCGGCGGGATCATGGGCGCGTCCCGCACGAAGGCATCTTCGCAAAAAAGCATACTGCCGCGACATTCTTACGAACTGCTTGTAGCGATCCTGCAAAACGTATTTAGTAACGGACCATTTTACAACGAAGTAGGGGCTTTACCGGCATCCATTTCATGCCTGTAGATACTGCGGCATCTGTCAAGCGCTCCAAGGAGCCGATGAAGTCGTGGCAATTGACATTGCCCACGACGTTGAGAAGACGGAACAATTCCAGAACCCTAAAACTTGCGCAAGTCGTGGGGTCGGTCACAGTGGCTGGGTACCAGCTATTGCGCATGAGCTGGGACAGATTTTTGTTGTCGCCCAAGGCATGGGATCGACTGCAGTTGCAGTAGCGATAACGAATTTGATGAATACCGTTGGTGTGGATGATGGTCATCGAGCGCGTCTCGGATGCCGGAACGAGGCAGGGACTGCCTTCGTGGCCGAGCTGGTATACCAGTCCCAGCTCGCGCAAGGTCGTGGGGTCCCAATATTGCCCCTTCCACACCTAAGTTCATAACGGACATCAGAAACAGGTGGAATAGTGCAAGAAGGAAATCTGCGCACCTGCAATAAATGCAGAGGAGTCAACGCATGCCTCTCCAAACAACAGCTCCGACACTGAAGAAATTCGCCGCATTCCGAGCACTTGAAAATGTGTTCGTCCGGAGGTATTGCCGTCGCGCACAGCGCACAGCACGGTGAGGTCGCCGAGTAACCCAGGCCGTACGACCATAGTAACTCGTCTAGGAAAAACTGTTTCAGGGGTCTCCATTGCGCCATTGGATCGTCCTATACAGTCGTGAAATGTCAGTTGATACGCCGCCAACGACGAAAAAAAAAAAGACCGCACCGAGCTCGTGTAAGCCTTGCGCTTCGCGGATGACGTGAGATTGTCGGGGACCGCAGATATTTCGTCTGCTATGTCGGGCTCGAAATCGTGGTCATCTTGCACGGGAATCCACTGAGCGAAGGCGTCGTGGAGATTTTCAGGATTAAGTCGCCGTTTTTTGTGAGCAACGTTCAGTAGCTCCGCCGCCCTGCGGTTCCCATCCGTGGAAATGTAGACGCCGCGATCGGCTACGACGCCCGTGTTCTCGCCATAGCCAACGTCGACATCGACCATCCGTTGCGACCGGTAGCGGACTAATCCTGCGGCTTGAGACATGGTAGGGGGAAGGACAGAGATTCATAAACAGGTGCGGCGCGCGCTTCGGGCCTTCGGCTAGCCATCGAGCACAGTCGGCTGGGCATTCAAGCATCTCAGCACCGGAAGTAGGGAGTGGGAGGAGACGTTTATGGTAATCCGTTACACAAGTCACGCGTGACACAAAAGCACACACAAAAAAAAAGCAATCGAATCTTTGTCGAAATTGGGACTAAGGAATCACTCCTAGTGCAGTACATATCCCCAGCATCTCAAACGTCACACACTTCACCTCGTCCCTTCCCGGAAACCACCCTACGTTGACCAACTGCGCGACGCCCTCGGGATGGCCGGGACAATTGCAGTATCGGAACTTCACGATGTGGATGCCATTGGCGGCGATGACGGTCATCCGCTTCTCCTCAGCCTCTGCCGAAGGGCAGGCAAGTCCGCGATGGCCCAGCTGGAAAACGAAGCCCAAGCGGCGGAGGGGGGTGCGCTCCCAGCAAGTCCCGTTCCATTCCTGTGTATTATTGAGGTCAGTGTGGCAGTCGCATGGAGTAGATGCAGTACATACCGTCGCAAAATGGACAGGGCTGGATCGGTGAAAAAGCAAGAAACAATTGAGGCATTTTTTGACGCGATGAAAAGTCGGGCAGTCTTCACAGACTAGAAAGCGTGGACACGTCGGCGTAGCCTGCGCCCCGATATATCCGTGGATTCCGCACATGGCGCAAGTGTGAAGGCCTTCCACGTTTCGGGGTGGGTTGGGATGGTCGCGATACCTCCGAGGGCTCGAATCCCCGACGTTCGCGAAGAAACTGCGAGAGGTAAATGGGGAGGGAGCCATAGACGGCGTCAACAGACTCACAGTCGTATTATTTCACGGTCCAGCTCGGCTTCCGCCTCACTGGTCTCCGAACTAGCGGCAGTGTTTGACGTTGGGGTGGATTGGGCACTGTCGTCGGCCATGCGTAAAGGAGGCGGGAGAAAACACAGTCGGCGTAGAAAATGGATACAAGGGGCGTTCTTTATTGCTGAGGCCTGGGCTTCAAGGGGCCGGGCTACCGACGATTGGTTTTCCGGAAGAGGAAGGATCACGGAACTCTGATTCCGCGGAAATCGCTTCTTGATGGATCTGCGCTAGCCTTGCCGGGGTTACGTTTTGGCGTTATCTGTCTCCGCGGTTATGATCGCCGTGAAAGAAGCACGACTAGCACCTCACCAAGTTCGGCGAGAGAAGGAGAGACGGAGAGACAATGGTGGTAGAGCAGAGGTCGAAGGGAGGAGGTGGTAGACTCAGTGGGTAACCGGTAATTTGCTGACGTGGGAGAAGAATAGGCGAGATTCTAATGATTGATATTGGTCCATCAGTCCATGTCCTTTACGGAAGCAACGAAAAACACGCGAACTCCTCGAAATCTCCGCATGCGTGTCTCATTACACGGACTGTAAATTCCAAAAAACTCACCTTGTATAGTTCTGTTGCACCATGTTCACCCTCTATTCAAGGCAGCGTCAACCAATACCGCCTCGCTGGCCGAAAGAATCTTGACCAACCAATCTCAAATTTTGCAAATTTCTCTTGGTCGGATGTTGCGTACCAGTCTTCTGGATTATGTGCTGTAATATGCTGTAAGTGGTCTTCCACGTTTCAGTCTAGTTCAGTCTGTCTCCGCGACAACCCGGAAGAAGATCACCACGGAGTAACAAGGAAAAATAAATCACGCGCACTCGCCGAACTCTCCGCATGCCCAAGACCCAGCGTCCCGAGCAGAGTTGCTCCTGTCCCGGTGTATACGGCCGGGCGTATCTGCTCATATACGATTAGCAAAACATTTTTAAAACAAACCCCCGCCGCCCCAGGGCAAATTCGCCCTTCGCTAGAACTCAGTGCCGCGTTGATAGGGGACCGACACGACGGAAGGTTCCATGGAGCCATCCTAGCGTGGAGACCGATCGGCCGCCGCAAATCCCGATTGTTCCCACTCTCGGGAATCTCTTCTCGAAGTAAATGATAGATCCCGGCGGGCGTAATGTGGCGCCCGTGTTTTATGAGAGGCAGACACATTAGAGGCAAACGCATTGCATGTATAAGTCGCAGCTCTAGCAGGCTATTATTCAATTCAGTCTTTCATGTTCACCGTAAAGTATTGAAAAGATTTTCACGCACCGACCGTCCCACAAGGTCAAGCACCGCCTTAACCCAGGCTCAGTGCCTTCTCTTGATAAGCGGACACCACATGAAGTTTCATGTAGACAACCGAGCGTGGAGACAGATAGGCCGCCGTAATTTCCCCTTGTGCGCACTCCCCTGAACTCTCCGCATGCAATGAGGGTCAATCAATGATTGCACCGGTCGGCGGAGAGCGTCGCCGACTTCCGTCTCTCCCGAGTTCGCTCTCTCTCGAGGTTCGCGCAGGCCTGCACTGTTAACAGACCTCGTCATCTGAGATAAAATAAAAATGCACCGCCCAGTTGAGCCAGACATTCCGGGTGCGCCTTTCCTTCCCGTGATTCGGGAATTTACGCGAGTGTGGCGACCGTCTGATGTAGTAGCCGAGAGCCCAGACTTCGCACCAGATCTTACTAGTCTCATTCTTTGTTCGGCCGTCCTTCGCAAGTTTCAGGATAGCAATTCAATTGTGTCGAATGGTATGCGCAAACTCCAAGTACCCTAGTGTCACATCTCCCAACCGTATTTCTATGCAAAACGTCAGACGCGTCTGAAGCACACACCGATTAACTTACCGAGATATAACCAGTTCAGTTGTGGTGCTGGGGAGCCGCGCTGCAGTTCTGGTTCCACTGGCAGCAGATATCGTAGGAAATGTGAAGACGGCTATGCGGTCGATGAGATCATAAATTACCCAGTACAAGACTGAGGGGCACTCACAAGTTGGCATCCATCGCCATGAACAATGCGTAGGGCTGAGGATTGTACGGCTCGCCGCGCTGCAGGGAAGCCGGAAACCAGCGCCGTGGCGGAAGCCAGCAGACCAATTCACGACCTGGCAACAATGTCAGACTTTCCAAATGACGCAAAGGTCATGGAACTTCTACTCACATGTATTAACCTCAGCGACGCGCCGGCGGTGGTCGTCGGCGTGTTGGAGGCTCTGAGAATCCGTGTTGGCGTCGACCGGCATCGGAATGTGGCGGTAAAAGGAGAGATACTGGAAAGAGGCGTTGCGGCGGGACTCGGCGACGACGCCGACGGTGTCAGATCTTGTGGTACGTAAATTGAGCCAGCTGACTGGCTGTGGTCTCGTCCGTTGGCTGCTGGGAAATTCCCAGTCTCGTTGTGATTCCGGTTCTGCACATCGGGGATATTCACATGTGTGCTGCCCGATCCGTGTCCACGAATCTGCAGATGTGAAGCTAGCCGCGGCGCCGGGTCCAGCCGGGTAGAGCAGCAATCATTGCCTTTCTTAGTTCCTATAAAACGCGACATTTAATCGTTGCATTTTTCCCAAAAAAAAATTGCGATACCATCTTTGCGAAACCTCCCCTCAGCCATGTATATGCACACTCGCTCTGGCAATGTCGCCCCCTTCAAATTCACCTTCCCCGCGCGCGGCCACCCCATCCGCTGGGGATTCAACCTCAAACAAGTTCTCGCCGAAGAGTTTCTTCAGATGGCCGAACGCGAGAAGACGTCCTCCTACTATCGCGGCGAAACTTCGATCCGGCCTGGCCCCGACGACACCGACGACCACACAGAGTCCGATAGTGGCGCCGACAAGACCGAACCCCGCATGGGTTCCGACAGTGGCGAGTCCGAGATCGACGTTGACGACGACTACGACCCCGCCAGCTCCGACGGCGTGGTCGTCGAGGAAGAGGACTTGGGCTCCGACGACAGCATGTCCGAATCGTCTGACGAAGAGGATCAGGTCAGTAAAATTACTCTGCGACGACTATGCCTTACTTACTCACCCCAGTGGACATTTTCTTCGTCACAGGGGACGACCCAACTGATCCCGCTCCGTGGTCAAGCCACACGCTCGGGCTCCTGGACTATTCACTCCATTCGCCCGTTCAGTCCCTACGATCTTCGACCCCGCCGTCTCACCACCGGTTCCACCCCTCTTAACGACATCAGGCCACCCCGATTTTCGTTATCTCGCGTGCAATTGCTCGAGGCGGGTTTCAAGCCATTCGACTGCCGAGGGTTAGTTGTGAAGCTCGTGCCATCATTTTAACTGCTCACCAGATATGAGCAGGGTCCCAACTCCGCTCATCGACAACAAAGGGACCATCATCGCGGTCATCGTCCCGTCGCCGACAGATGCCATAGGGTGGCGCGAAACTGTGATGTCCGCAAGCGCAGTGTTCGAGCGCGCGTCGGGATACGCCGACTTCACCAAACTTGACGAGCCGGTCTTGAAGGTAGGCGTCGAGTACGGTGGTCCCCGTGGCGTGGTGCGTCCTTTAGTTTCTCCTTCGCGATACAGGGCTCATCCAGTCCTGCAGAAGCCGCAGAATGTCGAGCATATCCTCGCCAACTGCATCGAGACGGGCTTGATCTTGCAGAACTCGGGCGTCCAAGATATAGCCGCCTTTCAGAACAGTAAGCTCTAAGCTCAAGTCGTCAGACAGGGAGACTTACCTTTCCATAGCCATCCACCAGTCCTTTGCGCCGAAGCTGTACAAGTACACCGAGAACGCTTCCGACCTGATTTACAAGTACGACGAGAACCTGCGCCGCGAGTTCGAAGGCATCTTCCCCACGGCAGAGTTCGACCTGGGGGAGCTCGGCTCCGCCCCACGGCTCCAAGACAGGGACTTGATTCAAGGTTGGCGCGCTCTCACCGCCCTGGGCACGTACAACTCGCATTTCGGCGGCGATCTCGTCTTGTGGGATGACGGCTGGATCATCCGTTTCCCTCCCGGAGCCACCATTTTGTTCCCCGCCGCGCTGATGCGGTACTCCTTCGTAGACGTCCTCCCTGGCGAGAAACAGTACACCTTCTCCCAATACTCACCTGCGGGCTTGTACCGCTACATCCTTAACGGGTACCGTAGCGATGGGCACTTCGAGCGCAGTGCCGAGAAGCGGGAGATGGAGACCAGGAACCGAGCGCGTGGTCGTCGTTTGGAGGCCGCGGTCAAGATGTACAGCACGCTTAACGAGTTCATAAACACATAGATCGGTAGAATCTAGATTTGTGTAGCGTCCAGAAAAGGAAGTGAAATGGCTTCGTGCTCTGGATCAAACATAGCCAAACCTAAGCGTCTTTCCTCTTAAACCTCTGGCCGCAGAAATCCAAATGTCGTGGCTCTACTCCGCACCCCATGGTTCTAGTCCCACCCTCACCCCCGCGTCGGCCTCGCGCTGGCTTGTCCTCCAAACCGTCGTCCTCTAAGCCCTCCAAGCCCTTCAATGTCGACGCCAAAACTGCGCTTGCTATCAGACGCGGTATGCCTCATCCGCTCTAAGCTCCCGCATCCTCATTCTCACCCCGCATACTCAGCTCTTAATTCCCTCTCATACTTGCGCGATCGGCCCGCTAGTTCTATCAATCCCGCCCATTATGCGGCCCTGCGCGCTGAGCGTGCGCGCCAAGCTCCTCCTCCATCTCCACCACGCCGCCGTCGTCGCAAAACCACCAACAAAGAAAACGCGGCCGCGTCGTCGAGCACGCCCACCGCTTCTGCTACCACTGCAGTCCCTCGTGCCCCCGCAGTCCCTCGTGCTCCGCTCGTTACGACCGTTGCGCATGCGCCCTGGATGCGTCAGCCGACCTCGCGCTCCCCGGACAACGACACCTCATTCGTGTCAACTCCCAGTACGCGCGGATCTCTTACCGCCGGCTCGCGCGTTCGTCGCGCAGAGGCTCTCACTGTCGAGAACCTTTGGATCGACGGCAATGCACCTCCTCCGCGCGACCCTGGGGACAAGCCTCATCAAGAATGCGCTGTGTGCAAGCAAGTCAAGACGTGCCCCGTCATGTACGTCCTTCCCCTCTTCCTCATCATCTGTCACTCATCGTTCTCTGTTCCCAGTTCTGGGTGCGGGCACAGTCACTGCTATCCGTGCATTCGCGTCGCCCTCGAATACTCTTTCCTCTGCCCGTCTTGCCGCACCATCATGACCGCCGCTCCTTTCCGCTGCTGGGCGGAGGAGCAGTGCATCGCTCACGATCATCCCGACTGGCAGAACACCAGTCGCGTCACCTACAGCTTTGAGGGTATTGAATTCCCTCGTTACATGTAGCTTTGCCGTTAGATTAGAAATAAAAATACATTTTTGTCGGGCGTCCGTGGACTTCTACGGACGCCCGACAGACTTATACCTTCGCGAGAATTTAAGCAATATTTTTCTGCACCCTTGACTGTGTGACGATAGGTCACGGGCGCCTATTCACTAGCGCCCATTGCGCACTGTTTGTGCATTACCTTCCTCCCCCGTATTCCACCCACTCAATCGGCTTGTGGGGCCGTTGCTCGATAGATAGGTGTCAGATGATACGATGAGCGAATTTATAGGGTGGGGTGAGCATTTTAAACCAATTTATCCGTGGCCATCAGGTGCGCACTCTCCACGCGAAACGGTAGAACTGCTATTGTGCGTCTCCCATTGGAAACATGTTTGGATTCCGTTCACTTTTGGGTCCCATCCCCGACTTTTTTTTTGAAAATCTGAAATACAGCCCAAATCATGTTCATATTCCATTCTAAACCGCTTCAACCACCCTCAGGCTATTAAAATACCTCGCGAAAGAGGCATACTTCACCGGGCGTCTAATCACTAAACGCCCCAACGCGACGTTCCTCATTCACCATTATTCGAACACAACTTGGATTCAAGAACAAATACTATTCGCTCTACTGCTCGGTATGTCCTTCTCGCGTCTAAAGAATTGGCTACTTGTGTATCTCCAAAATCCCGATTCCCAATCCGCCAACCGACAGATGGGTTGACGTGCATAGCCACTGATGTCGCAGAGACTCTTCTTCCGTTCCTCCCCACCAAGCACTTATGAGGCGCAGTCGGGCAGAGGCAGCCGCTGCCAATGCCAAGTTAGTTCCCCTCCTCCTCCCCCCTCCCTTCCTTGCTCACTTATGAATAGGCTTGATCAGCTCAATTTCGCCCACAGAGGCTTGGGCGGAGACCCAAGCATCACGGCACAGAGACCGGTTATGCGACGCATCCACCAGGAACAACTGACGCAGGATGAACTAACACGGCAGAAGATGTCAGTCCAATCTCACCCGCCTCCAACCTTATTCGACAGCTGACTCACTGGCAATCCTAGGGCGAAGGCCACCCGGACACAGAGGGCAACCGCGGAGCAAAAAGCTCAGCAGGCGGAGCTCCGCCGCGCCAAGGCCAGGGAGCGCATGGCTATGTTAGTCTTACTTTCACGGGCTCGACCATAACACTGACTTGCGCGCAGTCGACGCGCTAAAATCAAGGCGCTCCCTCCCGAAGAACAGGACGAATATCGGACTCGTGCACGGGCGTCCCGTGCAAAGTGGAGGGAAGAGAACCGCCGCTATCTTGCCATCTCATCCTGGGGTTACAGGCACCGGTACGCCCTCGAAAACTGTCGCATTGCACTCGTACTAACCATCCGAGTCTCCACTCTTCAGCAAATACGTCGACCTGTATGAGAAATTCAGCGGCACTGACCGTACCCTCTACGACCAGTATCTCACCACCTCGACCACGCGCCGCCTCAAGAAGAACAGAGCACAGCGTATCGCTGAGAGGTCGCAGCATCCGGTGCCCGTGGACGCTGGGGCTGACGAGGGCAGCGACTTACCGGACAGTAGCGAGATTCCGACCTCCGACTCTGAGTAGTGTACCCAAGTAGATTTGATTCCTTGCTTTGCATTTGCTGTCTCCCTCTCGCTGTCTCCTTTAATAAGATTTATTCATATGCATTTCTACCCTGTCTAAGAATTCAGACACAGACGCATCCAAAGAGAAGATGCATGTACTTTTAAATAAGGTGGTCGGGTAATTCGCGAAAGCAAGCTGAGCATTACAATGCATGGGATACATGAGGTACGACGAGACGAGCAGTATCACCTCTTGCCATCGAACGCGCGAAACTCGCGAGCGCGGCATCTTTGTCCCTGGCGGAATCGTACGTAGATCCGGAAATTCCGACGGTGTTGAGGGCGCATTCGAGGCTGTGAGATCGGCTTAGTTAGCGAGGAACGATTTTGAAGAGGGACACATACAAAGACTGATAAACCCCAGGCGCGATCCCTTTGTACACGATGTACCAGGTCCCGCAGTGAAGAGGGGTGAGCGGTTCGGTTGCGGGAGTGGGTAGTTCATGATGGGGAACAGCTTCGTACGGGACTGACCGATCTGAACACACACCGGTCCAGGATTTAGACTGCGCATACTCGAATGCGGCGCGAGCAGTGAGTTCTGAAGGATAACTCAGGAAGACAGATCCATGGACACCGCTGACCAAAGGCTGAGCAACATCCCTGGGTTATGCAGGGTGAGAAAAAGGCAATGGGCAAGATAATAAGTGGCACGCACCAGCCAGGGTACCATCCGGGAGTTATACCAAAAAACACAGCGTACACTTTTGTTTTCTTGGGCTGGCGGGGGCTAGGGCTGACCCTATGGACAGTACCCTCACGGCGCCCAACTGTCGCATGCGCAGCCTCAGCCCTATGAAAATGGGACGTGAGTACGACATGATGGTGAATGGGGAGAGGCAGACCAATCCTGCGAGAGTGCTTGGTTGCCGGGCGATCCAAAGCGGTAAAGTCTTGAAGGCGACGGCGACTGCAGCAGAGCCCCAGTGGATGGTGATGCTGCGCTGGGGCGCGGTGGCGTGCGAGGGGACGGAGGCGGAGAGGGCGGCGGAGTACTTGGCTCATTATCACTGAAGTATTCGGTGGAAGCACTGGAAGACGAGAGAGAAGACGCAGGAGATGGCGAGCGCGAGTCATCCAACGAAAAAGCGACGAGCTGGTGTTCCGGAGAGGCCATTTCGACCCAGTGTGATAGTCGGCATCCGCAAACCTGTTCGTATTAAGAGGCCACGACCAGGAGAGATCAGATCACTAGATCGTGGACGCGATCTAAACCCAATCTCAGATTGAGATTCGCATACGGCATCGCTTGACCAAAAAGGCATCGGAATTCAGAGCTACGCGAGACTACACGACGAGACAAGTGCATACGGCGAGAACTTCGGAAAAGAATAGGATGCGGCAACGTTCTGGAAGCACATGAGCGCGTGATAGGAAAAACAGAGAGACCACACTGACCGACGATCAGGGAATAATGACCCGAACCATTCCACCGTCGAGGGCGGTATTGAAGGCCGTGATGGCGTCCGACTGGAGGGGGAAGCCATTCTGCTGCGAGCCCGACACCCCAATCGTTGCGTTCGAAGAGAGGTTGTTGTGCTTCGTGATACCCACGTACGTCCCCTTCGTGATCGCATACCATTTGTCGGCGACCTCGTCGATGCCCGTGAGATGAGCGGCAGGGATGACATTGTACACGGAGCCAACAACCCAGGGGCCGGTGGATTGGACGAAGGGGGGCACGAAAGGCGCAGGCGTGGCACCACCAGCAGCAGCACCAGCAGGCGCGGCAGCGGCAGCAGCAGCCGCGGCTGCGTCGGCGGCATCTTGGCGGGCGGCGGCGGCAGCAGCAGCAGCGGACGCTTGGGAGACGGCCGCGGCGCCCATGGAGAGCAACTCGAAGGCTTCAGCGAGCGTCAGGGCTTCTGGAGGTCGTGTCAGTAGACGATGGCGAGAATGAATGAAACGGGCGTACTCGGGGCAGCTGCTTCAGCAGCGTCGGTCGCGACGGACTGGTTTTCTTCGCCGTCCTCCACGTCGCTGGAGTGGTCGCTGTGGTTGTCGTAGTCGGCAAGGGAGCTCTCGATGGCGGAACCGTCTACAACGGAATAGCTGTCGGAGGCCAAGTCGGAGATGTTGTACACGACGACGGGCATGGTCGGGGGAGAGAGGTCGGTGGTGGATGACTCCACCGCGTCGACAGCAGGGGACACTGCCGAAGCGATGGAATCGTCGTTGGACTGAGGCTGAGACATCTGGCAGGTGAGAGCGAGTGAGTGGGGGGGAGTAAGGAGGAGGAATAAATTGCACCTCCACTTTATGTGACAGAAATTCAATCTCCGCAGCGCAAACGGAGCTGAAGGCTGACCATGCAATTGGTCGATCAAGAGACAGATTGCCGAGTCTCGATGCAAAAACCTGGGGTGCGTTTCGGCCGCAGCCAGGCTTTGGATCGAAACAGCTCACGTTGTATAAATCACCCGTATCTTGTTCCAGAATCTGTCGTATCCCTTGCAGAAAAATTCCCTGAAAGCCTCGCAAGTTTCGCCAGCACAGTATCGACCAAGGTGTGTGTCCGCATTGGTGATTATTGGAAGTGGTACAATGAAGAGGACAGATGTCAAAAAAGCGTGTACGAAAGCGGGTCCCAAAAGAACAGCGAAAGAATTTGCGCCTCTGGGCAGAAGGAGCCAGGCAGGAGGTGCTGGAGCCCCACATCGAGCCCTATAGCGAAGCCTTGGTCAGGGGCTGGCGCGACGAACGCAATTACTTGAATCGAGTTTCCCGAGAATACCACGCCCGTATCAGTTGGAGGCTGAAAGACCACGAGGAGCCCGAATCCCTTCTTCCATTCGACGCAGAGGCGCTGATTCCGGAGGAGACGTTGACCGCAGAGGAGGAGGTCAAGAAGGGTGCGAGAATTAAGAAGTTGGACGAGGTGTGACGCATTTCACGTGCCCGCACGTCACGCGCTGATTCTCTTTCTCTCCAGCGCATCCGCCGATGGCTCAAATACCGGGCTCGTGTACTCCGCAAGAAGGCTCGCGCAAGGGCCGACGCACGCAAAGATCCCTACGCCGTACTCTTGGCGAAACTGTCGGGCGTTAAGTGCCCTCCAAAAGCTCGACAGGCATTTCAGCAATACATGCACGAGCAATACCACACGGAAATTGCGCCCGCCGTCTTGGAGAAATGGGCAGCGCACCAGTCAGAGGGATCCAGCGTGTCTACTACGAAGGACCCAAATGCGCCGTTCCGGGCGAAGGTGGCTCGCGATCTCTTCTCAAATCTCCCGACGGACGAGCAACAGCGGTACCGCGACGCAGCCAAGGCAGAAGCAGTAGCGGCGCGGGCAGCATACGAGACTGCGCTCGCCGAACCGCCCTCTCAAGCTCCTCAAGACCGTCAGCAGTAAGTTCTCTTGTTGTTAGATCAGACAGCACATCGTCACTAACGAATCATAGGGCGATAGACGGCGTTGGCGCCTTTCTCGCACCCATCCTGCAGGGTGTTTCTGAGAGAACGGGCATGCACGCCGTGGTCCTCCTTGGCGGTCCTGTTCCAATTTACGGCGGCGACCTTAGAACTATCCAGTATGTTTCTAATATTTTATTATGCTGACCAGTGACTTAAGCATTTGCAGTGTATCGTACGGACGGAACAGGACCTCGTTGGGCTCGCATTTCCCTGTGTGGGCTAAGGAGCGCTTCAATGGCGTGCTTGACCTCTTCAAAGAGTACCTCCACACGGCGTTCGGTATGTAATGCAGTCGATGTGAAGGCGAACCTGCTTCTAACGCGTCTTCAGACTCGGAGGATATAAAAAATGCGGCGCTACTCAACGACCTCGACGGCGCCAAGTACACCATTCCTGAACTGGACCGTGACGACGACGACGACGCGTCGGACTCTGATTCCGAGTCATCAGCGTCCGACTCAGAGGAAGAGGCCGAAGCTCCGCCTCGCAAGAAGCGCAAAAAACAAGCGGAGAAGCCGGGGAGAGCAACGACCAGCACTTCGCAGCCAAAGAAGGCGACGAAAAGGGCAGGCAAGGGGACGCGTGCAGAAAAGGCGGCGAAGGGGGAAGGGGCGAACGCGAAGAAGGCGAAAGAGAGGATGGGGAGAGGGAAGCAGGTCCGCAAGGCTCAGACGAGCAAGGCGAAGGCCAGCGCAGACGCCGCCGAGCCTCCCACAGCCATCGCGCCCGTCGCCGAAGACCCTGTGACTCCACGTCGATCAGGACGCAATCATATTTCCACCACGACCCCATCGGCTCCGGGGGCAGCTGCCGCGGACGGAGAAGACAGTGGCTCGGGATCCGACTCGGACTCGTTGTTCCCCTCTGACGAGTCTGATGAAGACTCCTCGTCAGACTCGGACGAGGAGGGAGATGTGACGGGCACCAAGCGCAGACGGGTGCAGGATGCCTCTCAGCCGGCGAAGAAGCCCAAGACCGCCAAGACCACGCTGACAGATCCAGAGCCGGTGCCGCGCCCGAGTGGCGACGGCGCTGTTGTTCCTCCGCCTCCGACCGTCGAAGGCGCTGCCGCCCCGCACCCAACGCCCGACGGCGCTGCTCCCCCGCCCCCGCCCCTCGAAGGTGGTGCCGCCCCGCGCCAAACGCCCGACGGCGCAGCTGCTACTCCGACGCTCGAAGGCGCTGCCGCTGCTCCCCACCCAACACCCGGCGGCACTCCTGCTGCTCTGACGCCCGAAGGTGCTGCCGCTGCCCCGCACCCAACGCCGGACGGCGACGGTGGTGTCTCACCGCTCTCGACCTCGCAAGGCGCTGCCGCCGCCTCGCATCCAACACCCGGCGGCACTGCTCCTCCGCGTCCTCCGCTTGTCGATGACGACGGCGCTGCCGCCCCGCACCCAACACCCGATGGCGACGGCGCTACTGCTCCCCCGCCCCCGGCGCATGTCGACAGCGCTTCGTGTGTGCCTGTCTTCCCAGCCGGCACGCCAGAGTGGCTGATGAACGCGATCAAGGACATCGCAGGCGTGCCGCTCGGGGCAAGTTACACCTCGGTGCTGGAGGCAGTTATCCGAGTGGAGGGGGCGCAAGGGTTTGATGCGGACGTGACGGCACTTTCCAAGGTCGGACGCCCCGATGTCATTTCTTTCTGGGTGAAGGGCGGACGGGGGAGCAAGTCGAAGAAGATTCCGTTCATCAAGAAGCTCGATGCGTACCCAAAGGCATGGCAGGGCTGGTGGGACAGCCTGCAGCCCGCATGGCGCAGGCGCGGCGCGAATGGGCAATGGAGCATCGGCGGCGACTATGGGGAGGATTGGGATATTTTGGACCGTCGTGGCGTAAACGGGGTCATAAACCTACCGGCGAGTCTCTACTTCTGGGGTCGTCAGGTACACGGAGCGCGCGCAAAAGAGGGGGAGGAATGGTTCAAGAAGAACGTGAAGGTGTGGGATGCTGCCGTGCACGACGTCGCGTGGATGCTCGACGGGTTGCACGCGTATCTAGTCTGAGCTACTTAGTTTTTTTTTGACTAAATATATCTGTTCTGGAGCGGCGTCAAAACGTTGACGCCGCTCTAGGACAGCTTTGAATCAATAATTGAGGCAAAATTGTGGTGTGATTTAATTGACAGGCGGGAAACCGTCGGACAGAGGAAATGTTGCAGCGTATGTGTATAGCTACGAGGTACATAGGACAGAATAGTCGTTGTTTACTAACGTCGAATAATTTTGATCATTCACCCCACAGAAATGTCGAGGGATGTGATAGCCTTCCGCTGGGAGAAAGCAAGTGAGTGGCAGAGCAAATTGTGCGGGGGATGGACGCACTTTTCTAAGGGCAGGCGGGAAGCTGTCGCCAACGAGGGGGCGCTTGGTACGGGGCGGCACGGGGATTACGTGGTGCACGGGCGGCGTGGTCCACAGCGCGGCCCAAAGTCTTTCAACGGACTCGCCGTCAGAGGGGTAGTTGACGGTATATGAGCGGGGCCCAGAGCCGCCACTGTCGGCATGACGGGGGATGTCGGGGCCATCGACGGCGCGCTTCTGTAACAGGTAAGAGCGACACTGTCGCTCGTGTGCAGCCGCGTGAAAGTTCGGGAGGCCGAAGACAACGGGCCTAGGAAAGCAATGAGCACCCCGAGATGGCCAGAGTGAAGGCGGCGTACGACGGCAGGTGGGGCGCAGGGGCGGGAGCGTGAGCGGGAGCGGGAGCGGGAGCGGCCATGACACTCGGGAAGGTGCGAGGGTGCTGTCAAACAGGCCGCAACAAAAAAAAATGTTGTCGTGTTTATAACCAAGCACTTCGACTTGTCTCCAACGCAAGTGCAAGCGGATTCGAGTAGATTAGATGGCCATTTGCAGAGGAATCAAATCTTGATTGAGGGTAGGATTGATCGCAAGCAGAATTTGCTGCCCCCAGGAAAATGGTCCATTCTGGGAAGATTTGAGGGCAAAAAACCCAATTTTTTTTCGCCGGCAAAGCCGGCGCCCTAATATCAGAAGCAACTGTGTTTCACCCAGCCAGGAGGTGGCTAGCGCCGTGCCGAAAGGCAAAGCACCAACTGGCTACAGCCATTTCTTTTATGCTATATTTTACTGCTATGGCTCACGTCGGGCAATTCCAGCTATGCTCGAGCCACTGGCGTATGCAGGTATAACAATGACTATGCTTGCATTCGTACCTGGGGAAAAGAAACCGTGTAAATCAGCGCAGGGAGAAGAATAATCGGCGGGCAGACGCACACGACGGGGTGAGACTTGATTTGGAAACATATGCCACATTCCAGCTCTCCGTCCGGCGAGCCTTGCCCCCCGGGACGGGCGTCGGTGAGGTACAGCTCGGCGACGTCGAAGTCGGTGTCGCGGGGGGCGCGCGAGCCCTCGTAGCGGGCCAAGGTCTCGGCGTAAGTGCGGACACGGACCAATGGAGTGGGCCGGTTGCCAGAGGGGGGTGGGCAGTTCTCGTCGATCCTTCGGCGACGACGAGCAGCGCGCTCAGCAGCGCGAGCCGCCTCGCGTTCCGCAAGTGAGACCAGCGGGACCGTACGGAGGGCCTCAAGGCGAGCCTCTTCACGCGCCCGGTGTTCAGCCACGGTCAGCGGAGGCATCTCATGGACGATGGGTTCCCGAAAAAGGGGGCGGCGTCTGCGCGTGGTGTTGTCGGGCGGCGGCATAGGGCGTGAATCTGCGAGGTGATCAGATGAACATCGGAGGCGCGGAGTGCATTAAGGCGTACGTGCGGCAACGGTGAGTGGGGCTTGAGCTTTTTTGTCTGTGTCGCCAGAGTAAGAGACCCAGAGGAGACGCTCTTGAATTGGGCCATTTTATACCCAAGAGATTGGAAACGCGTGATTAAGGTCCATCGGCGGCTCTGGAGGGGAATCGAATCGTTGCCGTGGTGTCAGATTTCGCTTGCGCCGATGGTGGGTGAACCGGATTGGGAGTGAAGAGAAAATGTCTATTTGTCTTTGTTTTTTGCGGGCATCGGGCCGTACTGGGCGCTTATTTCTCCTTGCAAATCAAGATGTCTACGAAATGCATAAACTGTGAACTACGCGTATCCGCTGTCGACGTCGTATTCGGACAAGGTGGGGAACTTCGCGAGCGCATTCTGGGCCCGACTGCGCCTGTCTGCTGTCCATTCCTCCTGCGTGGTGAAATTCGGCCCATCGCTGCCACTCCACATGCCCTCCTCGACGAAGCGATAAATCTCACCGTCAAACGACTGGGTAATGAACATGGGCGACCCGGAATACTCTGATGCTCCAGTGAAGGCGAAGCTGAACACCCCTCCCGCCATGAGGAAAGTCGATCCTGGGGGAAATTTGACGACGTAACCCTCGTGCCAGAGGATGAGCGCATTATCGTCGGGACCGTAGTGCCCGAGCGACGTGACGGCAGTCCATCCGGTGGGGCGGCCGCGGACCTGGTACCTCGGGTGGGAGTCCTCCACCCCAAACTGGTATTCTACTTGCGCAAATGCTGTCGGTTGTGGCGGTTGACCAGAACTCTGCGACAATGGGAGGCGTAGGGCGGCGTCGTTGTCCATGACCGCTTTGATGGCCTCATTCGCAGACTGCCAGGCCTGAGGAGCAATCATGTGCAACGCCGCTGCAAACGAAGCTGAGTATAGAATAGATGCATGCAAGAAATAGAAGCGCTCACCGTTCTGGAAAGAGCAGATTTCTTTGATCGCTGGCGAATGCCTCAGCTCTGTCAAGAGTACGCGGTTGAGGTCACGATTGAGGATGTTTTGTGGGCGCTGGTTCGATATTGTTAGGACGCCTGGCTAACGCAACACAATATAATGACAAACCTCGACGCCGGCGGCCCCGAACTTGAAGCCAGACGCAAGGGTATTGTCAAGAAGCCCTTCTCGATCGAGGTCTCGGCCGATGCCCAGCATTAAGTCGGTCGCCTCAATGATCGTGCTTTCCCAAGCGGCACGCTCCCTTGGATGTCCAATGAAGATAGCACCAATCCGGTCGGTCGTGTCGACGAAGGGGCGGGGGCTGTAACGCGGTCAGCATTTCCTCTCTCACAACATAATAAATTGCTCACTCGGCCCATTTAATAGTTCTAAAGCCCATGATTTCCAAGTGGGCGACGCTGAATATGTCGGGCCGCGGATTCAAGTCGGCGAGCGACGAGGGCGAACGGCGGTACAACGGATAGGGACTAAAGTGATCGATAAACCCTTCGGTCCATTCAGGCGGAGGCGTGGAGGAGGACGACAGGGTACGGAATGTCCTCTCGACTACGAGGCGCCGATCGGCGTTCTCGAATTCTTCCTCGAAGACATCGACCAGCTTGTAGGGCAACAGGACCGCCTTCCCGCGACGAGGAAGAGTGTGGGTACTCCAAGGAATGTCGAAATTCATGAGCAGGGGCGAAAAGTGAGGCTCTACGATTTTTGCTGGGGTCTCTGTTTATCTGACAGACGCTGTTCCAGGAAACCAGACGATATGGGATCAATCGCCGCGCCGCAAGGTTTCCCCATTAATTTTTTTGGGCCTTGTTAATCACACGGGCAACTCGGCACTCGTCTCTCGCGACGTCGTTGGGCTGGACCCTGAATGATTTAAAGGAGCGTTGGCAACCCGGCGGTAAACCAATTGCCCAATTAAACCGCGTCTCAAGGATGGCCCTCAATCTGTGTAAGCCTTTGCTAGTTATTTCTTTCGGCGCTGAAAATTCACTTGCAGGCCGTGCAATCGTTGTCTACATGCCCGTCTGGAAGCCTGCTATCGACGCAGTTCTCTTTGATGAGGACGGCGATGAGATTCCGGGCTTAATGCCGGCAACCGACATAATGTGGGTTTTCGCTATCTGCACGACCTCGTGGACAATTCTAAAACGTCGGCTCATTCAGCTTCCCGACTTACATACATATCGACGCAAGCTTCCGGTTGCCACCCCGGCGTCCCCGCCCCGAGTACTGTGGAGGCGAAGCCGTAGAACACGCGTGGACGTTGGAGCAGGGAGAGACCTTCAAAAATCTGGATTTTGCGCGTTCTGGTCGGGCCACTTTCTGCCAGCTCATCCTCGACACCCCCTGTCGCCATATCTGCAAATGTGCGTGCCACACGGTATGTGTTTCCGATTGTTCGGGCGCCTGGGGTGTTTCTAATTATCCGGGTCGATCAGCAGGCACCTCGGGCGAAGCTGTAACCAGTGGGGATTGGGACAGTCAATTTCAAAATAGTTCCCGATAGCGCTCTGTGGAATATTACTGGTCCCTTGAAAGGAAACCGCGTCTCATGTCCTCCGTATAGAATAGCGACAGAAAGTGCAATGTGAAGAGAGTTTAATTTGATGCGGAATAAGCGGATACAGTGATGGATCGACACACTAACAAATGGGGTTGGGCCCAGAAAGGTGCCGCGGACGAAGCCAGAGCGGGACTTTTTTTGAGGGGAGGGGGACAAGAGGGAGGTTTTGAGCAGAAATGTATAGCAACATACAGTGTAAACGAGGGAGGGGAGGAGAGATTCGAACAAAAAGACGGGGTAGAATTCTAACCGAGAGTTCTGATGCGTCCCACAGATGCAAGGTCGCGAATCTGGAGCGCCACGGGTAGTCCCGACAGAGAAGTTCTTGTAACTATTAGCGACAAGACCAATGATACGGTGTGTGGATAAACGGGGTTGCGCGGAGGCCGCAGGGACAGAACAAATATTTTATACAGACTCACCATTTTTTCAAAGGACTCCTCCTCCACGCGCGCACCCCGCCTTGTCATGGACGAACCAAGAACACTCAGCTCAATCGACGCCGCGGACAGCGACAGCGACACGGACTCGGACACGGACACGGCGGTCGAGGCCGCCAGCGACACGCCCAGCAACACCACGGGTATCACAGCCAAAGCATGCGACTTCTGCAGTGCGTCCCTCGCCGGGTGCCGGTTCTTTCGGTGCGGGGATTGTGACGAGAGCCCCACCCTGCAATGCGAGAGTTGCTGCTTTGAGCTTCACCTCTGTCGTCGCCGCCACGAGTTGCAGGTCAGTGGCGCGCTATATTTTTCAATACTTTGTCGACTGACCCACCTTCGTCAGGAATGGAGCGAATACCTAGGGAACTGGGTGTCAGGAAATATCGAGACAACGCGTCTGGGTGACCGATTCGCCATCCACTGTGGTTCCTGCTGCGTTGAGCTCGCCCCCGCGGGGCGCGGTATCCCTCGAGGCGCCATCTTCTGCCCTGAGTGCGACAGCGGCTTGGTCTGTCGCGATTGTTGCAAGGAGGACCACAGATGCAAGCCCTTGCATTCGTTGAAGGTGATTACGCTCGCGCCCTGGCAGTTAGAGTGTGTTTATTGATTTTTTCACAGCAGTGGACAGGACAGGACTGGAAGGGCGCGACGCTCAGGGACATCGGTTTTGTCTATCAGCTTGGACACCGGGGCGATCCGTGCGCCAGGCCGACGGCTGTGGTATGGCCGATGCTGGTTATCAGCATGAGGGGCTGCCATTTCCTGAATCTCAAGTATTGCGCATGCGGGAAATTTCCATGGAGCGGCGCAAAAGGGCGGTGGGCGCAGGTCATGTACAATGGTTGGTTCGCGAGTAGCCTGAAGCACACAGGAGTTTGCACCACGTTCTGAGTGTGGCCCGACGTGAATTAGTTGGTAGTTTGTCGTACATTCGCGCTTTGCCAGAAATCGCGTCCCAGAAATCGAGAGGTCCAAATTAGGAAGGAGCGACTAACAGAACCAAACATCCATCGGCTGGCACTTTCCACTTTGCTGAATTTCATCATGTTGTTACTGGGTTCCCCGCTTGAGCAAATGGCGCGACGCATGGACTGTGCCGGGAGCAGCCCGGCAACTCCGCCGGCTGATTCCTTCCTCCTCCTCCCACAACGAGCGCTGACTCTCAAACGATGGACTCTGGGCGATTCTCGTTTGGTATGGGGGATACGGCCATGATACGTATGGACGGCGACGACACCTCTACCTCCATAGCGCTGGGGGACCGCTCTATCATGTTCTCCGATGATGGGACACGCCAAACGGAGCGACTGCATAATATTGCACACAAGCGACGACGCACACGACTGGCTCCGTCCAATCTCGAGGACTTATGGGCAACGTGGATACCGGTCAACGAAGACGGCTGTACCATAACCGACGCGATGGACTCCGTGTCTGGGACGTCGACCACAGATACGGGTAAAATCAAGCGCAAACGGTACGCAAGCTCGGTAAGTGGACCTGGACAACACTTTTATGTACGAGAACGAGTCTGACCGCGCTTCAAAACAGGACGAACCCATGTCCGAATTTGCAGAGGTGCAACAGCTTTATCTCAACGAAACGATGCACATGCACGGCTTGGGGTACGACACTGCAAGTCAGCAGTGCGGGCTTTGCGAGCAGCCGCTGGGGGAGGCTGCGGCAAAGGGCAGTGGGCAGCGTCGCATTTTCCGCTGCCAGCAATGCGGAGTATTCTTGCAATGCCTGGAGTGTTGCCTGGCGCGGCATGCGCTGGCTCCCCTGCATGTTTTGGACGTAGGTCGTCATTTTAGTGCCACAAGTGTCGCCTAACATCGATTTCTTTCTCAGGAGTGGAGAGATGAGCACTGGCATCGGACGCGGTTGCAGGCCATGGGGCTCGTCTACCAGTTAGGCCACGGAGGCCTTCCGTGCGGCTTTCCAGAGGCGGCGACTCGCTCGATGACAGTCGTCCACACAACGGCGATACATCAAATCACCTACAAGTACTGTAATTGCGCCCGTTCAGACACAGCAAACAATTTGGTCCAGCTGATGCGCAACGGCTGGTATCCGGCGTCCAAGACGGATCCCGACACGGTGGCGACCTTCGCTGTGCTCGACTTGTACCGTCTTTTGAATGTGGTGGGGAATATGAATGGGCGAGATTTTATATCGTCCCTGGAGCGCCTCACCGATGCCACGACGTCGACAGGCATGCACTGGCTTCCGGTGAGTCGTATTTTACTACACTACCCGACCATCCGCCTGATTGTCTTCGTGAAGGACGTCTACAAGGCGTTCATGAGGATGTCGCGTCAATACGCATTTGTCCAGAGGCTGAGGCGCGCAGCACGGGCGCACGATCCGGAGGGGATTCTTGCTACGAAACCGGGGGAGCTGACGCCTCGATGTTGGCCGTGTCCACACGAGGGGCGTAATCTGCCCGCAGATTGGCGGCTCGTACAATCGCACTATCGGTAAGAGGCCACTTCGCGTCTTCGCGCCGTCCCTCGGGTGTGTCTAATGCCGTGGCTGCTGCAGTTATCTTTATCGGCTCATATTGGCCCTCGACGCCAATTTCAAGCTCAAGAATCGGATAAGAAAAAATGAGCATGATGATCCCTCCCTGGGCGCCGGCTGGGGCGCGTTTGTGGAGCCCATACGCTACAAGAAGCATCTGCGGAAGTACGTCGCAGAGAAAGACGTACGTGACGCAAACGTCTACTTGGCGATGCGGCTAATTGTGGTACCTAGATCAGTACTTGTATTGTGTTCGCAGCATTGACCCAGAAGGAGACGAGGAACACCGCTGGGTTGAGGGTTTCGGGGGTCGGTGGATGCGTCTGTGCTCGCCATGAGTGCATACGACCCAACGGCATGGGGGATCTCCAGAAGGGGGAGCGGTATGTATAGATGAGCCTTACCTCCCTGCCGCTGCTGACGTATGATTCCAGATACGCCAATATGGACTATATACTCCTGTCGGCGCTGGTGGATACGTACCCCCAAGAGCTGACGGTGTCATATGACATCGCCTGCCAGTGGAGGCAGAATTTCAAGGAGCGGATGACGAAGCTGCCCGAAAAGCTGCAAAGAAACTGGGAGGGCGTGCTGCTGCAGTCGGGCCTACCGGTCTGGCATGCTATGGCGCACGAATGCAAGAACGAGAATAATCTTAATCTTCTGCCAGGCGTGGGGAAGACGGATGGGGAGGGAATCGAGCGGCTCTGGGCGGTCTTGAATGGAAGCGCGTGGCAGACGAAGGAAATGACTGTGGGGAATCGGGCGGACACGCTGGAAGATGCGTTGGATTCCCACAACTACATGAAGAACTTGAGTGAATGTGAGTCTGCCTCTTTCTTGATATATCGGGCTGTGTACTTATTGGTGACCTTATTCAGGCGACACTCTGCAACGTCGGCTAATCGTAGCGCTCGCGGAGCGCGAGCGACAGGTCGACGCGTTCAAGGAAATTAACAAGACAATCCATGCGGATAAGCGTGCGGAATGGCAGGTCGAAATCGACGCCTTCCTCCAGGACCACAGCAAGCCGAATCCTTATGTACTGCTCGCGCAAGGTACGTGTGCGGCGCTGATGGACATGGTCGAAACTCACACTCTGCACAGATGGGCCCTCGGAGGCGGACATCCGTCTAGAGCTGAGAAAGGAGGAGCAGGAGGCAGCGGTGCAGGGCCGCGCCCCTCTCCATGCGACGAGCGCGACCGCCTTCCTCACGGCAGGCTTGCAGTTGGAAGACGCCCAGTGCGTACACATGACAGAAGCTCGCGATATATCTCTGACTGACCTGCGCAGGCGACGAATCAAGGCGGAGACGGCGGCTCCCGGCCAGATGACCGCTGATCGACAGGGGAAAATCGAGGAGCACCGGGTAGCATTCTTCTCCAAGCTGCGTCCCTTTCGCGCGCTGCAGGAGGTGTATACCCCGGGCGCCGGACGCATGATTGCAGCTCAGAACGAGAAGAGAGCTGCCGATACCCCGGCTCCGGCCGCAGAGAACGTCCTACTGTGGCTCCCCTCGCAATTACCGACCAACGAGCGCAAGAACGGCTGCCACGGAGACCTGCCCACGATGGAGGCAAAATTGCGCGAGTCGCAATGCCGCGACTCCCTGGCCCGTATCCGTCTGACGTTGCACTCCAAGGAGCATCTCATTGTGTTCCGCAACGCGAACGTCATGGGCCAGGTGCGAGTGACTCGATCGCGCTCGCTAATCGACCATTTGGGGGTGCGCGTCGACGCGCTGGCTCGGAAGTACACGGAGGCGCGCGAGGCACTTCACGTGCTGAGGGGCGCCGACTATGCCCCCCACCTGCGGAAGCTGGAAAAGGTGGATTTGAGAATCGAGGGCGAGGGCGACGCGAACGAATCTGCGGCGGCGACGAGTGATCGGACGGCGGCCAAGAAGCTCCGGAAGATAGGCGGTCGCCCTGCCCGAGAGGCGCCTACCGGGAAGACTCCAGTTTTGTCGTGGATTTGGACGGCTCCCGGCGCGTTAGACGACAAGGAGAAAGAATTGCATGAATGTAAGTGCCCTTGGGTTTTTTGCGAAGACTATTATCTGATGATTTTGCGTACAAGCACTACGGGTGGAGTGGTCGAAGGCCAAGGCGCGGAAGGCACGGTGGGAGGAGGAGGTCGAGTTGCTGCGGGAGGAGATGAGGCGAGTACTGCGGTACCTCGCTTGGGAGGTGGAGACTTGGGAAGGGCGGGCGGCCGAAGCAGCGGCGCGCGAGGACGTCACAGCTGGCGCACGCAGCGGGCTACGCGGGTACACCTTGGCTCAGGCTGCCCGTTACCGGGAGCTTTCCGCCCACTTTCTGGCGGAATGGAGCCTGAACCTCGGCGCGGCGACGACGTCTGTTGTGACGGACACCGCGGGCGTAGTAGACGTACAGTCGTTGTTCACGCAGGATAGCTGATTATGTGATTGATGTCTTGTCTTACTTGCATGTATGCACCGAGTTTCGATATGATATGGGCATTTTTTTTTGTTGGGGCACGAACGAGCGAGACACACAGAGAAGCCCGAGATAAGATACTGAGATGATGGGATAATGATAAGGAAATCGAAGAATAATGATAAGGAATAGTTGCTGATGATTTTGGCCCGGGGACGCCGAATTGGGAGGTCTTTGGTGTTCGCGCTGAAGTGGCTATAACGGGAAATCGGCAAGTCGCGGCAGCGTGCCATTATTAGGTGAGCAACAGGAGAAAGGCAAGCATAATAGCAGGAGGAGAAGGCTCAGCCAGGCCCTGGCTAGGTCCACTTGTATAGTTAAAGGGGGGGCCTGGCTACGTCCATGTAGGTAGGCTAAATCCTACAGCTACGGGTGGGGACAGGTCAATAAGGTGTAGAGTGCCAAGTCAACAGGTAAAAATGTTGGTCAGCTCAATAATTGGCGGGTGGTCAGATCAATAAGTGCAGAGTTGGGGAGAGCACCGGTGTCACTGGGATGTTGGGGGAAATGATGGGGGAATTTCCCCCGGGGAATTCCCACGCCATAATCCGCTCCAGGGATTTACATCCAGCACATTCTGTCCAGCATATTTCCTCCAGCCACTTTTGTATAATGTACTCCAGCAAAAATGATCCAGGCGAATCGGCCGATTCCGGTGCAGCAATTCTCGTGGAGCGGAATCCGTTCAGCAATTCTCCTCCATCAATATCTGTCCAGCGGTTCCAGTTCATGCATTTCCCTTCAGCCATTCCGCTGAACATGTTTCCGGTCTTTTCTGGTGCAGCAATTTGTGTCCAGCCATCTCCTCGTTTCCGCTCCAATCCCCTCCATGGTGTCTCCTAGGAATGTTTCCTTGCTGGGATCGTGTGCCCGATATAATCTGTTTGGGCTCCCGCCTCAATCCCGCCCTGAGCGTTACTGAATTCCCGTACACTCAATCTCAGCAGCCCGGATGAATGGAAACCCTGGGTTATATAGTAAATTTTTACAACCGATTCGTAGTTCCTTATTCCAACGGTTAACGTTCACCATTGAGTCCTGTGTTCGTGCGATCGATAGTTCGATTCCTGCTGGCCTTTTCTTGTTTTCTTTTTCGTGTTTACATTTTCAAGCTCCATGTTCACTGGTTGACTTTCCATAAGCGTAGAAAAATCCGCGAGGAATATTTTCAAGCTTCCCGACGACAGCTGTCGGGACCCCATCAATCGGGAGCCCAAAAGTAGACGTGATTTAATGTGAATCTAGAAAAATCTGAAGGAGGGGTCACTACCCCCCCTCCAGATTTTTGTAGATGAATAAACTGGTTGGCTGGGACCCACACCTTGCTACCCTTCTCCCAGGCCGTCCCGTGGACCATTCGCTTCAAGCAAAATTCGGCACACTCCCAACGGTCATCGGACTTCATTCCAACTCTTGTTCAAGGAGAGACGCAACCTTGATGAAAATATTCTAGGTCACGGAAAACCAACACATTGTTGGACAGCCAGAATATCTTGAAGCTCGATCGCATCACTGGCACCTTCAACCAAGCTCAGGAATTTTCTAAGCTTATGGAAAGTCAACCACTGTGCGGTCAGCAGAAAGAAAAAAAATGCGAGCAGCAGAATTTATGATGGATAGGATTGAGGATATGCATGGAGACTCTGTGATTGGATTGTGGGGAAAGCACCTGGATGGCAGGAAACATAGAATTGTCTGGAGGCTTTTGACTGGACAGAATTCGCTGGAGGTAAATTTTCTTCTATAGGTCAAGCAATATTAGTGGAGGAATTTCCCTGGAGGGAAATTGCTGAAGCCAAAAAAAATCATGAATCTGCTGGACACATTCTCCTCAAGATATTTTACTGGATCAAAACCGGTGGAGGAAATTTGACTGGAGCGAAACTGGTTAACACGAATCCCCCATCAATTCCCCGGCCCCCAACATCCCCGCATCACCGCCGTATTGGAGTTGGGAGGTTTCAGTAACTTAAAAAGGCAATAACATGTTTTGCGACTGCGATGCGGTCGCGTCGCGGCTCGATTGGGCTCGGAATCAACCGGCGCATGTGTAGTGACCCATTGGAAGACCCAGTCACGTAGATTCACCTAGGCATAGGTACATTCTGCTTCAAAAGTTTCAAATGGTTGAATTTCCAGTGTCCACTTGATTTCCATTGCAACACCTCACAGTGTCTCGGTGGTATAGGTGGTTTCCTCAACGCCACAGCAGCAAACAGAAACTTGACGGGCAAAATCCCAAGGCTGCATACTCGTAGACTTGTGCAGAATGCGCGATCATGATGCAACGGAGGAATAAATATCGCCTTCCTGTTATATCCGTGCAACCCGACTCACCATCTCCGGCATTTCCTCCACCGATTCCGATCGATCCAGCCGAGTTGGCCGAGTTGGCTGCTCCGGAAACCTCGGAATGCTTGGCAACCCTTGGAGTCATCGGGTTAGCACGCAACGAAGGCTTACTGTGTATTTCCGTTTATCCGTTCTTATTGTCCGTCTCTCTTATATTGTCTCACCCTCATGTTTTACTTCTCCTTCTCCTTTTGGTCACTTGCTATTGTTGCGCTTGGACCATCATGATATTACCATATATGTATTCACAATTACCTTCTCTGTATTTAAGCAGCTAGTTACATCCCTGTACCTTAGTTGTATAATTAATGTTATTCCATGGTTCCTATCATGGGCTGATGCCTCTTTGCTTCATCTCGCCTCCGGGTTCAAGTCAACCTGCCCGGACGTCTTTCCCCTTTACTTCTATTGACTTAACTGTCACTTCAATTTGGTTCCGCTCACCTCTGGTTCGCCTCCGGTCTGACCTCCAACTTCTGTCCAGACAACCTCGGGTCTTTGTCCCTCAGTGCTCCTGTCTGCTCTGGCAACTTCACCATCCGCCCAGCTTACCTCCGGCCTCCTTCGGTACTTGGCTCGGCCCCGGCTCCAGCTCCGGTCCGGATCATTCATCACTCCCTTTTCCTCCCTTCCGTTCTTCTCGCAGCCGAAGGCTAGACAGTCGCACACCCTTAATCTACCTGTGGTGTTTGCGAGATGGCTGATTCCTAGTTTTCCGGTTCGGCTCCGACCTTGGGCGAATGTCCGACTCGGCTGACGGATTCGGTCTTGTCCCCCTTTGGCATCAGTTGTCTGTCGGTTGTCCACGACACATATAACACTTCCTCTACTCAGTGTTTTCTGTTCAAGTAGAGATTCGGCCAGTATGTGGAGGAGTTCAAGCATTGAAATTTTCTAGCGTACCCCATCAAATTCGCTCCACACTGGACAGAGCTCCGAAACGCATGCAGCCCAGATTGCAAGCCAAATTTGATCAAGTTTTTTGCACAGTGTTTGGAGCTACACTACGTTCGAAACTTCGACCAGCCATGCGGGAGATACAGTAAAAAAAAAAAAAAAAATGGGTGCCAGGGCACGTGCTTGACCCCGGCCGAGGTAAGTTACGAGGCACTTCGGGGCCACCTGCAACAAATAGGTTATTTACAGTGCACGTTTATACCAAACGCTCCAAAAAAAAAAAAAAGTTATTTACAGTGCACGTGACCGCGGTAAATTACATATTAACTTACATCAGGGTTTATTCCGCAACCCTAATCGCGACATCAACGCGAAATTGCCGAGCAAAGGGCGCTCATCTGGCCTCAGCCTGGCGACGGCGACGGCAACGGCCAATTTTTTATTCTCGAATTCAAGATGATTTTATCCTTAGGTTCTGGGACGATTCCTAACAAATTTGGCGCGTCTCGACTCTCCAATAAATCGCTCGCCCAAACGCGCTGTCCACTGCCCAGAACCAAACTGCCTGGCTAGACCGGCTGCAGAGCTTGAGTGGCCCGACCTAGAATTTTGGAAGGCAACAACGACGAAGCCAGCAGGCGAAAGGCAGATAGATCATCACTAAAAGGCCGCGGTGCTGGACTCGTGTAAGTCGAATGCAAAAGCACGCGCAAGCGGAGCTCGGTGAACTGAGATTTGCGCTCCAGAACGAATTATTTCCTCCGAAGTTAATTATTTCCGAAACATTGCGACGTATCCAGAGCGCTGAAGTGAAAGCAGAAAGGTATACCTCGCCCAGTCCTAATCCTCGCCCGTCATCAAGCGCTTTCCCCGAATCCTACCGCGCTCCCCGCAGACCAGCCAGATAAAGGAATCATTTGAATGACGGCCGTCTACCTGTTCTGCTCGTCCGCCGCCATGGTGAGCTCCTCGAGCTCCGCCTGCGTGTTAGACAGCGTCTCAGCCGCAACCGCGAAAAATATGAGCTGCAAGGCCAAATCAGTATTTATCGACCCGAACGAAGTGACAAAGCGTACCTGCGCCTTGGCGAGCTCGTTGAGATGCTTGATGGGTTCGGGCTTGCGGACAAACCGTCAGGTCTAATGAGACACACACGAAAAGAAAGAACCGCACATTCTTCAACACCCGCTCCATCAGCGCGATCGCAACCTCGGTCTTCTGCACGAGGTCGTCCTCTGCGTTCTCGACTTCCAGCCGCGCGTGCTCCTGCTTCGCGGGATTCGCCGTCTTCAGCCTACACACCGCACCTAATTAGCCAAGGACCACACAACACGACGTAAAAATCCGCGCACGTCTGCTTCGCACCGTCGAGCTCGAGCCGGCTGGTGCGCACCGCCTGGCGCGCCTTCATCGCAACCGTGATGGACGTCGTCAGCGTCTGCTGCCAGGGGTGCAGGTAGTTCAGCCGGATCGATCCGTCCTTCATCGCGCCGTTAGCCTACCGCCCTTCAGCTCACTCGGGGACATCGTTCGTACCTGGTCCACGCGCGCAGCCGCGACCTTCTCTATCCCCTGCGCATACACCCCCAGTGCGTCCGCGAGCACATGCCCCTCGCCCTGCGGCCCCGTAGCGAGCACCGCCGCCGCACCCGTCGCCGCGCGCGCCAACGCATGCGGCAGCGTCTTATGCGCAGGCGCAGGCGGCGGCGGGGGCGCCGCCGGCGCCGGGAGCTTCGTGCCCTTCAGATTCGCCGCGGCGAAACTGGTTAGATTATGCCCCAGCGACGTCGAGAGCTCCGAGATGGACTCCTGGATGGCGGAGGGGTAGTCGTACGCCTCGGACTCGTAGACTTTGGTTATCCTGCGCAAAAGGGAGAGTTATTATGAATACTGAGTTCCGGCCAGAGCACGGACTTGAGCAGGGTAAGATGCGCCTGGCGCAGGGCGTCGACTCGCGCCTCGAGGTCCTTATATTCTGCGAATATGCATCGGATTTCGGATTCCTACCGCAGCGGCGACGTAGAGGGCAGCACATACCCTGCGGCAGCTCCGTAATCTCATCCTGCTTGACCTGTCCTAGCCGTTCCTTGGTCGCCTGTACGCTCGTAGAGATGCCCTTGTTCAGGCTCGATTGCAGCTGCCGCCAGTCCATCGAAGTGACGAGGGTTTAGGAAGGATGTGGTGGTGGAAGGGAGGGTGCGTTGGCAAACACTAATATCACGGTGATCCCAAGTTCCTGTCAAACGGCGTCCTACATACAAATTGTCCCCGAAGAAATCCTACTACATCCAAGGCTACAACATGAAGAAAGAGAAAGGCGGCGCTACAGTATAGGTGTGGTGCGTACTGGCTACAGAATAGAATAATTATGCGATCGATACAGTACCGAGCCCCAAGGTCGTCTGCAGGTAATGCAGACCACACACGCACGCTACGACCTGCCCCTCCTGCCGCGTACAGTCAGCCCCCCGTCCCACGCCCCGACGGACCACCCGTCCTCCTCGAGCGCCCGGCGCACCGCAGGCTTGAGCACGCTCACCTGCCCTGCGGAGTGCGTCCCGCGGCCGGTGATGATCTTGAGTGGTTTGTCTGGGTTGGAGTCAGCAAAGGAAAGGGAAGAAAGGTAGGTAGGTATATTCCGGTGCGGGCCCATCAAGAAGCGGGCAGGAATAGGGAGAAGTAACACGGCCATGACATCAATTTTCAAGTGCATTCAAAAGCATGTCCCCATGCCGTTGCCTCCGGCGTAAGGGGAAGGAAGAGCAGCAGATGGAGCGAGGGAAGATATGCGGAGAAAGAGGAACAGATCACTGACCTGAAGACCACGTCTGCTCGCGAAGAATATCGTTCACGATAACAACAGCCTCCGCGGCCGTAACACCATGCAGATCCACCGTGTCCCGATCCCGCGCAGTCGACCTAACACACAAATCATGAGCAATTGAACAAATAAATAAACGAGACGCAGAAGGAGAAACGAAACGAAGAAGGAGAATCGAAACGCAGAAGGAGAAACGAGACAGAGACGCACCTCTTCCCCTCAACCATCATCCTCGCAGCCTTCAACGCCTCCCCCCTCGCCACCTCCTGAAACTCCCTCGCCCGCTCCGCAAAATAAAACGCCACCTCCCCGCCCCGCGTCTTCTTGTTCCCGCGCTGCCACATCCGCGCCGCCTCGCGCAGCAGCTCGTCCCGCCGCCGCATGCTCTCCCCCACGCGGCGCCGGTACGCCCCGACACCGCCGACGTCGCCTTTGACGGAGCCGCCGCCCCGCGCGGTGCGCACGCCGTTCACGTTTATTGCGTACGCGGGGATGTGCATCGCGTGCGCGTACGGTGCGGTAGCATTCGCGCGCCGCCGCACGGGGACCGCCTGCCACTGGTACGGGCTGGCCTTCCCCGTGCTTGGCGCGGGCACGGGTAACGGCGGCTTCAGCTTCGGCGGCGGCGGCGTCGGCGCAGGTCCCGTCGGCAACGGCTTCGAAGTGGTGGGCGAGGAGGCGGGCGACGAGTGGTACATCCCCATCTCAAAGTGCCCGTCGGAAAAGTCCGAGTCGAGGTCGCGCAGAACTTTGACGAGCTCGAACGCGTCCTCGCCGTGGCCGCACGCGGCGCTGAGGGCGAGCTCGACGTCGGAGATGAGCCGGCCGCGCGCGTCGGGCGGGAGGTCGGCGTAGGCGGGGAGGAGCATGTCGAGGAGGTTGAAGAGCGTGCCGGTGTGTGTGTCGATGTCGCTCTCGGACGCGCAGATGGCAGACAAAGCAGCGCAGAGGGCGGCGTACGGGGTGCGGGCGTGGGCGGGGTCGTGGAAGAAGGAGCTGAAGAACGACGCGGGGTGCGGGGGCAGGAAGTTGGCGACGTGCGAGGAGAGCGAGGCGAGTTGCGCCCAGGGGTCGTCGACGCGCGGGCGGGGAGAAGAGGGGCCAGCTTTGGCGTGCTGTTGCTGGCGGACGTCGGACAGGGTAATCTTGCTTCCTTTCGCGGCCTTTTTCTTGGTCTTGCGCACGATACGCTTGGGTTCGACGGTCTCCCATGCGCCCTCGGTGGCCAGCTCTTTCATGTCGTCTTCGTCGAGGTCGCGCTCGCGCATTTCCTTTTCCGTTTCCTCGGAAAGAATCGTAGAGATGATTCCCCACATGTCGATCTCGTCATCGGAGGTGCCTTCGTCTTCGAGCGCGCGCGCAAGGCGCTCGGTTGGGATGTGGGGCAGCACACCTTGTAAAAAACCAAGTGGAGAGTCGAAAGGTGCGCTGCGAGACAAATCCGAGGCCGAAGTCGTCGTCGTAGTCGTACAAAAGTCGGGAAAGCTGCTGCCAGTTTCGTCCGAGCAGGAAAAATCATCTGCGCCAGACTGGGATTCATCGGCATGCACCGCGAGCTCGATAAGCGTGCTGCGCAGTGCAGCTACTTGGGCGGGCGCGTCCTCCAAGTCCAGGTCGATATCGGCGAACAGGGCTGCAAGGAGAGACGAGTCGAGGGGCGGACAGAATTCTCGCTGCCACTGGATGAGAATCTGTCCGTTTTTCTGCCGGCCCATCGCACCTGTAGTGATTCAAAGATTGGGTCCATTTGAATGGTATAGTGTGTGGGGGTATATGTACACGAGTGCAGCGCAGAAATAGTCTGTGGTGGTAGATGACAGATGAGTTGGGCCGTGTCACGGTCAAAGGGATCACTTTAGCCCTAACCTTAAGGTTATTCATTCAATGTAGTACAGGTAAAATATTCTAGCATTCATGGAGGGTTTTGGAAGAGTGGTAGGTAGGTAGTAATCGACGGCGTTCAGCTCGGGAAGGTGCTATAAGGGTCTGGGGTGGTTTTGGCTCAGAAGACATGTCAATAGCTAATTGTCTGAGAGTTCGAGGCGATGTTAAGTAGCGAGGAATGAGAGAGGTAATGAGAAGAGTGGGTCACAGAGAGTAGCGAGAAAAGTGTCCAAGGCGAGGACGGGCTTGTGGTCGGCTTTAGTGGCTAGCAGGCGGTCCCGAGCTTGAGCACGAGCTTCAGGCGTTCCCGGTGGTAGCGAGGGCAAGCGAGGAGGTACTTAGTGTGAGAGCGTTTCCGGTACGAAGCAATTGGCAGTCGGGGGAGGCAGCGAGATGGAAGCGTTAAGACCGATGTGAGACGTACGCAGCTGGGTGAGGATGCTGCACTGGGGGCGGCTCAGGTCGGTGTACATCCGTGGGATGGAACTGGATGGGAGGCGTCCACTCTGCGAGCCACGGGGCCTTGGACGCCTTGGCGCCTTCTTTGAGTACCGCTGCCTTGCTTGTGGGGAGCGGGGATTCGAAGGTGATGATACACAAGGCAAGGGCAGATGAGGTGCCTTGAGCTGCTTCTTTCGCCCCCCAAATGGTGTCACAAGAAAACTGACCTCCATGAAGTGAGCTAGGGTCCTACCGAAAGGTAGACAATGGCACCCTGAGCCTTCAGTCTCCATGATGGAGACTCAATCTGCTGGCAAAAGGTTGAACATCTGAGCAGCAAACGGCACAAAGTTGTTGTACGTGGAAGTGAGGTTGGTCAGGTAACTACTTTCCTTAAGCCACCCAGCAGTTACGCACAACTGAACTTCATTCAAGGAGCCGCAAGACGATGTCACCAAGATCTAGAAGTGCGGGTACCCGTGCCACCAGTGGTAGTCGACCTGGCCGCAGGATATCCCGAAGCGCCATACGAAGTTTTTGATGCCCAATATGCTTGCTTCCCCAGGTTTCGGACTCTGCCTATAAAACTGAGGGCGCGACAATGAGCGCCAAAAAGAGCAGCAGCGCCAAGAAGGTCGATGTGGAGAGGTTTGAACCGACATTTGCTAGCTTCTCATCTCGTTCGAAGTTTCGAAAGACGCGGACCCGGTGATTATTCCAGCACGGGGGAAAGGGGGAGCGGGGGAACGGGGCGACTGCCGATGCAAATCGAGTGAGGTTGGAGGGGGTGCCGATCGGAAGGGCTGAAGGAGAAGAACTTGGGAAGACAGAGGGAGACGCCAAGGGGCATGCCCAAGTACGAGGTACTCTGTACCGGCGATTCGACCTCCTTGCGCCGGCGACGAAAAGGGAATGGCGGGGAGGGGGTTGACCATTGACGGCGAGGTGAGCGTCAAGAAGGGGCTGAAACTCGTCCCAGTTCAAGTTGCGGCACAACTTGATACATACCGTCTGATCCTAATACGACCAAATCACTGACTAAGCTGCGTCCCCGCGCAGCGCCTCGAACACCTCTTTTGTCCTGTCTAGCAACTGTATCGCCCCTTGGCTCCCCCGATTCACATCTCCCCGTCCTATATAACACCACCATGTTCTTCTTTCTCTCCCTCGTAGCCCTCTTCGTGCTGCTCTTCATGCGTTCGTCTCCCATTGTCCTCAAACTTCGAAGCTTAACCTCTGATAAACTCTTACAGTCACCATCCGCTACCGGGCGTCTCTCCTCCCGCACATCCCGGAGCGCATACGCCAGCTCCTCCCGACGCTGAACAACTACCAGCCGCTCGCCACTTTCTCGGAGCAAATCGGAGCGGGCATGACCTCGTCCGACTTTGACCTCGAGGCGAACATCCGCGACGCCGACTCGCGCTCGGGGCTCGATGAGCAGGGCACACGGGAGATCATGGACATTATGCGCAGGGAGCGTGTCAAGTGCGTCTTGTTCTCTCATTTGGTTGTAATGGAATGGATTCTAACGCCGCACCGAAAGCTTCGACCAGGCGCGCCTCATTCGGCACAACCGCATCCTTGCGCAGAACGGGATTGATCCCTCAGGGATGCCCATGGATTCGAAAGCCATCACACGACTTTAATTTGCTTCTCATCCGAGGCACCCACCCTCCCTCTTGTTTTCCTGCTCTCTTGCTCTCTCGGAATAAATCTCATTGTACATCTCATCAGCTCCGGCGTACCACTATCCCTACCATCTACTTATCTTACACCAATCTATCATGTATCCCTCTTCCCTGGTACACCATTCATCGTGTATCCTTCTCCCTCGAGGCTGTACTCCGTAACCAAAGCGCAAGCGCCGTTGAATGCTAATAGTTCCGTTGATTTATGAGTGCGGGAAATCTTGAATGCGTACGTTCAACTTGCCATTGCTCTGACTTCTGGACAGCTTTTTTGGCGGCCGTCGTGGGTCTAGACCACCACCGGAGTTTGGCCCAAATTTTTAGCGGCCAACATGCGGTTGATACAGGGTGTTTTGGCCGAATATTAGCGAAATATTGGCGGTAATATTGGTCGGCCATTATTCGAACAATACACCCAATACTCACCGAATATTCGTCAAGTTTCTTCGGCTTTTTTACTCCCGAAAGGCGAATTCAGGACTTGTTATTTTCTTCGCCGGAGTCGCGCTTACATAATACCGCCGCTCTTACCTCCTTCCTCCATGCAAAGATGACGCGGCATCCACCTACGTCCAGCCACTCACTCAATCCCCTTGAAACTCTGGCATTATACTCTTCCCACCCTTCCCCCCGCCCTACCCCAATTTTCTCGCAATCTCCATACAATTTGCATCCGCCGTGAATCAATTCGACCTACGACCAACAGGACCGTTTCGCGTGCTTCAAACGCATCTTGAACCCTTCAGCAGGCATGCGGTACGTTCACAAGCGGTGTATCGAGTAGATTCGAATACGCTGAAGGCGGGTTTGACAGGGAATCGGCTCTTCCGTGATGTCTCAGCTCCGGTAACTCGACGCCGCTTGAAAGGACCGCAGCACGTCGAGATGGGTTGCTTTCCCAGGTGCGCGCCTCTCCTGCTTCACTGTGTGACTCTAATGGTGGCATATTTCGTTCTCACAACAGTTGTTGGTCGAATTCATGCGGTGCGCAAGTTGTCAGTCTGGACAACTCCTAACGACCTAATGTCGTGTCTTAGACTCTTACATCCTCGCAGTGGCGCCAGTCTTCCCGCCCTTTCTTATTACATGCGACCGACAAGACTTTCAGGTGAGCCTTCCTCGTTCATATCTCGCCGTTCCTCAACATTTTGATTTCAGCGGCCCCACTTGTGCTACAAGGTCTTGCGCCGCACAAGCGACAGCTGTCTATCCGTGCCGAATGTCTTCCCTCCGTCTGTCTCCGCTCTTTCAATTAGCTTTGCACGTCCATCTTTCATTCAGTACGTGTCTCCCCACTCCCTCTCCTCCTCGCTCCTTCTCTTTCTTTCGCTACTGACACAGCTAAGCAGGACGGTCACGCTGAACCCGACTGCAGCATCCCACACGTCGAGCGTGCCACGGACGCGCCAATCGTTCTAAGTGAGGATCAGGTGTGTTCTCATGCTTCTCCTTCCTTTCTCTTCAATTTTCTTCGACGTGTCATCCTCGGTTGGGATGTGGGACGGCGGATGGAGCTGGATGCCATGGTGGAACACACGCGGGGGGTACGGACGGGCGCAGCTGATGCGGTGCGGGCCGAAGGTTCTTTCACCGTATGATCCAAGCTAAACGCGCGCGACAGCCCGGTACTTCCGACTGGATAATACACCCGCAGTGGCCCCTCACGGACAAAATTGTGGTCCGTGGCTTGATTGTGTATATGCTGTCACAAACTGAGCGCTTCCTAGGTCGCGAGAGACGACGACATCTGGTACGCATCCTCGGTGCCCGATTATTGCAGATGTACGTCTTCCCGTCCATTGTGTTCACGCCTCGTCACTCACTATCACACCAGATCATTGTCTTCGCCTCGCGCGCGCACACATTCCCGATGTAGACGGCGAGCGCTGCAACACCGAGATGGCCTTGGGTGGCTGCGAGTTTGTAGCTATTGTTGTCGTAGCACTATTGCAATAAATCGGTTTTGCATCCATTCAATACCAATCGAGCTTCTTGCAATGGTCGAAAAACAGCGCCGCCAATATGTGGCCAATATTTGGGCCAATATTCGGCCAATATCCGGCTGGGACAGCCTATAGTTCCGAAATATTAGTTGGACGGTATTTGGCCAACATCCGGCCAGAATTCGGCCAATACAGCTTATATTGGCTTAATTCTGACCGCTAAAAATTTGGGCCAAACTCCGGTGCACCGGGCATCCTGCTGCTGATTTTTTTTGGCAGGGTTGAAACGTTGAAACGTTGAAGAACTGGGTGTAACGGGCTCTCATTGAACACCTCGGATTTCGCGGATGTAGAGTTCGAGCAGACGGTCGCCCGATCAGGATACAGAACGCCTCAGGCTCAAAAAGGAAGGTGCACCGCAAGGCGCAACACATTCATTCATTCGGAATCGCTCTAACTAGCACTGCACGCTTCTACCACCCCATCAACTCCTTCGTCCACCCCGACCCCTCCGGCGCCTGCACCCCCCAGATCCGCTCCCCGCGGTCCAGCGCCGTGATGCTCGCCACGTCCTCTGCGCTCAACGTCGGCAACTGCCGTCCAATAAGACGTCAGCAACCACCTAGAATTCAAACAGCGCTGCCTGGCACGCACGATAAGATTCTGCTTCTGGCGCTCCACGTCGGAGCTCTTGGACACCACGGCGACCCCGCGCGCGCGGTGCCACGCGAGGATGACCTGCGTCGCGCTGACGCCGTACTTCGCGGCGAGCGCGACGATGGTGGGGTCGTTGCGGACTTTGTCGTGGCCGGAGGGGGTGTATGCGGTGACGACGATGCCTTTGGCGAGGCAGTATTCGAGGAGCTCGGGCTGCGTGAGGTAGGGATGCATCCTGCAGTTTTGGATAATCCAGTCAGAACTTTTGCCTGAGCAGATCAACATATGATGGATACGCACTCGACTTGGTTCACGGTGGGCACGATCTTGGCGGTCTTGAAGAGCTGCTCCAGCCTGGACCATGTGAGTGAATTGAAAACATATAAATCGGACGGCCACTCACGTCTTGATCGAGAAATTGCTCACCCCGATCGCCTTTGCGCGTCCACTCGCGTGGATGCGCTCCATTTCGGCCCAGGTATCATTGAACGTGGGCGAATCCACAAGTTTCAAGTCCTCCACCAATTCCTTGAACGTAGCCGGGCCATCATAGCCATCTGCAAGTCCTTTAGGATCAACCGGCGGAAAGCGCAGAACAAGACTTACTGGCATACTCGGCGGTGATGGGCCAGTGCATGAGGTACTGCGTGGAAGTTTAACACAGATACAAACGCGAAGTCCAAGGGGGCGCAGCTGCGACATACCAAGTCGACGTAATCCAACCCCAACTTTTTCAGACTGTCCTCGAAGGAACGCTGCACGTACTGGGGGTGCCACCATCTTCATTGCCATTCAGACTCTTGGAACGAAAAGCGGGCAAGGTGCAGGGAACTTACGGGAGCTTGGTCGTGATGAACACTTCCTCACGAGGAACACCCGAGGCGCGAAGGGCCTTGCCGAGGTAGGGCTCCGTCTCTGGGTCTCCTTGAGTATTTGATACTGATTTGGATACCCAGACAGCTTACGATATATGTACGCCGTGTCGAAGTGTCTGTAGCCCGCCTGTCGCAAAGCAGGAAAATCAACCAAGGATCAGGATTCGGAAAATTGCGGTCGTAAACCCACCTTGAACGCGGTAAGGAGCCAGCGCTCCGAGTCTGCGATCGCCTCGGGGGTGAATTCGTTCGGGGCCCCTCCGAGACCTGCCAATGAAGCCCCGTCAAAACGAACACTTTCGACGATGCAACAAAACAGAATGCACCCATTGCAGGGATGAGCGCCCCGGTATTGAGCTTGATCGAAGCATTGTTGGTAGACATCTTGAGCTTAAAGCACAGTAATAAGAATGAAGTAGGTTAAGTATTGGTTGTTGGAATCATCGTGCAATGAGTTGCCTTTATACCTGCTCTTTCCCAGGCACACCTCCCCACATACTCAAATATGCTCACGTACAAATGGCGCGCACGCGCAGCCGAGACGCGTCAAGAGGATTACGGAGGCATAAATGGGCCGTTTCTATTCCGAAATTAAATGCTCCCGTCGGATTCGCCGGCGGACGAGCCTTTTCGTCAGTACTGCCGCTCTCGCGGTCTATCGGGACAGAGCAACCAGTAATACTTTCGAATTGGATCAAGATGTATAATCGGGAGAGATAGCCCGAAGTTATCGGACTCTCAAGCGTTGACGCACTATTGCGTGATCCCGTCCTTCTAGCCTTTCTTCTGTCCTAATTCCACTGCCGAGCCATATTTCTGCGTTTATCCTTTACTTCCCCAAGGGAGAGAGCATCACTGTAGAGGGAGCAGAGCCCACTCACGGTCGGCAAAATGGTTGAATTACGGTACAGATTGGATAGACGTGGTAAACAGGCAACGTCTGCCTGAGTATGAAGGCCAAGGGACTTTCCGGTATTATTTCCCAACGAATCATTCGCTATGAATCGACATGGAGGGACTTGGAAGTGACCGAGGATTTTTGAACATTTATCACGTGCGTGGTTGAAATCTTCAGTTCAACTTGTAATTTTATTGCTTGCGTTTGATTCAAACTTCAAGTTCTGACAGGCGGTTCACTCCCTTGATTGACTCCTGTTTAGTTGATCATTGTTAGAAGTCCGGATGAGACTGCGGTTCATGCCAGCGACATGCGAAGTTATCGCTCTTTAACACCGGCTTCTACCGCCTGCCAGGTCTGCTTTGCCTCTTAACCACCGCTTTGCTGTGTCAAGGCTTGAACACGAAGATCAAGATAGGGATCTTCACAGAAACTAGGACATATATTCTACCATCCATACTGCTCTGCTGTCCACCCAAACAGCTTCCCATCCGGACCCATTTTACTCATAATGCGTTCGTTGCGATCCAACGCCGTCACACTCGCCAGATCCTCTTCGTTTAGAGTGGGCAGCTGCGTCGGGGGTCAAATCCATTTCCGACGAAAGATCAAAAGAACGCACGGTGATATTCTCCCTCTGGCGGCCAGGGTTTGAGCTCTTGGGTACAGCAACGACACCTCTTGCAACATGCCAGGGCGTGGCTTTGTACTTCTCCGCAAGCGCGACGATGGTTGGGTCGCTCCGAACTTTCTCGTGCCCGGAAGGACTGTATGCCGTGAGTACAATTCCTTTCTTGCGACAGTACTCGAGAAGCTCAGGCTGAGCGAGGTACGGATGCATTCTACCCCATCCACTTCAGCGACTTGCGGGATGGCCATAATTTAGAGACGCACTCAACCTGGTTCACAGCTGGCACGATCTTTGCGGTCTTGAGAAGTTGCTCAAGCATATGGAGAAAGGACATTGGAATTGGGAGAAGCTAAACTGCGTTGCACCTACGTCTTGACGGAGAAATTGCTGACGCCAATGGCCCTAGCCCGTCCACTGGCATGAAGGCGCTCGAGTTCAGCCCAGGTCTCGTTGAACGTCGGCGTCTCGCTGATTTTCAACTCCTTTACCGCATCGAGAAAAGAGACCGGGGCCTGGTCTCCGCCTGGACGATACCCAGCTCATTATGCCAACATTGGAAGCAAGACAAAACTTACTCTGATACTCGGCGGCTTGAGGAGTGTGCATGAGATACTGAGCGGGAGATCAGGTGGTGCGGGAGCCCAGGGTTGAAACAAAGCAGACCAAATCAACATAGTCTAATCCCAATTTGCTCAAACTTTCATCGAAGGAGCGTGCAGTGTAGTCCAAGTTGTGGTGGTGCCAGCTTTATTCAAGTCCGGGAGTCATTAAGACTGAACAAGATATCCTCAACAGGAAATGAACGTACGGGAGTTTGGTCGTTACGAAAATTTCTTCGCGCGGAACGCCCGAGGCGCGCAGAGCTGCACCAACTTGAGGCTCTGTACCTGGAACTCGTCAACCTCTAATACGGTGAGCCAGGAGCTGCTTACCATACAAGTAGGCTGTGTCGACGTGCCGATAACCAGCCTGCTATAAATTAATGACCCAGCGGTCAAGATTTCAAGAAATGGAATAACCCACTTCGAAGGCTGTGAGGATCCATTTTTCTGAGTCCGCGATGGCTTGTTCTGAAAATTCGTCCGTCGCCGCGCCAAGACCTGAGGGAATTCAACAATGCATTGGCAAGAGGCTGAAGTTTTTCAACGACACTGACCTGAAGCAGGAACAAGTGCCCCAGTGTTCAGTTTGATTGAAGGAATATCAGCGGCCATGAGTGTTTTATTATTACCGCGTAAGTTACAAACTCTTATAAGGATGTCGGGATAAATCACAAGCATCCTACCGACCTTTCTTTGTCATACGATATATAATCCGATATGTAAGCCACAGATTACTGGGCTTCTGGCGACGATTGATTACCAATACCATTGGCGACATATATGCTGAACTGGCTGCTTTTAGTGGAGGAAACATCTTGAAGCAGCAAGGCGATGTTGGCTTCATTCCGTCGAGCATTCGCGCTGCCTACCAGCTTCGCCACTTCGACGCTGCAAAAGGATTTGGGACCCGAAATAAACTGGAGAAAGAAGCAAAAAAGGCGACAAGGAACTCCGCAACGTTCAAGCTCTGCGCGGTTGCCATCGATGGAAGTTAGAAATCCTTGCTTCATGTGTGGTAAGTACCTCATTTGGCATGCAGGTACCTGGATCGAAGAATTCTACATTCGAGATGCAGAGCCACATTGGACGACCTTTGTGTGTTAGCAAATTCTCCGCGAGGTTGCAACAAAGGCAAAACATATGCTCTGCAAGGCGTACGCGATAGGCCCCCTCATCCCTCCTTCTCCCATACTGGAATCAGTTTGCGGCCGCCGGCGCTTTGAACCTTTGAAAAGAAACGAGGTTCGAGATATCCCTTGTCGTTTCCAGGCGTAAGGACGACGCCGTTGCTCGAAAGGTAGAACTTGATGTTTGCGTCGAGCGCGCGTGCTACATTGATGAACACCAGCACCTGGGAAGACTTGCGCATGCCTAGTACAACGGTTCAGCCGGGAGCCGCGAGGGTTTGAGATGGAATACCGCTTATTACGTCGCCCACGACACCCTGCGCCAAGTGGATATGATTTCGGGTCATACGGGATAACCCTTGCTTTGCTGGCAAGGAATTGAGCTGATCAAGAAACTGCGCAAGGACAATGCTTACAGATGGCTTTCCACGCGTTTATCGAGGTTCCGTGGACAGCCATGGGGATCTCATTGGCTGAGGTAATGGGCTTCAAGTCGATTGTTATCTCCTGGGACGATAAATCACGGTCAGCGCAGCTACGTACACCTAAGGATGGCGAATACCAACCGGCATAGAGTGTCCCTGGTTTGCCCGAATCCACCACGAGTCAGTTTCTCCGGGACGTGCCTCATTCAGAAGGTGGTAGCGCGATTTTTGGTCATTGTGCACAATGGCTTCGAGTTTTGCAAAGTCGATTCCACGGAGTGACCGTTGGCCCAACTGGACGCATTCTCAGGCTAAGGCAGCAGAAGATACGAGTATGTGCACGCACCAGTGCCTCTACTTTCACATAACCGTCCGAACGAATGGGCAGACCAGCACTTTTGGCGCCGTGGCGCAAGAGAAATGCTAGTTCGCGCGACACCCAAGTCATCTCAAGACCCCGTTCTGCTCCTCGTTTTCCCGGCCATGGTCGCGTAGGCGGAGGACCTGAGTATTCCCTGAAGAGGAATGGGAGGAAGTTTCGACATCGTGGTCATCAGCAAATCGGCGCGACTCTGATCAGCGCTCACAAGGTCCAAAAATTGATACCATCATCACCAGTTTGCTGAAATCTGATACGGTTGCTGGCAGACGCTCATATGATGATCATCACCGAGGACCACATCCGTCAGATCTGGCCAGCGCTGGCAACATTGGCCATATCTTGCGACATAGGCCATATCTTGTCGTATCTCACATGGATGGTATGCATATCGTGAGCCACAGCCCGCCCTCAGTGCGAGCCCTTTCTGCTGTACAATCCAATTCATTTCTTTTCAATACCGAACGCACAAGGAATAGCGAGAAGAACAAATATATTAGGCAAAAGACATTGTACTAGTACGACGAAACTGTACTCGCCATGGGCACCCATCCCGGGCGAGCACGGACAGGTAGATGGGAAAGGGGACTACGGGATAGGGGGGATAGGCCCGCCGGGCGCGGGAGGAGGACGGGCGAAAGAAGACAGGGTTGGGAGGACGAGCATGGGAAGACGACGCCGGCGAAAACATCGAGACGTTTGAGGATTACGGGGCTTGCCATGGCGGCAGGACTCTGGAGAGGTGGTTGAAGGGCTAGGAGGGTTTGACGATAGTACACGGGCACTTGAGGCTTGAAGGGGGCTTGACTGCTTGAGACCTGGGCAGAGCTTGCGATGTACAATCGAGGCTTGAGGTGCTTCAAGGGGCTTGAGGGTATGCGTATAGGTCGCGACGTTGCAGTCGTGCCACAGGTGCTTGAAGAGGCAGCGGAGAGGTAGCAGAGAGGCAGCGGAGAGGGAGAGGCAAGGAGCAGCGGGGGGCGACATGGTGGTCAAGAGCAAAGATGGATGATCAACCAAAATCACCGAGCACGTGCTGATGCGCAGCACGTTTGCAATTCTGATTCAGTGATTGCCATCTCCGAGTACCTCCGGCAGGCTGCAGCGTGCAGAGACCGTTCTGCGCAGACCGTCCAAGCCCCCAATACGGCGCGTAGTACTTAGTTGAAGCTGTAGTTTGCCCTGTTTTCGTAAGGTCGGAAACAAAGTGTGTATCATTTTGAGCTTACTCACTGCTTGCATACAAGTTGCGGAACATTGGATCCCTATGAGCGAGCCGCGCACTGGCATATACGAGCATGACTCCGAGTGAGGAACCGTGTTCAAATTTGTCGATAGCTTTGTGAAGAAATAGGGCGGGATTTCATCAAAGTAGGCATAATGGCCGGCATCCGCCAGGCGTACGACAAAGGATGAGAACATAGAATACTGGCAGGGAGCTCACACTCGTATGTGAGCTTTCACCATTCTGAGATGAACTGACCAGCGCTGGTGAGTGTGGATCATTGCCCCGTCAGATCTGGCGGGGATCATGGGCATCACCCGCTTATTCCCGGTTGTGCCACATTTGCTGATGGTGGCGGTTGAAAACGAGAAAGCATATCAGCAGAGACAAACAAGTACAACGGGCGATCTTCAACTCTTCTTCCACCATCATCTACTTCCAGATAGCTCGCCAAGGAAAGGCTCTTGTTGCTCTCTCTCTTAGGCTGGGGTTATCGAGATTCCACATGGCACACTTGATGCGAAATAGTGTAACAACGACACTGGACGGCGACAGGAATCTCGATTCTCGAAATAGGAGTCACAACGAACATGTGAGGCCGACTCCGAGTCCTGAAGAACAAGCGAGGTACGAGCTTATTATAGTGTCCGGCTGCGAGAGACTAACTCCTCGTAACCGATTCCCAGCCCGTGATTCAACTTCTACCATCCATACTGCTCTGCTGTCCATCCGAGGAATGATCCATCCGGACCGATCTTGCTGACGACGCGTTCATTACGATCCAAAGCCGTCACGCTGGCCTGGTCCTCTGCGCTTAGAGTGGGCAACTATCCCTTCAGCGTCAATTTTTATCTCTCGTTCGAAACTCGAAGCACGCACGGTGATATTCTCCTTCTGGCGGCCGGCGTCTGCGCTCTTTGGCACAGCGACAACGCCGCGTGCGGCGATATGCCAGGCGAGAATGATTTGCGGGAGTGACTTTGTATTTGTCTGCGAGGGCTACGATGGTTGGATCGCTGCGAACTGTCTCGTGCCCAGTAGGGCTGTACGCGGTGACAACGATTCCCTTCTTGCGACAGTACTCCAGCAGCTCAGTCCGTGCTAGGTATGGGTGCATTCTGTGTCCTCCGTTTTAGTCTCTTGCCATGTGGATTGACATAACTCAGATGCGCACTCCACCTGGTTCACAGCTGGCACGATCTTCGCTGTCCTGAAGAGCTGCTCCAGCCTGGCAATAAGACGCAATTAAGTTCACGAGGAAGACGAGGAACTCGGACTCACCTCTCGATCGAGAAATTGCTGACTCCGATCGCTCGAGCCCGTCCACTTGCATGAAGACGCTCCAGCTCAGCCCAGGTATCGTTGAACGTCGGGGTCTCGACAATCTTCAATTCCTTCACCATTTCTTCAATCGTGGTCGGTGCGTCGTATCCATCTATCGGAATGCATTCACTGAATGAATCTGACATGAGGCGGGGCGCTTACTCGGATACTCCACAGTTTGAGGGAAATGTATGAGGTACTGCGTTCAAGGTCTCAGGTGGTGCCGAAAACAACCAATGGGCCCCTACCAAATCAACGTAATCCAAACCCAACTTGGTCAAGCTCTCGTCGAATGAGCGTGCGACATATCTTGGATGGTGCCAGCTTTATTCAGATCTGAATAGAACCAGACAGTGCCTCAAAAGCAGTGGGGAGCCTTACGGGAGTTTTGTCGTCACGAAGACTTCCTCGCGCGGCAGCGCAGAGGCGCGCAGAGCTGCGCCAACATAGGGTTCCGTGCCTGGTGTTCGTCAACTTCCGTCGTTACCCCAATCGAAATGCTCACCATATACATAGCCCGTGTCGATGTGGCGGTAACCACCCTGCCAATAAAAGATGAGCTACTGGGCAGACTAACGGAGAGACTTTTGCCTTGAGGGCGGTGAGCACCCATTTTTCGGAGTCTGCTAAAGCCTCGGGGGTGATAACCCAAAGGCCCGCTCCAAGCCCTAAAGTAAGAGGGTAAATCAACGCAACCCGTCTTGGTGCGGAACAAACCTATGGCCGGAATGAGAGCGCCAGTGTTCAGTTTAATAGAAGGAATGGATGCAATGAGAGTTCTTGGTGCTCAACTTAAACCGGCCCTTTATATAGGTGTTCCTCGATTTTCCTTGGCATACAATTGGTGAGCGCGAGATAGCCCGACGTGGCCGGTGTTTGTCATGCATATTCGACATACGAAGGGTCACACTGAGAGCGCTCCATACGACAGTGGTCGGTGCTTGTCCTGTATAGAAGTTTTGACATCGCTACAGACCGTATTGCTGGATTTGGAAGCGATGTCCGTATCTTACTACTATCTTCCTCCCATATCGGGTAGGCTTCTTCCTGGATTTGGCCGTTTTCTCCGTTATCGCGTAAGCTTTTGAGCGTAAATATGTTCATTCTCATCTACGGCCCGGCAACATTCAGAACTGGGTGCATCGCCCGCCGGCAGGAGGCGCCTGCCAGTGCTGTAAAAGCATTTCCCGAAGCTCCGGTGCGAACAGCTTCGGCATACGTGGACTGTTGTTCGTTGAATTGTCTCCTTTCTCATTGGTAGCAGTTGCCAGTGACCGCTGTGAAGCTCTTAGCAAGTTGCCAGTTGACTTAGCAAGTTGCCAGTTGAGAGTGACGAAGCGAAGAGTGTCTCGTATGTACTCGGGGAGAATCCCACTTTGGATCTTACCTGCAAGATGACCGTCGGCACAGAGTTCCATTTTGGGCGGCTAAACACCGAAATCTCGAAAAGGAAACTCCTGGATCACACATATTCATTCGGAGTTGCTCCTACTCTCTGCACGGTTTCTACCAACCCAACCGCTCCTTGGTGAATCCGGACCCCTCCGGTGCCTGCGCACCCCAGATGCGATCTCCGCTAGACTCGTAACCAGTCTGCATTTTACTGGCAAATCTTCAGTGCAAGCACTGTGCCGTAGGAAGTGCTTGCACTAAGATATGCCGTGGCAGACTGGTCACGAGTCTAGATCTCCGCGGTCAAGCGCCGTGATGCGTGCCAGATCCTCTGCGCTCAACGTGGGCAACTGCGTTCCAACAAAACGTCAGTAAAGCACCTGGGATACAAAAAGCAGCACGCACGATGAGGTTCTGTTTCTGGCGCTCCACATCGGAGCTCTTGGACACCACGGCAACCCCACGCGCGCGGTGCCACGTGAGGATCACCTGTGTCGCGCTGACGCCGTATTTATCGGCGAGAGCGATAACGGTGGGGTCGTTGCGAACTTTTTCGTGCCCTGAGGGGGTGTACGCAACGACGACAATACCTTTAGCGCGGCAGTATTCGAGGAGCTCGGGCTGCGTGAGGTAGGGGTGCATCCTGCGGTCGTGGACAGCCTCAGCGAGTACTTTCCCTACACACATTAACATAAACTGGATACGCACTCGACTTGGTTCACGGCGGGGACGATCTTGGCGGTCTTGAAGAGTTGCTCCAGTCTGGACCATGCGGGTGAGTTCAGAAGCGCAAAATTCACCACCAGCCACTCACGTCTTAATGGAGAAATTGCTCACTCCAATTGCCTTTGCACGTCCACTCGCATGGAGGCGCTCCATCTCGGCCCAGGTATCATTGAACGACGGTGTGTCCACGACTTTCAAGTCCTCTAGCAGTTCCTTGAACGTGGCCGGGCCATCGTAGCCATCTACAGATACCTATGACCGACTGAACGAAACGGAGCGCGAGACTTACTGGCATACTCTGCGGTGATGGGCCAGTGCATAAGGTACTGTGTGGGAGTTCAATATAGATACAACCCCCGCGCAGCAGCGACGTACCAAATCGATGTAATCCGATCCCAACTTGCTCAGGCTGTCCTCGAAGGAGCGCTGCACGTACTGGGGGTGCCACCATCTCGGATTTAATTCAGACTCCTGGAATGGAAGTGGGGAAACAAGGGTGAAACTTACGGGAGCTTGGTCGTTATAAAGACTTCCTCGCGCACCATATACTGGGGGAGTGATACATCATCCTCTCTCCGGACAGATCGGTACCGATGTATGAATCGCTCACCTGGTAGATGCGGCCTGATGTATCATCCGAGAGATCCAGCTCAATTCTAGTCTCTCCAGACAGACTACCCATTCGTAACCTCATTACATAGTCTGTTAGTTACCGCGTCTGATCAGCGGCGACCAGCCTTATTATGTAATGATGGGCAATGCACGACCAAACAACACGTCGATTTCACGCGTCTTGGTCTTTTTGACGCGAGTTTGGATATGGAACGAATCATAAATGTTGGGGAACCGGACTCAAGATCTACGGGGACCGTCGGGCATCCATCTTGAGCTCCTCAATCTCCCGAGACAAAATCCCACCATCAACGGTACCATTTGAATTTCGGGTACGATATTTCAGTCGTTCGAACGATTGTGGCGAATTGAGGGTGGAAAAAGGGATGGTTGAGATGGAGGAGTATGTGAAGATTCTTCAGAACCCACTTGTTCGCTTATTCGGGGCTCCTATGTAAGTTAAACGCGTCGAGTCGCGTTCGTGGAAGCAACACGTGGTGTCCCAAAGGGGATGCTTATATAATAACCCTCGTCGCCTACTGACAGGGCGTGGTAACAAAAGGACTAGCTCAATTCAGCCTGTTTTGCTAGCCGGCGCTCACACGTCAACCGATCAGGCAGCTCACCGTTGACGACCGTCGTGGACGGTGTCCAAGCCTGTACGGCACCGTTTCCCACGGGTGGGGGCGGGCTGACATAACGGTCCAAAATGGGTGATTGCAGGCGCAAATTCGCCGCGCGACGCTGGGCGCAATTCTGCACCGTTCCGGCCAGCGAACAGGGGATTGGGAGATGCATAAGGGATCCATCCGATGCAGGTCCGACAATGGGTAGAAGTCCCGGCCAGAATTATTATTTTGGGTGCCATCAGGGTGCCGCCGTGCGCGACGCTCGGCGCATTCGTTGCCCAATCCCGCTCAAAAATTGGCAAAAGGTAGATAAAGTATATGAGTACTATATAACCATACATATGGACCTATACCAGGCCCCGAAATCGTAAATATTCAATGTTCTCTAGTTTGCCCACCCGCTACCAGCGTCCGCTGCGCGCGCCAACCACCACCCCGGGAAGCGCCGCAGCCATTGGAACTATGCGCATCCACATTGACTGCCCCCCCCCCCCCTGGTCCTCGTCGCTGTGATCACGGCACAGGACGCCGTCCGACATTAGGCACTGCGACGGTCTGGGATCATCCTGTGATCATCCTGCGGCGGCGGGAAAGCGGAGCGCAGGTTAAGTACCCGGGGGGGAGCGGGAGCGGGCACCTCTCTCCATCCAGCCCTCCACCGCCGCCCGAAGCGGCGTTGTCGTGATGGTTTTGCTAGGCTTTGAGCAGTGCATCGGCGGTGGCAGCCACCATGATTGCGGGGGTAGAAGGGAAAGGGAGTGTAGACGCGTAGACTAACCTTGAGACAATCCCCCAGTAGCTCAGCGCAGGTACCACTTCTCGACCTTCCTTCGATGATGGACCAATGGTGCCAGTCGCGTGGCCCCGCACGGCGGCGCAGGAAATGGTATGAAGGAGGGGACGGCTAGCCTCAGACAGAAAAAAGGTCGGTGGAGGGTAAGTGGAAATAGGGAAGAGGGTGAAGTCGTGCTATGGATTGGCCATGGAGGCGTGAAGACAGAGGAAGACGTGGGAGTCGGAAACGTGGCACAATGACAGCGTGACGGTGGATCAAACCGAAGCCGGCTGCGATGCCATTGGATGCCGATGAGCACAGGCCATCTTCTCCCTGCATATCGACTGTGGCCTTTGTGAGACTTTTTGAGGAGGCCAAGTGTTTCAAAACCGCATACCTCCCCTTGCTACCACAGATTCCAAGGGGTTTCGCGGGAAATCTTGACGCTATCCAAAGAGTTGACGCATTGAAGCCTGTGCTCCGTATAAAGCGAGGCGGTGACACAAGGAAGGTAAAAGAGAAGGATGGAATTAAAGTCAACTAAAAGCACAACATGTGAACTGCCTGACCTCCAAGAAACCGTTTTGGCAGCAGTACGAGGTAGATTGATCCGTGTTTGAAGAGCATACATTCATTTCGTTTGCGCGCTATATACCTCAAATTGGAATTCTGAGCCGGCAGTTCCGCTTCAAACAAGGACTTCTATGCGTAGACAAAAGGTGAAGAAGGATTTTCAAGTTTTGTATGAGCACACAAAGATGGTGTTATTCCATGGGATTCAAGGGGCCGTCCCCCGGAGTCCGGTGATTTCTGTGAATTGAGCAGCACTCCAAACATTTCTGCGTCCTCAGATACGAGATTAGCACCCGTATCGATAGTTTTGTATTCAGCAGCCACAAAAAGAGTATATAGTGTAAACAAAGACGGGAGGAACCAGAACAAATCTGGCAAATTCAGTGTATGCACATACACATCCCATGCACAACATATCTCAATTTTGGGGTAAACGGAGTTGATTTGGTGACAAGATAAAACATCGAGTGAAATCAACAGTGATTAAACAAGGCCCAGATAGGCAATACCGGGTTCCCACTGATATATGAGCGAGTCTCGAAGAAAAATTGAACAACTCAAAATTGTTAAGACACAATCTGGGTGCTGTCAAAATTGTTAAGACACAATCTGGGTGCTGACTGAGCCTGATGCACATACTGATTGATGCAAGCAAGAGAACCTCGTCCACGCACGACCTTGCGACGAGAAATCTTCAATTCATCACTTTTCTGCAATCCGGAATTCCACAACTAAGCCGGCATATAGCGATGTTTTATGTGCATGTATTCATTCAGGTTCTACTAGTACGACACACTACAGATGGTGAATGACAACATCAATCTATAATCATTACCAGGGAAAAGGAAACACGACAAGAAGGGGGAAAAACAAGAAGAAGAAGAAAAAGCCGGAAGTCGCCGCACGGTTGGGTGAACATTTGAGACGTAAAAGAGCTGCTAAGGGGGAGTGTTTAGTACGTCGATAGCTGGTGGTGGGCGGGAACCGGCGGGAAGGTGCGCGAAGAGCGGAAGTAGGTAATGGAAGCGGCGGAATCGAACGGCGCGCGAGACGCGACGCGACGGTCGCACAGTACCAGCACATTCATCATCAGACTGTACCATGTATCCTGAAATTGGGCGGGCTACAATCAGTGCGGGGCGGGGGCGGAGCGGGATCGCGAGACGACGCAGGAGACGAGGCCGGAGAGCGCTGCCATGTACGGGATGCAAGGGGCGGTATTGCGTACGAAAGGCGGGAGCCGTGAAAATGGTGAGGGACTGGCAGGGAACAGCGTGGAGCGCATCGGCACTGTCCGGCACCCAGTGCGCGTGCGCCGTAGCCAGTGCTGTCGGTGGGAAGCGGCATGCTAAGGAAGCCAGTATGCGCGACGAGGGCTTACTACACGCCACAGAAGTCGCCGGAGGACCTCGAAAGGCGCCGCAAGCAGTGAATGACGCGGCGGGCAGGGCGGGACCCGATCGGGTCATGGGGCGGCGAGATGGGCGCGAAAATGGGTGCAGGTCAACGTTATACCACTGAAGAAGGGTACCGACATGCAACAGCAGAGCAGGGAGCCGCCAAATGGGAATAGGAAGCAGCAGGAGGCGCCGAAGTCATTTCAGTCTACAAGGCCAGGGAGCGGACGGAAAGGGCCATCCATCCACTAAGACAAGGGGCGCAGAGCTTTGAATGGCCAGCCAGCGCCGTCAGGCCAGGGAAACAGCAGAAGAGCCGCAATGGTGCAGCGGTCGGAGGAGGAAGAAAGCAAAGACCATTGATGGATAATAACGACAATTCCAACCAATCACCGGCTTCCCGGCATATGCCAACTTTGCGAAAGCTGTGGCGCCGTCCATCGCTGCTTTTGTGCCCCACAAATTCTCAGGTGCCACGATAGATATAGCATCCACAAACTTGTGCACGCAGAATTTGCTGCAAGGGAAAGGGGACCATTACCATTTTGGGTAGGGCGGGGACCCGTGGGAGTGCGGGACTCGGGCGGGACGGCACAGCCACGCGTCAGCGGCAAACGACGAGCAGCAACGAGCGCGCAGACGCACCGGATAGGCTACGTAAAGGGGTGTGTCACCGAATGATGCACCGCGTAGCATCTACCAGGTGAGGCATTCATGTATGGATGCCAATCTCTCCGGGTAATAGCATGATGTATCAGAACCCCGCTATAGCCTGCCTCGCGCGGGACGCCCGAGGCGCGAAGGGCCGCGCCGAGGTGGGGCTCCGTCTCTAGGTTTTCATTTCGTTGGTTTATAATACTGAATTGGAAACACAAACGGCTTACGATATATGTACGCTGTGTCGAAGTGCCGATAACCTGCCTGTCGCAAAGTAAAAAAAAAAATCAATCAACGCCTAGGATGTTCAAAACTCCCGACAATGAACTTACCTTGAACGCGGTAAGCAGCCAGCGCTCGGAGTCTGCGATTGACTCGGGGGTAAAATCGTTCGGCGCCCCTCCAAGTCCTGCCAATGAACCCCGTCAAAAACGAACACCATCGACGTTGCATTGAAGCAGAACGCGCCTATCGCGAGGATGAGCGCGCTGGTGTTGAGTTCAATTGAAGATTTGTTTTCAGTCGACATCTTGAATTTGAAGGAAGTGTGCAGTGGGTTATTGGTAAAACCATTGTGCAACGAGTCGGTTTTATACCTGTTCTTCGTGAGGCATAGTACTTCCCCGTATACTAGCCAATCTCACGTACAATGGCGCGCAAGAACGGAGATTGATGAATGAGTTCAACATTGATCCAACGGCGATCGTTCTACGTATAAAGGCACTGCCACCCCGCCGTATGACCTTCTTGTATGCTAGCATTGCTACATAACCGATCCGACAGCTGCCGTACACCCACGGCCTGGATGTCCCACTGTCAGGACGATTACGGAGTGTCGAAAATGGCTGGAGATAACCCGAAGTTATCGGGCTCTCATACAGCCTGCAGCTGAGTGTTGACGCACTATTGAGCCACGCCTACTGCTGAGCCAAACTTCTGCATATGCACTGTACTTTATTATGGGACAAGGTGTTTTTCACAAGGGAGAAGAGACACACGCACAGCGCTTCCTAAAAATGTATGATTGTCGGAGCAAATTGAATCACTTACCCAGATGTGGTTGGAGTGGTATATAGGGTGTAAAAAAAAATGGCCGACGTTGGGCTTTCATCAAGACGCGATGAACATTCCACCCAGCTAAGTGAATCGACTGGTAATGTTTTGAACCAAAGTCACGTGCATGGTTGAATTCTGTTCAGTGTTATAACTTAGCTCTGTATGGAAGTTTCAGTCTCGAGGTTTCTGCTTCGTCACGGCCGGCTTCAATTGGTGTGGTTCATCAAAGAAAATAACAATAGCACCGGAAAGGATGCCCAAATAGCAGCCATCATCAAAATACCATGTCCCAGACCTCGAATTCAAATCTTCTACCAGCCATACTGCTCCGCTGTCCAACCCCACACCTTCCCGTCGGGTCCAATCTTGTTGACCATCCGTTCATTGCGATCCAAGGCTGTTATACTTGCCACATCCTCCACGCTCAGAATGGGCAACTACGGGAATGATCTCAACATCGCGTCCGAGACGCAAAAGGACAGACATACGATAAAGTTCTTCTTCTGGCGTTCCTCGTTTGAGCTCTTGGGTATAGCAACTACACCGCGTGCGAGATGCCAGGCGAGGATGACTTGCGTGGGAGTGACTTCGTATTTTTCCGCGAGGGCTACAATGGTTGGGTGGCTGCGGACCTGATCATGCCCAGAAGGGCTAAACGCGGTGATCACAATTCCCTTCTTGCGGCAGTACTCCAGCAGCTCGGTCTGCGCGAGGTACGGATGCATTCTGTGCCCCGATTTCAGTCCCTTGCATAGTTAAAAATGATATAGATAGAAAGATACACACTCAACCTGGTTCACGGCTGGCACAATCTTTGCGGTCTTGAAGAGCTGTTCGAGCCTATAGACAAAGAAAATCAGAGAAGACCACAGGAAATCGATTGCACCCACGTCTTGATGGAGAAATTGCTCACGCCAATTGCCTTTGCCCGTCCACTCGCATGAAGACGCTCAAATTCGGCCCAGGTCTCGTTGAAAGTCGGCGACTCGACAACTTTCAATTGCTTCGCCAATTGGTCAAGGCCAGACGGTGCGTCGTATCCATCTATCACGATTGATTGTATCCTCGAGGAAGCGAACCGATGACTTACTCGGGAACTCGATGGTCTGAGGGAGATGGATGAGGTACTGCCAGTGCGTGGAAAACATGAGATGGCACAGAAATCTACACAAAACCAGCGGGACTGTACCAAATCCACATAATCGAAACCCAGCCTTCGCAAGCTGACGTCGAATGAGCGCGTGAGGTATTTCGGGTGGTGCCATCTCGATTGTAATGTCAACGGAACGCAGAATGTGCAAAAGCGGAAGAGAAACTCACGCAAGCTTCGTTGTCACGAAAACCTCTTCGCGTGGAATTCCAGAGGCACGCAGAGCAGCTCCGACATAAGGTTCTGTGCCTGGTGCCCATCAACATCCATACAACGACGTCACAACCCAAACGCTTACCGTATATGTAGGCCGTGTCGATGTGTCGATAGCCGGCCTGCGAATACGCAATGAACGATCACCCAGTCAAGCCTATGCTATAGACTATCTCGCCTTGAGACCGGTGAGGAGCCATTTTTCGGATGCTGCCATAGCCTCAGGTGTGAAAGCATTCGGGCCCGCTCCAAGCCCTGAAGCGAAAGAATGAATTGAGATATAAAGACAGTGTTCGGAACGGAACGAACCTATGGCGGGAATAAGTGCTCCAGTGTTCAATTTAATCGAAGGAATGGCCGTCATGAGGAACCAGTGCTCAGAACCAGAACCGTGAACCATTCCTTTATATACTTTTGTCGAGGCCTTCTCGGATCTCCGCTCCAGATTCCAGACAGCCCGACAGCGGTTCGATGGCTCTCATGCAAGCCTCAGGTTGTCCGCCTTCGTCTCACGGTTTCTCCGAGTCGGATGACTCGGATCTCCCTTGGATCTCCCAATCCTCAGAGAAAAACGGTGGTGATAATTGGGTGATAACGTTCAAGACTTGAACAGTTATGCAACCATTTAGACTCGTAGCTCGAAATTGAATGAAACTGCCCTTCAACTTCGGGTCTTCGTCAGTGAAGGGCTCCGAGGGCAGTAAGTTTGCAGTAAGTTATCATGGAAGCTTCAGAATCTGATTCAGAAGGGTTGTCAGCAGGATCAACACGATCACGTGGCCCAACGCCCTTGGCTCTCGCTCCTCCCTCCTCCTCCTCGGACCTCTCCCCCCTCCCCTCCTCCCGTGCTTCCCCCTCATTATGACCACCGTAGGCTCCGTAACCCGCCAAATCGCCTCCCTCGAGATATCAGGGTCATCTTCCACACGAGCCATCCACACGAAGCAACCCAGCCAGCCCGACGTGGCCAAATTACTCACGAAATTTGCGGCACCCAACCCTTACCAGAGTCAATCGAATAAACTACCCGCACCTCCCTCCCGCAGCGCCACCACCCAACCCGCGATTGATATCGGCCGTTATGACGGAGGACTCGAGACGGAGAATGAGAAACGGGGATCGGTGGTCACCGGGGAAGCCGCAGAGGACCTGGCGCTGGATTCTAGTTTGTCCAAGTACGCCGCAGGCTGTCCTGATTGCTTTCGCTCACCCGTGTGTAGCACATATCCGACCCAAGAATGGTCACTCCACTCGTTCGACATAGGTCGACCGCTAGGGAAGGGTGAATCCTTGCACTGTCCATATACATGCCTGCACCTCATCTACTTCCTAGGCAAATTTGGTCGTGTATACATGGTCCGCACAAAGTCCGCGCCAAAGTACATCCTCGCCCTCAAAACCCTCTACAAATCCGAGCTCGTGCAAAACAAAGTCGAGAAACAGACCCGCCGCGAAATCGAGATCCAGCAGAACCTGCGACACCCCAACATCCTCCGCCTCTACGGGTTTTTTCACGACGAGAAACGTATCTTCCTGATGCTGGAGTTCGCGGGGCAGGGCGAGCTGTACAGACAGCTGAGCAAGCACGGCAATTTCTCAGAGAGGCGGAGCGCCCGGTATATCGACCAGATGGCCGACGCGCTCATCTATCTCCACGGCAAGCATGTTATCCACCGCGACATCAAGCCCGAGAACCTGCTTCTCGGAATCAACGGCGAGCTCAAGATCGGCGACTTTGGCTGGTGTGTATGCATTTCGCATACCTTTCCGGAACCTGACCGTTCGCAGGTCCGTGCACGCGCCCGGGTTGAGAAGGATGACCCTGTGCGGGACCCTGGACTACCTGCCGCCAGAGATGGTGGAAGGCAAGGAGCACAACGAGAAGGTGCGCATTTGAGGCGTGACTCTACTTGGTCTCAGGCGTGCTGCAGGTCGACTACTGGGCGCTCGGCGTGCTGACATACGAGTTCATGATTGGCGCGCCTCCGTTCGAGGACCGCGGGAGCGTCAAAAGTAGGCTCTCTTCCTTCTCCTCGAGAACCACCGCTGAGTCTCCGCAGACACATACCGCCGGATCGCGAAAGTGGACCTCAAGTTCCCCGCGACGATATCAGCAGATGCCAAGGATCTCATTTCGAAGGTGTGTGCGTCTAGTCTTCGCACGACAACATGAAGTTAAAGCACCGCAGCTTCTGCAACACGACCCGCAGAAGCGGCTCCCGTTGACGGAGGTGCTCTGCCACCCGTGGATTGTAAAGTATAGGCCGAAGGGCGGTAGCGTTTGATTTGTGTATTTCTATGTATGATTCACGAGCTGGCGGCGACACCTTGATTTGGTTGTATACTGTCCTCCTTTCGGACAGGGGGTGTTCAATCTTTGGGCATTCGGGGGATTTCCTATTTGAGATCTTGGCGGTTAGTCGCCTAAAACGGCCCGCCCACTGAATATTTGAAAATCCATCCATTACCGGTTGCCTGCGACTTAGTTTCCGCCGGGCACATACAATGGGTCGTCCTCGCTGTGGTACAGGTACACGATTCCGTCTCCAAAACACATCGTTATTATATGATACATTGATAACTTAAGTTAGCGACACAGCCTCTACGTTAGCGTCCCGCCTTCGGCGGGATGTTATACTGCGCGCGCTCCTTCGCGCTCCACTCAAATATGGGGAGCGGGTGCGCCTCGGTGTTGAACACCCACTGGTCGAGCGGTATTATCTCTTGGTCGACGAAGAGCAGGTAGAGGTATTTTAGCCTGCATAACCGAACAAAAAAAGCGGTCAGTAGTGGAGGAAGCTTACAGCAATGAGGGACGAACGTTTCAGCGAGGAAGAAGCTGCAGCGGACCCAGGTCAGAGGTGAGGTGTAGGAGAAGGAGAAGGAGAAGGAGTACGGACCTGGGCATCTCGTCCATATGCTTCACCGGCGTCTCATCCACGGAAACGATGCTCGCGTACCCGCGCTCCAACCGCGCGTGCTTCTCAATAGCTTCGAAAACGGCCCTGCGAACAAATGAGCGGTGGCCCATTCGAGAGTTGACTCAACACCTACCACCCCCGCTCCCTCCATATCTCATCGCCGGTCGTCCGCCAAAGAATGTAAAAGCTCTCCACCGTCTGAAAACACACTATCAGTCGCACGTCTCGGTCTGTGCCATACCGACCAACCTCAGGACGGAGCAAATACGACGTCTTATACATCGTATAATCCCGCGCCGCCGCACCGCGCTCAGGCTTGGGGCTCCCCAGACCAGGCGGCACGCCCCCAGGCCTCCCATCCGCCTCCCACTGCTTAAGCAGCGTCGTCCACTTGCCATTCTCGTACGGCATCGGCGGGCGGGTCATCATCATCTCGTCCGGCCCCAGCCCGCTCCTCTGGTCCGCGTACGTGAGCCAGCACGTCGTCGCGATGCCCTCCGCGGCCCACGCGTGCAGCTCCCTCGTCTTGGGCGGGAGCTCGAGCGTGTGCACGCCGAGCGCGAGCATCCCCGGGAGGAAGCACGAGAGGTGCTCGAACTTGAAGCTCGGACTGCCGGAGGAGACGTCCGTGACGTACAGCAGGTTGCGCGTGGGCGTCACGTAGAGCAGCGTGTCGATTATGCTCTCGACGGCGCGGAGGTCTGGGCGATCATGAGGGAGATATGGAGGAAAGGGGAGGGGAGACGTACATAGATCCTTTGCTTTGGGCTCGGACCCCGCAGTGAGAAGCCACTGCTTGAGGAGGTATTCGTGGGCGCTGTCGGCGTAGGCTCCGACAGAAAAGTGGCCTGTGTGCTGTCAGCCCAGGCGACAATAGAACGCGGAAAACTTGCTGTTTGATGGTTTTCCGGTACTGGCGTCCCACTGGGTCGGGAACTGGCCTCCAGTGATGGTCGCGTTGGCCATTATGTCCATGATTTTCTCTGTCTGCAGACACATGAGGAACTGCCACCAAGATAAAATAAAGAATCACCCTTTCATAATATTCCGAACGGCCAGTTAAATGAGCCAGATATTTGCTTTCACGGAGCTTCAGCGACGACAAGAAACAAGACATAGACACACTATTCCATTTGGTTGCTCAGGGCCTCGGACCACAAAACGCCGCCAGTCCATCCGCCTCGCGTGTTGCCTCTGCGTTAAGATGACGGGTGGACAAACGGGTCGCCGGAAGACTCACGTCATGGGGTTCACCGCGTACATGGGCAGACCCGAGGGAGTCTTGAATGCGGGGAGCAGCGACGCCCCGAGCTCGTCGGCCTTCTTGAGCAGTATCGGCTCCCCGGACAAGGCATACGCAGACAAAAGACCCCCCAAGTAGCGGATTATCGTCTCGAAGAAGGGGACAAACTCGTCCGGTGGGGTATAGAACGTCGTGTTCGACACGACGTTAAGGCCGTCCTCGAAGAAATCGTAAAGGCCCATGATCCACATGGTGTCCAAGGAATCAAACACGCTGACCCCCCAGCCATTGAAGCTGCAGACCTTTAGCAGATGCAACTAGACATTCAGAGATGATTACTTGTTATCGCTTCCACCCGAAACTGGCTTGAGCTCGTCAAACGTCCACGCATCCTGCTTGTAACTGGAATAGGCATGTATGTACGCGTCCCTGACGCTTTGCGCACGCGCAGACAGAACTTCCGGGGCAGCTGGTCGTCCGTCATGCGGGAGAATTGGCAAAGTGTGTCGGCCATAGCTGACGAGAAACGGTGCAAACAACCAGAGAGTCAGGACCAGACCAAAGAGATACGGCAACCAGCGCAGCACAGGCTTGCTGTAGAGCAATTTGAAGGACTGCACAGAGAACACGCTCCGCTTGGGAGGAAACCCCGCGCTGGTCTGCCTGGTATGAAAAGGGAGCATAAGGGTAAAGGCAACCCCGGATTGGACGCCGGACTCGGAGATGATTGTCCGTTTAGTAGTGCATCGTGTACGGCTACCTGCTTATGCCCTGCCAGCTTCAACCTCTATCGGCCGTCTAGCTCAGTTGGTTAGAGCGTCGTGCTAATAACGCGAAGGTCTTGGGTTCGACCCCCACGATGGCCATGATGTCAAAGCAAAGTGTTTTTACCTGTTATAATTCATTTTGTATGATATCGTAGCATATTCTTTTTCCCTGTTCATTTTGTTCCATCATTTTTTTTCAAGTACTTAGGACAGAGCGGTGTTTTGTGGCAGCGTGCGTGTGCTCAACCTATTGAATGCCCGATACTCTTGATATAAATACACAATACAGTTGAATCTCTCACATGGAATAAAGTTGGGATACCAGCCAAAATTCCGGCCAACCCTATTCCATACTGTGGTTATTCCATATGAGATGTGTTTTACAGTGGCAAAAGGCAATTTGGGAAAGCCCGATGGCTATTCCATATCACGGTTTTTGGCTGGGTATTCCATATGACAGTATTCCATACGAGCAACTCTACTGTATATACAGGTTCTGCATGTCCAAAAAATCAAAGTCACGGAAGAGCCGACTGCCAATCATAGCGGTCGGTTGTTCCCGTCTGCTGAATCGGATGCCGCAGAAGCTCTTCAACACCGTCCTCGGGTACCTCCTCAATACCCGCCGCTGCCGCCGCGTACGGGTCATAAAAATGCGACTCTTCCTGATTCAAAGGTAATGGTCGAATTGACGGTGCGCGCGACAGGTGGCGAGTTGATTGCGGGAGCGACAGATGCCCAGTCGACCCCGAATGCCGAGTGGATGGTGACTGGGATAGCGTCGCTTGAGACGATGACGGGGAGCCAACACCCCATCTTGAAGCGAGCCGTAGTGCCTGGAGTCAATGAGCATAGAACCGTGATGCAAGACAGCGGCGGGCTGACCTTTGATGGGAAGCCACGTTCTGTCATGAAGGAGCCGGCGTCGGCGACCAGCGTGGAGGCGCTGAGATGAGACTCCATCGTCGCGGCTCTGTTCAAGGGTTGCGCCTCGAAATAGTCGCCGTCGTTATTTGCGCCGGGAAGGACTTTGATTCGCGCAGGTGGTGGGGTGGAGTAGAGCAACGGCGTCACGCCATTGGGTGGGGTCCCGATGTCAAATTGGGATTGCACCTTGTACCCTCGTTGGAGACGGTACCAGAGAGTTTTGTTTCGTTGTAGAAGAAACTAGAGGGTATCAGCTAGTGAACGTGTTACGCTGGAAGAAAGGTATGCACCAAAAGAGCGGCAAGGAGAAAAACCAAAAGGAGAGCAGTAAAAGTGATAGCGACGATAACCCCAGCACTGTAAGCGGGTCAGGGCACGGGGAAAGGCCAATGAGCGTGCACCTACGAAAACCCTTTCTGAAGTGTGTTGTTTGAGTCAGGGGGGATAACTGGACTCCCTTGGGATGTAGGAGCACTGATAGCAGTTAGATCGTAATCCGCGAAGGGAGACGGAGGCCTACGTACGTCGTAGATAGCACATTCGCAGTATGGACAACAGCGTAGTCGATTTGAAAAAGCCCAGGGCCTTCATTCAACAGGGTGACGGTCTGGTTACCTTGCCCGAAGCCTATCCCAGTATACAGAAGAACCTGTGAGGAGAACATATCTCGGGTGGCAGAAAACTCCTGCCCCGGCTGATCGGGTCGCCAGACGCTGTACCGCGAATGTCCTGGTCCTGCCGTCCCATATATAGACACAGCATCGCCTACCGGTGCGTTAGCTACAGATCGGGATGTCCTCTAATGAAACGTATATACCCTAGGAGAAGGCTCAACATGGGAGACGACGGAGACCACGAGAGACACTTACAGAAAAGGTGAAATTGACCGAGGCATTGGGCTGATTTGTAGAGCTGACGACGGATATGAGAGTAAGATCACAGAGGAAAGATTCAAGACGCACTGTCCGGTGCCTTCGCTAAACATTGTAAGATTCGGTGGATTCATGTCCCAAGACCCATGAGGAAGATATGTAAAAGCGTCCTTGTCTACATCGTCAACAGTATTGGTCTGCATTGAGGAGCTGGTATCATTGTGCGGGCCAATGTCGCAGGACCATGTAATCTGCCAGTAATAATGAGTCCAGGGCCAATGAGTGGTAAAGGCTCGACGCACCGAGTCGATGTCTAGCGTTGCCCATTCGTCATTTGAAATGGTGAGGGTGTGAAGTCCGGGGTCAAGATGGTCGGAAATAAATATCGGGGTCTTCCAGGAGCCAGGATACGGTTCGGAGCCATTCAACGCATGAGGGAAACCATCCAGTATAACCGTATACCCTCCATGGAAGTCGTTCTTCGATCCGTTGACCATGATCCATGTTCCCCAGAATTCCAGCGTTGCGGATGCATTTTGGGAGGTAGTTTGAGTATAACCGTCGGCGTATGCTCTGCTCGTCATGCATGAGGCCGGAGTTAGATTTTAGGAGAGACGGACTTACTCGTTTGAGACGGCCTGTGTCCAAGAGCCGTCGTATGTAATTAACGGACTGGCGTCGTCGATCGTGATGTCGAGAGTGGGCATGTTGGGCGGGGGACCTGCTCGAAAGGCACGGATAGCTTGTGTATGAAGAAAAGAGAGTGGGAGAGGTGCCGCCAGGGCCCGATAGAGGCTGCGTCGTGCTCGCTGGTACGGTTTGGAGCAGGCTGAGGGAAGACTAAATGATCATCATTGCAGCGTAATGCGATGGCCTGTCGACGACGTATCCGGCTGGATCTCAGGCGCTTGCAGATGGGAACGCCGGGTGGGTATTTTAAACCAGTGGATGATCTGCGTGTGAATTGTCGGCGAGGTCAGAAAACAAAAAGCGCTGCACACAAAGGCTTCGAGATTATGGCTCCAGTCCGAGTCTTGTGGCAAGCTATAGGCAAGGCAAGGATCTTGAACGGTCGGCAAGTCATCACTCATGTATAGCCACTTTTTGACGCAGAAGCGTGAAACGATACCAGTTTTACAGATTAATCTTGAGCAGCTATTTTGGCACCAGACAGCCCCGAGGAACAGTATCCGACAGAGATTTTGAGTGATATGCTTGGAGCTAGCCCGGCCCATGAGACCCGAAAGCAGCTTTATTGCAGCGATGATACTGAACTGGCGCAGTAGTGGCAGCACCCGATCTGTTCACAGCGCACAGCCTGAGAGCCGTCTAAATCGAACTCGAAAGTGAACCCAGAGAACACGTTGACGATGGATAGCACGATTGGCGGTCAGAACTTGGCGTAACGTGGCAACTCGGTGCTGGAGGAAGCGGGATGACAAGTCGGGAACAAAGGTCTTCGGCGATGTCGACGTCGGCATCTCGGCGGAATCAACGGTCTCAGCCCAGCCACGCTTGCCCTTTGAACCCAACCACCACCAGAGTCAGAAAAAGGGCTCATGCTTTCTGGAAGTTTGCCCCGCCTGTGCCTGGAACCATATCTACCTCCAACTCTGGGGATAATTCTATTTGTGAGCCCGGCTGCCGGTAGGGCTTAAATGTGAGCCCTGCTATTTTGAGGGGGGTTGCCGAATAGAATCTGGCAGCTCCCAAACCTCGATAAGATTGCCAGGCCTCCGGGCGGCCCGTTGGATAATATACATTGAAGTCCACTACAAAATGGTGCATTTACTGAATGTGTACGGCGCCTCCTATCCCTCCGCAAAGCTATAGTAAATCCCAATTGGCCCAATTAATTTTGGGCCTATGGATGTAATTGATGCTGTGTTTTTCTCGGTCCTCGTCGTTCCACTGTCTCAATTGTACTTTTGATTTCTTCTTGGCCGCCGCCTGACCGCATTCGTTCAATTCTGGAATTACCTCGAGTCAGCGAGAGCGCATCGACGCTGATATCAATCCAGAAGGAAATTGAAATTGTTTAAAGACCTAAAATTCAACTTGTAATAGGAATGCATCAGGTTGAACCCTATCCAAGTATTCAAGCATGAGATTGAGAACATTCACTTGACATTCACAGAAGAGAGCAGGGCTTAGATTAGATGGAACGCGGCCCGGCGGAAAGATAAGCGTTTATCTTTCGCTTAGGGGGGCTTCCAAATAGAACTATGTTATTTGGCAACCCCCTAAGCGTTGAAAGCCGGGCTCACAAATAGAATTATCCCAACTCTGGAGGGGATCCAATAACTAAGTTGAAGAACTCAGATCGGAGCCCAAATCAGGCTTTCAGTCATGGTCTTCCGTTTTGCATGTCCTCTCATCTTGTCTCCATGGCATAATCTTGATCCGTGGGTTGAAACCCAGAGTCGCTGGAAGTATCTTCGCGGCGACGTCTCCTAATCGAGTTGCTGACTTGCCCTGGTCCCCGGCGTCGTGGCCCGTTGGACAGCGTTGGACGTTCAAGTCCCGACGGATTCCGTCCGGTTAGTATCTTTGGCGATTGGCAATCCCGAAGCAAGAAAGAATCTGATATCGTTGAAGTCTACTATATTTGCACCGCACAGCTCCGGCTGATGCCTTCTTGTCAGATCGTTCGAAGGTTGAAACATACATGTAAGGTGCTGCACAGTTGAAGCTATCGGCAAACTTCTTCCGTTTTCCCCGACAATCGGTAGGAACACTCATCCGATGAAAGAGTTTCAACGGGCCGCCTTCTCTTGCCAGGCTCGGTGAAGTTCGAACAGCTATCCGACACAAAATTTGTGCACCGGTCCTTCGACAAATCAATCTGCTCAGAGCTGAACTACCACACTGCTTTTTTCTCTGGAGCGGAAGTGTGGCGATAGCGGCCAGAAAGGTAAAAAAAAACATGTTTTCACCGTGTTCTATTGGTTTCACTTCACACGTTTTTCCGGTTCCCGGTCGTTGGCAGTTTACTTGGAACTCTTTTGGCGGTGGGGACGAGATCCCAGAGTCCAAACATTTATCTTCGGGAGCCAGCCTATATTTGCCCAGCACAGGTCCCTCGTTGGATCATCGTTGAGCAAATCTAACACTGCGTCAAACAGTTGGAGGTGTCCGGAGCTTCTTTTCTCCACGCCATCTAGCACGCGTCTCTGCGGCGGCTAACCATTAGCTTGCCGTCGTACCGGACTCGCCCTTAAGCGTGCTGGGTTCAACATCCAACCATCCAAGATCATTCGCCGGCGTTTCGACGAATCGATCCAGGCTCGCTTGGTCGGGTGCAACTCGGGACTTCTTTCCCTCCACTGGCAGTGCCAGAGCAATCGGATAACTGTGTTCTCCGTGTGTTCTGCGCATTGGTTCCAATTTACTGATTGGTGGATAGACACAAGGCATTCTATGGGTTTCCCCGCACCCTGCAGAATTAATGCTGGGGCCTGGAAATGGACCAGGGCATTCCTTAAAAACGCCCACAGTCCATTGTTGGTCCTTTCCACTTCAGTTACCGTTACAGTTGAATCGCAAACGTCCGATGGCCGTTTCGGGAAGGAAGCGCACTGAGTCCCGTTTCAGGATGGACGCTTCTTTATCGACGTCCAGCAGATTCGATTATTAATTATTAATAATCGACTGTGCAGGTCCTTCCTCAGTCTCACGCCCACCGCTGCGAGAACCCTCCCGGCTGAAACTTGTCTGCGTCCAGATAGTTATCGTGTCGCGCTCTCGCGTTCCAACGGAGCGCGCCGCACGGTCTGACCGCGGTGCGTGCATCTGCGTGCTCGTATAGCCCCGGTGCTAGAAGTTTAATTTGCGCATTCAATTTAGACTCGACGCGCTCGGAAAAGACGGTCACAGCTGAGCGGTTGGGGTTCGCGGGTGGAAGGGTTTGTGCTTGCTGGTGATATGTGTGCGCACAGGATTTACTAGCTTTCTGCAGGTTATTGAGATCAGGCGGTCAGAGCCGAGCCTCAAAAAGGCTTCCGAGCGGACAGGAAGCGTGCGTCTTTATTCTCCTCGACTTTGAAAGCATTCGAACGATATCAGCAGATCCCCGAGACAAAACGGCACGAATCGAGGCGCAGCGACAAGAACGAGCACTCTGGTAGATCTGAGCGAGAAATCCCCAACTTGAAGCCGCGGCGCTTCGCCTCCGAGAAGGACGATATCGCACTCGAACGCGAGCGTCTAGGAGTCGAGAAGGAGATCCTGGCCCTAGAAGTTGTGAACACCGATCTTGAACGAGAGCGCGTCGCTCTTGAGCGCAAGAAATTGAAGCTCGACCAGGAGGCCGCCCGCGTAACGCATCTCATCGAACTGCTGAAGCTGAAACGGAGGGTTTGGGGGCACTCGGATTTGCAGGTGATCAACGAGGAGCTGGAGAAGATTCATGCTCAGTAGTAGACGTCTTGTTTGAGCTAATTTCTTGTAAGCTGCACTGAGATGATACGAGCGCTTATTCTGATATTCGGGCGCTCGTTTGTGCACACGTGATCATTAGTCGTCACGTTTTCGACGCGTCTTGGACGCGTCCATCGCGCGACGACGCGTCCTCCCTCGCCACATTCCTCCCCACCGTATTGCTCGCAGCCTCTACCTGTTCTGCAGCTGTATCATGCTCGAGCTCGCACTACCCGGGCGTGCATTCCCGCATCTCGCTCGTATTCAGACTCCCCACTGGCATCCCCTGTCTTGCAAGTAATACTAAGCATTCCATCATGCTCGTATCCGCGCACGCGCGGCTGCGCCCGAATCTGTGTCTGAATACCACAAACCCAAATTCGCGTCTCCGAATCCGCATCTCACATACGCAATTTCGCATTGCATTGCGCCCCTTGTGTCTGAAAACCATGGCATTCGTGTTCGTGCATCTCGAATCTTCTGCTCCTCATCAATACATGCAAGCATTTCCATCTATTTTCTATCCAGAGGCGTACCTGAAGAGCCTCTTGACTCCAAGTCTGGATCTTTCTTCCTCAAAATGTCCCCCGCCGTCGGACTTGACTCGAGCTGGCGTGAAGGCTCAGCGGCTAGACCCCACTTTGCTTTCTGGTTTATTGGAGGCGGCTTGAGGAGATTTGCCTTTCGTTCAATAATCACCAAGTCTCTCCGAGTTTCCTCCCTGTTTAGGGTCTTCGGGCCACCCCGAGTCGTCGCCCCTGTACTCTTGGATCAGTCGCTCAATGTGCGTTGTTCGGTGTCGCATCCTCTGGCGTGTACCGGTTGTGTACCGGTGCTTTTCCTCCCGCTCACTTGTGGCGCGTCGGGGCACACCATTTTCTTTACTCTTCGGATCCCTCCTCCACCCTTACTCTCACATAGCGGCCGAACGATGCCATTTATTCCCTCTTTGCATCCCCTCACAAGCGGAGATCGAGGTCGCCCGATGTACTTTCCTAATATGGACGCGGGCGTTGTTTTGGCTAGTTGACAGGCTGCTCCAAAGCTACCTCATCGTGCTCCACCTGGTCGATGTTCCGTGGCATCGTCAGCGACCGTCACCGGGCGCTATATCACCGTCGCTCGCGCGAATAATCGTCCTGACCAGAACGCACGCTGAACGCACGGGGATCCTGTACAGTCCTGTACGTACAAGCCTCACGGTTGTACCCGACATCGTGATTTCATTTCTATATTTTCCTCCTTTCTTCCCTCCACCATGAGCGCCGTCACTCGCAGACTGTCCGCCCGCCGTGGCTCAACTACCGCCCCGGATCCCTTTGCAAAGAATGCTCACTTGAATCGCGAATCCTCGAGCATTCTGACCATCGTTCGCGTCAGTTCCCCGCCAGTTTCTACCCCGACGACCCCCGCTGGCCCTCTTGAGCAGCCACCATCTCCCCGGCGCGCTCACAGGCGGATCGGGAGCAATCCCAATACCCCGGTGCCAAGTCCAAGTTCCCCGGATCCGCCATCGGGGCGTTTGAGTTTCGCGTTTTCGTCATTTGGAGCGCCACATCGCCCGCCCAGTCCAGGTGGCGCGTCTCCGCGTCAGCGTCCTGCGTCACCCCACCACACGGCACAGACGCCAGCGTTCTCAAAGCAGCGTCTTTCCCCGGAGCAGCTCCTTGAAGTCGCTAAACAGGCGACTAACCCACGATTTGTTCCGTCCTCGCCTGCTGTCACGCCCTCGGTCGCGGCTCATTCGCCCATCTTGCACCCGCGATCCAGCTCTCCCCAGCAGCCCGAGTGTGCGTCGGTAGCCCCCGCGACATTCACTCCCCTCCCGCCTGACGTGTACCTCCCTTTCCTCGATCGTCCCACCGAGGTCAAGGCTCTGCTTTCCTCCCCGCCATCAGCCAAACTCTTTGCTCTTCTCGCGCAGACCTTTCCCAAAAACGTGCCGCCACGCGAGTCGGACGAGCTGCCGACCAACACCGCAGACTGGACCTTTGCGGATCTTTCCCATTGGCTAACCGAGACCACGCGCGACGAGGCATCTGACTCGTTTTGGGTGCAGACCGCGCGCAGGTGCATCCTGCTGCATTCGGAGCTTATTTGGGAGCGCTTAAAAGGAGCGCTGGGCGTGCCGCCGGAGCTTGATGTCGAGTACACAGAGGCGGAGTATAACGACGTGTTCGAGTCGGACGAGGAGAGCGGGGACGAGATTCCTGAAGATGCGGGCAGGAAAGCTGTGGGTCATTGGGAGGACTGGGATGCAACCATCGACTCGCCAGTCCTTGCCCGCAGGTCCGCTGCTTCGTCTCCTGGTTTGTCTCGTGGCGCTACGAGGACGTCTTCATCCTCTACGCCGACTATCCTCACTCAAGTACCCACTCCCTCCAACGACGACACCTACTTCACGTTTTCGCCGAGCGAATTGGCATCCGGCAACGGCGTCATCATTGAGCCTGTTATTGCGACCTCGGACGTAGCCCTGAATCCGCCCCCGCTCTCCCTCCCTGCGTCCCTCTCTGGCGAATTGACGTACATCGGCGAAGAGGACGAAGAAGACGAGAGCACGACCCCCGCGCAGCAGCCGTCCCCCGGAGAAGCAGCAGAGAAGGAAACGCCGCAGGTGCACGGCCTGCGCATCTCGACTCCCGCGACTGTTCTGCTGCCGCACTCGCCCAGCCTCCGCTCCGCCACCACGGGCGTGCCGCTCCGCTCGCCGTCCTTCTCCGCGCGCGACTCGCACTCCCCCACGTTTGCGCGCTCGAGCTCGGCCAACAGCCTGCGCCGCTCGGGCTCCTTTGGCAGCGTGCACTCGTCGTCGTCCAACGACGGGCCGGCGTACGACCCCGTGGCTGACCGCGCGCCCGGCAACCCCATCTTCCCCAGCAACTTTGCGCGGCTCGCGGTGGGGCCGACGCTTGCTGCGAAGTGCGTTCCTTTCCCTTCTCCCTTTTTGTTGCCTAGGCTAATGATGATTTGTTCTAGCAATCCCGCGCTGCGCTCCCCGACGCTGCCGCCGCAGTCCAAGTTCGGATTCGGCTCGGGCCAGCGCCGCTCGTCGTCCACGCGCTCGTTCGACCGCGGGAACCGCTTCCGGCGCAGCTGGGGCCACGGGGACGACTATGCGGTGACCACTGCGAGCGGGAGCAGCGCCGCCGGGAGCGTCCGCGATGCCAGCGCCGACGAATTTGTGTGAACACGGACCTAATATGGACCGGAATAAGACCTTAAGAATCAAGGTAACAAAATCCCACTCGAGGGTCACCGTGATAGCGAAGAAGTGTAACATAATATGTATTGGGGACTTTCATGGATTGCAGTGAATGATTGTTGTAGAATAGTAGCACGTAGCGTACACTAAGTATCGTTTGTAGTTCTTCTTTCACTGGGTTTAGCGACGATACACGGCTTTTATCTTATGTGATCTTTGTTTTAGTAGTGAGCGTGAGCGAAGCGCATTGCTCATTGCAGACTACGCGATAACAAATATATTAATCGCTCTCCACTTCAGCTTCCTCCTCGTCCTCTACCTCTGCCTCGTCCTCCCAAGCTGAATCATCGTCCCCTGCCGCCGCTCCAACGTCTCCCACACCTCCCCATGCTTCCTCCTCTTCATCGGACTCTGAGCCCTCCTCGTCGTCATCCGTGCGCTTCCGCTTTCCGTTGACCGCGCCGCCCTCCTCGATCTCCCCGTCCGCCAGCGTCACACACGTCAGGCGCGTCCCCTTCGAGTCGTACTCCGCAACGGGGGATATCTCCAAGACCGTGCTCCCGGGCTGCGCAGGCAGCGCCCCGAGGTCGTACACGAGTATCTTCCCGTCGGACGACGCCGTGCACACCACCGTCGTCGACGCGCGGCCCGACGCAGCTGGCAGCGCAATCGCTAGCGTTTGCACCGCTTTAACACTGCGGGGAGTATTTAGCTTTGTGAGAGGATAGTGTAGACAGAGGGAGGGGGCCACTCACCGATTCTCGTGGCCGATCATGGCAGCAATGATGCGGGGTGGTTTTTCGGGGTCGGTTGAGACGTCGTAGATGGATAGTTTCTTGTCCTCGGCGCCGGCGAGGAGGACGTCGCCGTCGCCGTTGACGCGTTTGACGAACTTGACGTCTTGAAGCCGGGAGGGGTGGTTTATGGTGTGGATGAGGTTCATGTCCTGCAGATATGAATGAGACTAGGCGGTGGTAGTCGAATTTCAAGCTTACGGTGGTGTATAGATCAATTGTAGAGGCTACCTGGACCACGAACAGGGAGCCATCTGACGACCACCGAACGAGCTCGGCCTCTGGAACACTTTATTAGTGAAGTAGAGGTTTGACACAAGAGAAATGGGTGTACCTTTGCCGAGTTTCGTACTTGCGCACCCTTTCCCTCGCATTAAATCCCACATCCGCAAAGTCCTGTCTTTGCCCACACTCAGAGCGACTTTGCCCGACGGATGGACCGCCACGGAGTTGACCCGCCCCTTGTGCCCGCGCAGCGCACGAAGTACCGCCCAGTCGCGCGCTCTGAATAAACACAGCGTGCCATCCTCCGACGCCGAAAGTAAATGCGAACGGGACGGAAATTCCAAGTGCGTTATTGAACCTTGATAGATACAACACAGTTAGACTCCAGCAACCCATCATCCCAAGTAAACCAATTATTTAACGGACCCTCATGGTGCATCAGGCCCCCAATTTCCTTCCGCCGCCGGAGATCCCATACTTTCACGATCTCGTCCGCGCTCCCGGTCGCTAGCCATTTCCCCCCATGTGGAGACGCAGCGACAGCTTTTATGCACGAGACGTGTGCGGGGAAGATAAAGACGGGTTTTAGATGGTAAGAAAGCGCGGAGGTGTCGGAATCGTAGGAGACAGTTCCCTCGAGCCCATAGAGCAGTTTTTCGTAGGAGCCAGCAACAACTTTGAAGGTCGATGGAAGAACAATAGGGGGCTCTTTTTTGGCGGATTTTCGTTTGCGGGGAGGAGGAGGAGCGGTGGCTTTTTCCTTTCCTTTCAAGCTGGGTTTCGGTTTGACAGCTTGCTGCTTTTTTTGTGGCACAGGAGAGCCCTTCACTCGACTGGCGGAGAGCTTTGGGGCTTCCACCCTAGCTTTCTTTACAACCCGTTCCGGCGCTTTCGTCGAAGCGTGTTTTGGCATGGAGTTCGGGAGAAAAATGCGGTTTCGATTCCCTCGGGTTTCAACAAGGCCAAAACGAAAGCCAAAAAGGCACTTACGAAGAACCTTGACCTTGAACTTCGAATGCGCGTCAATGTAACGCGTCTCTGGACTCGTCAGATATCTTCCTGGAGAAACGCGATCCGCGAGAAGGATTTGAGTGTCAATGCGTTCGCTCACTTCGCTCCGCCGGGAAAGCCTACACCAGAACATCTGTCTTTGCATAATGTCGCTATTGGGGTCAAGGATAACATCTGTACTTCCGATATGCCGACAACTAGCTCCTCCGCGATGCTCAAAGGTTTGCATATCTCTCGGGGATTTTTTTTTGGCGCTAATGAGGAGCAGAATTCACCTCGCCGTTTGATGCTACCGTTGTGAGCTTGCTGCGTCAGGCAGGGGCAGACATCGTCGGGAAACTGAATTGCGACGAGTTTGGAATGGGGTGCGCTGCTTTCCTTCTTCCTCCGCATCTGGCTGAGAACGCAGGTCGCTGAACGTCCATTCAGTTCACGGGCCCGTTGTTAATCCGTTTCAACCTGCATCTTCGTCTGTTCCCTGGACGGAGCGTGAACGGCGGTCTGCAGGTGGCAGTTCCGGTGGTAGTGCTGCATCCGTAGCTGCGGGCATGTGTTACGCGTGAGTAGAACAATTGAAATCTCCTTAAGTTGCTGGAAGTCTTCTTGAAGTGCTTTGTCGACGGACACTGGCGGCTCAACCCGATTGCCAGCGTCTTACTGTGGTGTTGTTGGACTCAAGCCATCTTATGGGCTCATAAGCAGGTATGCATCGCTATCATCAGTCTCGTTTTGTATTCAAATGATTTAGATGGGGTGTCGTATCCTTCGCAGATAGTCTCGATTGTGTCGGTGTTATGGCTAAGCATGTTTCTGGATCAAAGCGTGTTTTTGGTCAGTCGCAGCGCCTCTCCTTTGCTACAGAGATCTAACAGCTTGCAGATATATTAAACGCCTACGATGAGAAGGACCCTGCATCTGCCTCGCCTGAAGCCCGAAGATTAGCCTCAAAAGCAGCCTCCCGTGTTTGGCCGGAGTCTTCTCTGGCCGACTTGAGGATAGGCATCCCACACGAATATTTCCCATCAGAGTTATCCGACCAAGTTCTGACTCCGGTGCGGGCAGCCATCGAGGGCCTTAAATCGCGAGGAGCAACCATCGTTCCCGTATCCCTGCCCTCTACGCCGTATGCACTCAGTGCATACTACGTGATTTCTAGTGCGGAGGCGAGCAGCAATATGGCAAGATATGACGGGGTCCGATATGGTGCGTTCCAGCCGAGGTCCCGCAAGACGGTTATTAAAGACTCCTCAGGATTGCATGTTCCTTTACCTCCTGGGACCGACCTCACAAATTCTGCGAGCATGTACGCCCGAACACGCTCCGCTGGCTTCGGCCCTGAAGTTCAAAAGCGTATACTTCTCGGAACATACGCCCTTACGGCCGAGTAAGTCCTCTGTGTGCCTATCTCTACCCATCTCATTTTTTTCCAGCGCATTCGACAACTACTTCCTGCAAGCGCAGCGAATCCGCCAGCTCGTCCGAGACGACTTCAATCGCGTTTTCCGTGTCCCGGATGTCTTGTCCCCGTCGGCTGCAGAAGAAAGGCCTGATGGTGTTGACGTGTTGATTCACCCATCGGCCATACGCACCGCTCCTCCTTTAGAAGCGGTGGACAGCGATGACCTGCAGACGTATGTGCAGGACGTGCTCACTGTGCCTGCCTCCCTCGCGGGACTGCCCGCGCTGAGTGTGCCGCTCAAAAGCAACGGGGACTGGCCTGTGGGCGTCAGTGTAGTCGGTCAATGGGGCTCTGATGACACGGTCCTTCGCGTAGGGCATTTCATAGAAAATCTAAATTAAAATACATGTCACGCAACGCGTTTGGTCACAGCGTGATCGCACGCGTTTTTCCTTCCTACCACCACCATGAGCTTCCGCAGAGGCCCCTCGAATCTCGAGATCGCCATGATGATAGGCAACCTCAACCCAAACTCGACCACGCGTCCGTGCACGCAGTGCCAGCGGGAGGTGCCGAAGACGCAGGTTTTGCTGACGTGCGACAAGTGTCGCGAGTCGAAGAAGCGGCAGAAGCAGAGAAGGAAGGAGAGGGATTTGGCTATTGAGGAGGGGAGGGGCAAGGGGCCGAACGCTGGATTTTCCAGCGCGGCTCTCCAGGCCGTCGTCGCGAAACAAGAGCAGGAGACTGCCGCGAAGAGGGCGGCGACGCGTAAAGCGGGTTCTACATCCACCGCAAAGGCAGAATCGTCCTCGGGCTCAGGGTCGGGGTCAGGGTCACGCAGCCTGGGTATCGTGCTCCAGGCAATCCTGAATGAGCATGAAATGTCTTCCAAGCCAGCGCCGAAGAAAAAGACAACGAAGAAGGCGGCGCAGGATGAGGAGAGCTTAGAGGAGACTACCAGCCGTCTTCTCTTCGAGATGGCGACTGCCAAGTGGAAGTCGAGCTCTGGGACGAAGCGGAAGATTCAAGAAGTCGAGGCCAACGAACCTGGATCGATGTACGACGCGGAGACCGCGAACAAACGGCTGCGAGGTGACATGCCCATGCCCAAGTTGGAGCCTATTGGCCAGGTACGGGGCCCTTCTTCTTAAGCGCGAATTTGGCAAGCTCATTTCGGACTGTCTTCAGGCTAGCAAGCCAGCCGCGGAGAGCAGCAAAAAACCGGTAGCAAAACCCGCTGCATCGTCGACTCCGGCCTCCAAACCTCTCCCTCTGAGCCGCAAAGTTTCGAATCTCCCTCCTCCCACTGAAACCGATTCCGGCGCAAAGCCGCAGAAAGTACAGGCCAACCTCTCCGGTTGGCTCAAGCCGACCCCCAAGTCGACTGCTTGAACGACGCCTCGATTGAATCTGATATGAGAGCGTCGACCTTATCGTGCAGCTAATATACCAGCTAATATACACAGAGCGGATGTACATGATGAATTTGTTGATACAGCAGTTCCGATACAAAGCAAGAGGAGCCGACCGTCACGAGCGCGTTCAGAACAAGATATCTGCGACCTTCTCGAGGAATGTGACTGGAGGGTCTGGGGGCAATTCCGTTTCTTCGACGGTGGGAATTCCCTGCAAACGCTTGTCAGAAGTGGTCGAAACCTCGTGTCGCATAATAAGTTTACAGTGACGAAGTCCATCTCGAGTGGTTTCCACACTCTTGTGCGGCAGATGATCTTGTAACCGAAGTATAAAGCGGCAAATAGCGGGATGTTAATATCTAGCGAAAGACTTTGTTAACGGCTAGCCGATTTGATTCGCACAAGGACGCACAGGCGGTCAGGAACAGAGATGTTTCAAACTTGAAGAACACGGCATAGCCATTCATGAAAACAAATAGCAACGTCCACCCTATGCCCCTGATGACCGGGTTCAGTAAGATCACAGGAAGTGGATGATCTGTACGCACCAATATGCCAGGTAGGGTCTTTAAACGAGAGCAAGCAGTGAGCACACTGGATTTGAAAGCGCATGCGACGACTCACTGGAAAGGATTATTGTAAACATTCCTTTTTAGATCATAACCCTGGGCAGTCATCCCGCGATCTGTAGCAGGTAAGTGCCATGGAAGAGCCGGCCGACCAGCACATACGGAAGAACACATAGGTGAGGTTGATCGAGAACCAGCCAATGAAGCCTCCAGTCGTGACCACATTGACAAACCAGTTAAAGACGGTTTCGACGCCGGCGGTAACGGTCATGAAAGACATCAGCGCAAACACCGACTACGAGTGACAGTTCAGCGTCTTCAGTCAACGATGGGGGAGGTGACGAACCGTGGTCAAAACAGACGCAATTGGTAACCCCTGCTTCGTGGTATGAGCCAACCACTTCGGCGCTTGGCCTCGGATGGAGAGACCGTACAGCACGCGGGAGCTGGAGAAGAGGTAGCTACTCGCAGCGGAGAAGGCGCTGGTGAAAATGCCGGCGTTTACAAGGTGGGGAAAGCCTAGGAAACACGGTCAGCTAGTCGTGTACGGGTTCAAGGGAAACTGTGCCTTTTACGCCGGCGCTGCTGAGGGCTATAACGAATGGCGACTGAGCAGCCGCACCAACCCCTGCGATTCAAGTCAATCAAGTGCAAGAAAAGATGCGGACAGAGGCATCATACGGGAGAGCAGCTCAGGGTGGTCGAATGGAACGAGCATTCCGATCATGAGTATGCCAAGCAGCTAGGACGGGTCTGAATGGCTGGGCTAGGAAGAAACGTGATATAGTCACATAGAACACCACAATCCGGTAGAAGACCCTGCGAACGGCCTTGGTAATGTTGCGTCGGGGGCTTGGATGTTCAGTCAGTTGCCTAGGCGAACAGTTGGCGAGGACTCTTACTTTTCCGTCTCCGAGGCCGCGATGCAGACCAGCTCCATGCCCTGGAACGAGAAGGCAGCCTGAATGACGACATTGAAGATAGCGAGGAAGCGATCGGCGCCGAGGTCGTCCACCAAGTGTGCGCGGTTTACTGCGCCAGGATTTGCCCAAAACTTGATGCGCTCAGAAGGTAGAAGGAGAGAAGCAATCTCGAGGTACACACCTTGAATCCGATGACTTCGTGCGTCGGCCCACCTCCAAGATCCAGAATAAGGCCAGCAAAGAGAATAACGATAATGAGGATGACTGGAAAGATGGTTGAGGCATGCTTTCAAGAGGGCGTCAAGAGGGCGCCAAGACGTACGCTTGACAATGGAGAAGATAAACTCCGCTGGTTGGAGTTCAATATAGAAACGGCGGTGGGTTATCGGTGCAGCGCTCACATTCTCCGAAGTATCTGAAGGCATATGAGAATGATTCAATGAGTAAGACACACCAGATCTCACCGCACGCCAAAGATGTTTATCGCACAAACCAGTATAGTGACAATCTGTCCAGAGTTTATTTACGGCGCAGACGTTTAAACTATCAAGGAACGCACAGCAGTATATAAAGCTGCATGGCCGGTCTAAAAAAGAGGTTAGACTGACGAAGAACAACAGTAGATTATTCACATCCGGGTCCCAGAAAGTCATCAGCATTACAGCGGCGGAAATCTCAACAGGCACAGATACGCTGGATATAAATCAGCTGTTGCATCCGATGCCGAATGAACAAGGAACTCACGCATTGGCGTAGAAATAATTCTGAACGGAACGTTAGGGGAAATGCGATACGGAAAGAGATAGTCGCGTGCGTACCCAGCCAACTGCAAACCCAAATGCAGGGTCGACCCATCGCGAAGCTGTTTGAATTCAGAACGCGTACATGACGAGAAAAGCAATGCTGACCGTAATGTGGGAAGGTGCCGGATATTGGCTGCGCGTGAGACCATAAGAATGTAGTCGACTGGAAAAGGGCTAGCAGCATACAGCCCAAGTGGTCATCTCGGCAATACAACATAATGACCTGGCAGTACGGTATATCTTGAGCGTCCAGAAAGAAAGAGCGCAGTCGGTGACGCACGAATAGGCAACTGTGCCAACCAGTGCATATGCTATCAACGCCCCTAGAGGACCGGCCACTTGTAAGGCGTTCCCGGATCCAAGGAACAAACCTGTTCCAATGGTTCCAGCAATCTACACTGGCAGGTAAGCGATAACACTCGGGCAACCGAAGAAACCGCTCACAGCAATCCTATGTCGGTCAAGTCAGCACACAAGCTTATTTCAACCACAGGGAACGCACATTTGCACATGGCGCTGCTTCAGCCGCCGTTGTACACGATCCAAGTCGTGGAAATCAAAATCATATCTATCGTCGCAGTCCACAGTCTCGACGATTTCTTGAGAGGACTTGGCCCGCCACTTTTTGTCCATGATGAAAGAGAAAGGGAAAGGGAAAAAGGTGACGCGTAGAAGAGGAAGGGAAAGGCGCGCAGATCATTTTGCCTCCGGTATCGAGTACAAGTACTATTTGCCGGCTATCGTTATCTGACTGTCGTTGGCCGCCGATAATTGATAATTGATTGGTTGGCGATGATCTTGTTCGTTCCTTCGTTCGTTCTTGGTTCGTTCAGTTCAGTTGGTCGAACCGCGATGGTTCGCCTTTAAGAACAGAGGTGTTGGGTCAACCCGAGATCTCGAGCAAGGCGCACGGTACGCGAACTTTGCGCAGAGAGACATGGGAGTCAACGGCGTCGGCTCCTTTCAATTTGACCTTGATCAACGGCAACGCAAAACTTTTGATGCGAGCGACTGATTGCTGAGATGGCGAGTAGTTCCTCAAGCCACCTCAAGCTGTTGGGTTTCGAAGAATGTTTCCTTCCAAGCATTCTTCGAGTTGCCAGGGGCCAAGAAGAAAAGGCAATGCAGAGAAATTCAAATTTTGGCGACAGCCTGGTTTCCTATGTTCGTTGTATGCGCATCGTTTTAAATTGGCGTTGCAATCAGCTGTGTTGACTGCACCAGAGGCGAGAGCGTCGGAGGGAAGGTGTTCTCGAGCGAACGAGAACTTTCGAAGGAGGATCGAGGCGTTGGACAAGAGGCGGCACGTCAAGCGTGTGAGTCTAACCCTAACCCTAAAACCGCCGTTCTGAAGCTCCTCCTGAGCGGCTGAAAATTCCTTCTCTATTTAAACAGCGCAACTCTACTCAACACACCGCCACTTCGTCAACTCCGAGCGGTGGTCATCAATGTACTGCTTCAGCTCGCCCGTCACGGGGATGAGCCCGGATGGATTGACTTGAGTGGGTTTCCAATAATCAGTTTTAGGCCTCTCGCCGACGATTTCCGCCGTATCCTCCCAGCAACCACCGCCTTTCGTCCGGGCATACTCGGGGACTGCGAGTTGTTGTTGTCGAGACGCGAGAGATGCGAAATCGATAGGAGGTTTGGGGTCTCGAAACAGCAAGTCGACCAGATCGTCGTCGAGCTTGAAGTCACCCTCTCCGACCTTGCGGTTCGGGTCGGTGGTGAACAACTGAATTTTGTGTTCGCATGCTGCAGTAGCCGTGAGCCTCATAAATCTCTATAAGCGTGCGAACAAACGAACTTTTCACTAAATCAACAACACCGCCGAACGCCAACATTTCGGCAAACCTGCCGGCCTCCCCAGTATTCCGAACGACTTTGGAGTCGTGATCTACAGTCTTAGGAGGAGTGTTCTCCAGAACGCCGTGGATCTTAAGGAATTGGGTGAGCAGAGCTCAGAGTTAAGAAACGAAATCCATACGACAGTGCGTGCGTAATGGACCAGCTCGTGGAAGAGCGTGATCGACAGGTGTTGGTAGAGATGGCCTCCTTCGATGATGGCTTCCGTGCCTTTCCAGAGGTTCGGCCACACCACGTAGGCCCCGGACAGGTAGATGAGCGAACTTTTCGCGCTCACCGCCCGGGTGTGCCACCCCCATGGGCATGGCCACGGACCTTCAGGCTTGTCCCATTCCCCGTCCCACGGGCAGCCATCTATGTCTTCGTCCGGCGGATTCTCCTTATCTTGCGCAGCGATTTCCTCCGCAGAAGCAAAGGTCAATTGCCCGGATGTGGATGGGGAGGAATGGATGGCTTGCTGCCGCGGACCCCCGAGATAAATGACGAGTGAGGGGGCCATTTCAGGCAAAAGCATTTGCGCAGTTCCTTTAGCCCGAAGTGCGGCCAACTCCGAATCGTTCATGGCCATGAAATCGTATTCGGAAACATCCCATACAGCAGCGGCGAACGCATTTTGCAATCTCTTGTCGGGATCGAGTCTATCTGCCGAGAGTCGGCCAATAAGTCGGTGGTAAACTTGAAGAATTGATTCTCCAGCAGTATACAGATGACGGCGACGGCTGCTTTGGAAATCCAGATGGCGGTTTAGATGATTGTCGGAGCCTCTGTTCCAGGTGTAATATAAAGCCATGTCGACCTTGCTGGGTAGATATTGTGGTCAGCGACGCCATCGAGCAGAGGGTCGAATGGGATACGACTAACGAGGGTTTTGGGGAAAGGCGAGCGAGTCGGGCGAGAAGAGAAGAGAGGCAGAGGACGGATCTTTTAAGTGGCTGTGATGTTTCGTCGACGCTGTGATCGGTTGGGGCGCGTCAGCCCCTAAGGTCACAGTCGGTCGATCTGAGCCCAAAAAAAATGAAGTTCCGCTTCCAGACAACATCCTGGTTTCCTAGGTTCGTTGTACACGCGTTTATGCGCATCGTTGGCGTTGCAATCAGCTGTACCAGAGGCGAGAACGTCGGAGCGAACGAGAATTTGAAGGAAAATGAGGGTTGATGTACAAAACTCAGAGGCAACTCAGAGGCGGGCCGGCGCTGCCCGGCGACAAGTCAAGCGGTGTCTAACCCTAACCCTGCCAGACCCCGCCGTCTTCAACTTGGATTGTCCTCCACATCGTCCTCCCCGCTCTCCTCGTCTCCCTCGTAACTTCTCTTACTCTTCGTCTTCATCGTCGCCAGTCGCCCTGTCTTGGTGAAAGTTCCGGACTTTTTGGAGGAAACTCCGCCAGCGCCTTGATTCCTTTTTCGGTGCCCAGCAAGTCCGGTATCGACCATAGGAAGCTTCGCGTAGGATACATCGGTGGGCCTCGTACGACTCGCATTCGCGCAAGACGTTGGACCTATGAGTTCCCGATTGAAGAAGAAGTTGGGAAATCTCGGCATAGATCCCTCGAGCGCTCGGGCAAACGAGTCTTTCTGTCTGGTACGAAGGACGTTTTCTCTCTCTCTCCGTATCTCATCTTCTCCAGATTGGAACCCCATTACCACCGCTCGAGAAGTCCAAAGACAACGGCGAGTTTGTTCCCCTCTGGAAGCAAGATGTAACGACTTTCCAAGGCCATTGGAATCGCAAGGCTCATTCTTCTTAGGTTCGGGATGAACAGGGGCGCAGGAGGCTGCACGGAGCCTTTACCGGTGGCTTTTCTGCAGGCTACTACAACACTGTAGGCTCAAAGGAAGGCATGTGCGTTTTCCTCCTTCCTTGGCTATCTCCTCTCATTTATGCATAGGATGGACGCCTTCGACGTTCGTATCTTCTCGTGGCGACCGTTCCAAGAAGAAAGCGGCGCGTCCGGAGGACTTTATGGACGAGGAGGATCTCCAAGAGTTGAGAGATGGTCGAGACCTTATTGACACCACGGACGAGATGGACCTTGCGTCTGGGATGAAAACCGGGCACGGTGACGACGCAGAGCAAGAGTGCGTCCAACACGTATAATTCTACTATATCTAACAATACAGCGCAGTTCAGTCGCGCGTGCGCTCGAGGCATCTATGCTGCCTGCAGCAAAGGACTCTGCTGGAGCGCGAATTTTGAAGAAGATGGGGTGGCGTATAGGCCAAGGGATTGGGCCTCGTGTGACGCTGCGCCAGCGGAAGCTACAAGATGCGCAGGCTGTGTCCGGTCGTCGCGTCGCCGATGCAGATATCGTCCTCCCCCCGGATGACGATGAAGAGGCCTCAAAGCATATGTACGCCCCACGCGACACCACCGTCCTCTTGGTCGAGCGCAAGGACAATTCCCATGGGTTGGGATATCATCCGGGAATGGGTCTCAGTGAAAGTGTCGGGGGAAAGAGTGCCGCTTCTGGACCGAAGCTAGCCTGTACGTGTTTTTTCCTGCATAATGTATCCTTCGCTCACGTTTACTCAAAGCTGGTTTTGGTTTGGGTGCCCTCAACGATGCGGACGAAGATGATCTCGACGTCTACGACGGCGGTTTCGCCCAAAGCAGAAACCGCACTGCGTACGACATCATCGATCGAGAAGAAGAGGAAAAAATCTCCATCGGAGGCAAGTCTGACTCCCGGAATCGACCGAGCACGATGCCGTCGTCCTCCTCGCACACGTTCCATGACGGGAAACCTGTGCTCGCGGGCTTCGTGCTTTCCGATAAACCTGTTGCTGAAGACCGATGGTTTGTCCCGTTCACATATGCCAGTTATTGCTTGAACTCACCGATGATGATGATAGGTTTCCGTTACCCGACATTCTCAAAGGCTGGAAACCAGATCCGAAACGCGTATGGGACAAGGAAAATACTCCCAAAGCCGAAGGCTCGTCCCAACCTACCCCAGAGAAATGGAGCAGAACCGGGATTTCAGCAGACCAGCGCGGTACGCTGCTGGGAGAAACACCTTTACCCTCTGCGCCCCGCTCTGTCTTCGAGTACATATCCCAAAAGGATCGTGAACGGTTGAAGAATATCGCATCTGCTGGACCGCCGCCACCTAAAGAGGCCGCGGCTGCCGACTCCGCACCCACACCTCGCTTGCCATCGACTATAACGATCCCTCGAACCGAACCGCACATCGCTCTCGCTGCTCTCCGGGGCGGCTTCGTCCCCTTCGCTACCAACCCGACCAAGCAAGCGCGTTATACTGCGTATCTCGAGTCCCAAGCCGCATCCGAGACTCCCCCTCCGCCGCCAAAGCCTATGCCGGGGCAGAATGTCGACGAGTTCAACAAAGAGCTCGAAGATTACGCGAAAGCCGCCCTGATCTTCAAACCCCTCTCAGGCGCCATGGCCGGGCGATTTACCTCTGCCACCATCGTCGAGCACGGGCCGCAGCTGAACGAAGGGCTGTACACGCCCTCCGCGGAGGATCTCGCGAGGAAAGACGCGGAGCTACAGCGGATCGAGGAGGAGAAAGTCAGCCCGAAGGTGCATGCGGCGCGGATGGGCATGTATGGGCCGATGACGCGCGAGACGCAGCCATGGCAGCCGGCAAAACTGCTGTGCAAGCGTTTCAAGGTGAAGGATCCCAACCCGCCTGCGGAGATGCCGGCCGATACACCGCAAACTGCTAGATTTGCGGAGCCTGCGAATGCGGCACCAGGAGCAGGTTGGGACCAGTTCACTGTGCCGTCTGGCGATGGCGGTGCAGCTGGGACCTCGACGACGGGTGGCGGACGACGCGATTTATCCAATATTGGATTAGGGGATGACGAAGCTCAGGGCCGCGATACGCTGACTTACCAACGCCCTGCGATGGATGTGTTCAAAGCTATCTTCGCTAGCGATGATGAGGACAGTGACGACGAAATCGAAGGAGATAAAGACAGCGAACCCCCACCGACCGTACAGGCTCCCGTCCCGCCCGCTCAGACGGCTCCCGTCCCAGACATTACAATGCCGGATGTTCCGGAAGCGGTCGTTGAGTCGGGCGTCGTAGATGTCGCCACCTTCAAGCCCACCTTTATCCCGCGGGAAGGAAAGGCCAAGAAGGACTCTGACCGTGCAAAGGACAAGAAGGAGAAGAAGGAGAAGCGAAAGAAGGAGAAGGTCCTCGTATCTTTCCAGGAGGATGAGGAGGACGGCGGCCCGTTACAGATTTCAGTCAAGGATAGGCCGAAGAAAAAACGCCGGAAAGAGAAACAGGCCGATGAAGAGGAAAGCATGTGGGTGGAGAAACCTCCGCCAGAAGTGGTCAAGGAGTTTTCTGTGCCTCCGGAGTCTGAAGCCCCGAAAGGACGCAAAAGGGCTATTGACTTCATGTAGTTCCATTGTAATTTTACAGCCAAGATGCGTTCTGTTATACTGTTATACCGCATGAAAGCAGATCCTCTTTTTCTAATGAATTTCAAGGAGAGAAAATGCGTGAGTGATGTGGAATAAAAATCGCAGTACAAGGACTGTAAAAAGGACTGTAAAAAGGACTGTAAAAAGGTTTTTGCAATGCAATCTCATGGCCATCGTGGGGGTCGAACCCAAGACCTTCGCGTTATTAGCACGACGCTCTAACCAACTGAGCTAGACGGCCGATGAAGGCGGCCGCAGAGAGAGGCTCTAGACAATTGTGCAGACAAGAAATACAATTTTGCTTCATTCAACTCCTAATTCAAAACAACTCCCGAACCTCCAGTGTTTTCTTCCAATCCGCAAAACACATCATACTACATGCATATTACCTGTTGCGAAGAAACTATGCTCCCCAGAACGTTTACTCTGTTCAGCCTCAGTATCCTATTCAGATTGAGACCACGAGAGCGCGCAACACGTTACACGTACCACTCCGTCCTCTGAATCCTGTTGCGGTCTTTTTGGATCAACGGGGTCTCGGACATACTACACAACAATCTATTGAGCTCTTATCGGCAAAATAGACGATGAACACACCACAACGCTGCGAGAGTAATTTATCACCACTGCAGATTCGGCAGGGTTACTGGCTAATGTGACCGCCTTTGGCTGTATGAGACTCCGTCGGGCGTTGATATTTGCTAGCAGCGCAATTGTGAAAGCTGGTGGTGCATTTATGAGAAGGGCAGTCGACTTCGACTTGCGCAGTGCATAACGTACATCCGGGCATGGAGATCAAGAATGTTGTCCAGATATCTGCGGACATGTTTTTGGTAAGTTTGCACGGCGGGCAAGTTCAGGCTTACAAGTATCGGGCGATAATTTGAACTGTGATGAAAACGATCAGACCCAGGCCAAAAAAAAAAGGGTCATATACTCGCCGACAGCGCGGCCCCCATTGCGACGAAGCTAGAAAGATCAATGGAGGCTATACTTTTTATTCTGTGACAATACCTCGTTGCAAGGCCCGTCTCTATTTTGAGGGTCAAAGTCAGAATTTGAAGACGTCGCGACAGATTTATGCTCACGGATTGTGTATCTTACCAGACGGTTGAGTAATGCAGCAGTACTAGAAGGACAGTCAATGGATGTCCCCATCTTGGGATGATGTCAATTACCTCTCGAACGACGACCGGCTCTGCTGCTTAAGATAGTAGATGAGTACCGAAGCCATCACAACGTCCAACGATGCGTCTCCGAAAAACAACGCAGAGATGAGCCAGCTTGAACTCTGTACAATGAGGGGGATCGAGTCGACGCGGATGGCCTCTTGGGCCAGCTTCAGCCCAACGGCTTGGAGGAACGCGACCATTGTCCATAGACCGATCGAGACATACAAGGCGCCAGTGACCCTGTAGACACGAGTCACAAAGAAGGCCTTCACAAATGTAATCATCAACGAAGCAACTGAGGCGGAGACTACTTACTTGCACGGCGTGGTCGATCACGTTTCCGATAACTATAGCGGCGTTCAGACCCCAAGGAAGGAACAGCAGCTCGATAGTGTGGGCGAAGTCGGTGACGCTCAACGTGTATACGCCTGCGCAGATACAGATCGTAAAGAGTAGGTGTGCGAACCTAGGATGGGTCGACGAAAACTCAGGCAAGCTTCGAAGGCGTCGTACCAGAGGGAAACCACCTGCGGCACAGAATGAGCGCAAAGAAATACAGAAAGATAGAGACGCACAAAATATTTGACGAAGCGCAGATCGTTCCGAAAGTGGTTGCGGATGTACTCTTCTGTCTGCATCGTTATCAAACCGAAGAAAAACACGGCGAAGAATCCGGCAATTATGATGGGGCCGAGCGTGAGGTTGAATGCAGACGCCATGGTGGTGAGACGGAGAAGTGTACGCGCCGGGGGCTGGTCTTTAATAAAGGCCGGTGTGAACATTGATGTACTTGCTTCGAGACCCATCTAGGAAGTATATAGGTACCATCGACACAGGATGTGAGAAATATCAGTGCAGGCTCCAATAGAAGACATTCAGAGCATCTCTGTATCATGAAGAGGGAATGGAACATGTCAGTTAGGCAGCGCGTGCGGTATGGAAGAGCTTGGGATGTGAGCACCAGCTCCAGTCAAGATAATCAAGGATATTAAGCGACGCGTTCAGGGCGTTCAAGAACGGCTTGTGCAGGATCGAAGGGCTCATGTTCGGTCCAGATGCTATGCGCACATAATGAACGAGAAGACCGTCAGACGCAGAGCAGAACAAGTTGGGAAAGTACAGGTTGTTTTTACCCGCAGATGCATACAGATGAGCGGGGGGTTCACTATAGAAGACAGGTGAGGACCGTTGGAAAGCAATACAAAATCCTGACCCCTCATACACCTCTGCTGCGTGTCCCGCCATGGACATGGAGCATCTCACGCGCGGGTACACCTCGTAGAACGTACGCGACCGTAGTCCGCATCTGGGATGCTGGAACCGCGAGTACGTCCGCGTCCGCTGGAACATTATTATTTGGTGGCGGCTCCGTGGCCGCTCGGCTGCTCGTGTCCCGACATGTCCGCTGGCCCACCATGGGCCATCGCTGCCCCACGGCCCCTCCCGCGCCCGGCGCCCCGGGGAAACTACGTCTACATCCATCACGTCGTCGTTCCGGTGCCCGCCTCGATCCCGATGCGACCTCCCGCGGGGCTGCGGGTCGTTTTCAAATCCGCCGTTTTTGCCTTTGCTACCGAACCTGATGGAAGGAGGGACGAGAGCCAGCGCGTTCAGCGAGTCTGTGAGCAAGTCGATGCCAAGTTCAAGTTCGTCGATCCCAAAAGGGAATACGCATCTTCAGGGGGCCAGGAGAAAAGACCGCTTTTTGGCGGTAAGCGGCAATCATGCGGCAAATGCGCGGCAATCCAGGCGTCGGTCGAGCGTAGAGCATTCCAAAACCTTGCTACTACGGACATCCATTGAGTATTTTCTATGCTACAGTGTAACCAATGGAGCTTATAGCCATGAGTACTGTCAGATGATTTTTTCCCCCGTTTATTACGAGTTCCAATACTTATTGGACTCGTTACTGAGAGTCGAAATCAAACAAGATCATGATTCATCGCAGCAGACTCCGAGTCCAAGCGAGAGATAAGTCTCAGTTTAAACCCCACCGGTGCCCCACCAGCGCGAAGAGATCATTAGGGTGCTTGGACGACAAGCCAGCTTTTTTGAGAAGGGGATATTGTGGTTGACCCAGACAGCATCACCGAGCAAGGCATCCAAAAACAGCTGACATGGCATAACTGCAAGGATAGCAAAGCGGAACTTGGCAGCAAAACACCATCAACCAAGCGGTAAGTTGAGCGGTAGGAAGCGGTGCCTTGGCAGTAATCAGCGGTGGTGAAGCGCCAGTCAAGCGGTGGTGAGGCGCCAGTCAAGCGGTAGTAGCACCGCCACTCAAATTTGGTGAGCGGTAGTAGCACTGCCACTCATGCGGCAAGCGGTGATAGCACTGCCACTCATGCGGCAGAGCGGTACTCACTCGCGGGGTTGAACCGTTAAGTGCTGGACCGCTTGTAGCGATCCTCGCCCCGCAGCGAGGAAGAAGAAGAAGGTGAGCAGTTCTTATACTTGCGGTTCTTTCCCGCCTGCTCATCCGCAAGAAAAGAAGAAATAGTATCTGATACTTACAATCCATCGTTGCATTCACTTCGTTAGATGTGCGTTCGAAATTCCTGGTACCGACTTAGGTTCCAGGTCTCCCAGCAGTAATTCACAATTTTCCTCGATCATGGAAGGGATGAAACACTTCCATTTGGGGTTATATTACTGTTTGTCAGCGGCAAGCGCAAGCCGGACTGCAATCGAGCGTGATCCTGATCAGCCCCTAAATAAACCTCTCCTCCCGCCACCACCTCCATTTACTGCCTGAGCTCAGTGAACTGACTAAACGAATGATGCCGACTGAAGGTACGGATGTTGTGGTTGCAATGTCACTGTCCAGGGCTTGATCATGGACATCTCTCGCAGAATCCATCTCTATCGGCCAGTCAATCGCAGTTACGCGCGGAGCGAATCAACTCCTTCCCGGCTGTCCTAGTGATATGGTCCCCGGTACGTATTTACACATCCCTAGATTGGCTTATCCTGACTTGCAGCACAGCGACTGATTCCGAGTCGTGTCCACCCAATAGTTCAAATGTATCTGAACCGTTCAATGTCCATCGTTCATCGTACAACATGTTCACCGTTCACCGTACAATCCATCACGATGTCACCTACCGTTCATCGGATTCTGATGAGCCGAGCAGTACAGTTTTTTCGAGCCGTACATGCACCAAAAGCAAAGACCGTTCTTCCTCTACCATCCCGTTGGTTTGTTCTAATGAAGCTGCTCACAACGGTTCCGATGGCAAATCTTTTGTCACCACTGCTCTGCTCAATCGCTGGTACAAACTCAGTACAATCACCGAGACCATACCCTTGTGTTCTATGCAATCTGAAACGCTCGCTGTTAGTTGTGCGGAGACTGGCAAATTTTCTACACTGTTCGGATATCTAACTCATTCTCAAATCAGCCAGCTTGCTCGAAATCATGGTTGCTTGTCTACAACTGGTATGCGACGGCCGGCATTGCTTTCTCTCTTGGGCAGTCATCAATGTTTACTCAGTTGTCCCGGCCGCAGCAACATCTTGATATTTCGGCGACTCCATAAGGCAAGACTTCATTCCGAAACTCGGCAGTTCGTCTCTGCTTCACCGACAATATTGAAGGTGGAATTTTGTAACGAGCGCACACTGTCGACGCAGAGTTCAATTTCAACCTATTGGTTGAATGCCTCTTATGATTATCTGGGGATCCAATCACAAGCAAGTGAACCAGGGGACAGACCGATTGTAATCTGCGCATCCTCTGACATCGCGAAATTTGTTCGTTTCTTCAGGTTTTTCGATGTTGAACAATTGAATTCCCTTGTTCGCACACACCAGATCATGGCAGGATGGAGAAAGCCAGACCTAGAGGACGCCGTCATGAGACATGTATGCTCTTGGGATTGCCCCGGTCGTGAAATGCACCTCATGTTTGTCAAATCAGCACGTCGGCGCCAGGGACCTTTCCAGGTCCAACCTTTCATCGAACCGTTGAAACCCATTAGCGTTGATGTTCTACCCTATGAACCGCCGAGCTGGATGCCACTACCTTGTGCTGTCTGTTCTCGGCGAACAGCTCGTCGGCTCTTGACCCTTGAAAGCCCACTCAATTATGATCTCACTCTCCTCTGCAATCCCTCGGTCTCAATTATGAAACCTACTCCGTATAATTTGGAAGCATACGGCGGAGCAATTCTGTGCGTAGATGGCCTAACGGATCGGTCCAACATAGATGTAATACACATTTGCACTTGCTGTCGGAAATCACTGGAAGATGGTAGGCAGCCAGAGGCTGCTCTGGCCAATGTCGATTGTGCTGATCCGCGTAGATCTCTTACTTTTGAGTTGTAATTTTTAGAAACAGTGTCCTGGTCGAAATTTACGGATGAAGTCACATAATAATAGTCTCCCAAAATGACCGAAGGCAAGTACAAAATGACACTAAATGCTCGCTCGGATGTCACGAAATCCCAGCCTTGCATCCTCTGAGAATACTAATTGGGACACCAGAAAAAATGTGTTCAAAGCGAAGTCAAACGAATCGAGGCCAAGGTACCAGGGGTGCCCGGAGGGCCTTAGGAATCCAATCAAATAATTGCATTGTCTTTAGCCATCGTAGAGTTATTTAATATACCACGGAAGCGTTTTTCCACTGGCATCTCACGTACTCTGCATGAGAGTCGGGACCACCGCGGCTCGCCCGCTCAGTGCGTTGCTCGTATTTTGCAACTGGGCGCACATCGCTGCCTGCTCATCATGCAGTGCAGACACGCACGCCACGCGAGCGCTCTTCGATCTGCTTCTGATAAGTCTCACTGCTATCCTGCGTGAGCGGGCATTTGTACCCTCCAAGCTCCTATTGAGCAGGCTGCGTGTATGCATCGGTCCGTGATAGATGCTTAACGTTCGACGAACACCTGGACCAAGAAGGGAGTGACGACATGCACGAGTTAACAGCGCATTGAGTAGGGTCCTGTTTATTATTCCCGGGGAATTATAAACGGTTTATAATCTTTGGTTTATAAACAGGCTGTTTATAAACGTGTTTATAAACCACGCACCAAAATTGCTCCCAGGGCACTTGTACGAGTGCCAAAATGGATTTTTTGCCCTCGTTGGTAAAAGCGAACCAACTTCGAGTAAGTTCCATCCTTTCGGACTCCAGAAAATGTCTGCTACCTCAATCATGGCCAGTTGACAGGCGCTGAACGGCAAGACAGGTCCTCCCGGTCCCAATTTACACCATTCTTTCAGACCATGAGATTTATTCCTTACACCATTGGGCCCCGAGGAAGATTCAACCGCTGAAAGATGAGTTTCAGTCCAAATTTTCCGCTGGTTTACCCTCGGGCCGAGCCCCAGGCTCTTTATAAACAGGCGGTTTGGCCCAAAGATTATAAACCGTGTTTATAAACCGCTGTTTATAAACCGGTTTATAAACACGACCAATAAACAGGACCCTAGCATTGAGCGAGCGCCCGTCGAGGTTGAGTACGGTGTATAAGTGGTAATGCCCAGAAGGTCGAAGCCAAGCTGCGGAGCTGGTTTGACGCGCTAATCGCCAACGATACTTAGTCGATTGGAAAGACCAGTGTGAATGCACGCCGAATTTGAGGAATCCGAAAGAACATTGTTATTGAAATGCAATTAGACAAAACATGGAGCCCAGTAGATGTCGGCAATGCAGATAAAGCAAGCAGCAGAACTCGCAGCGTTCGTGTGCGGTACGATGAGCGGCAGTCAAGCGGTGGTAGCGGTACAAAAGCGGCAAAGCGGTGCGTAAGCGGTATTTTATCCCACACCATCTTCAGGCCGTCGCCGTTGAAACCAAACAACATCCTATCCGCTTTCCGATATGCCCCGCTGCTACAAGCCAAACCTCCCAGAAACTGGCCCGCTCGGCTCTAGGTGCCCCGTTGCGACACAATCAGTCGAGCCGGAAAGGCAAAAATGCCTGGACAAAAATGCCGATCTGCACCGTGGACTCAGTCGAGGAGAGGAATGCACGTTAATGAACGACTGGGTGCGCTAGGCCCCTGTTCCGCATCTCTTCTGCTGACTTTCTGATAGTGTATTCCTGCCTAAGCAACTGGACGACCAGCTCTTCGTGGTTGATGTGACGACTTACGCCTTTGAGTCTATCCAAGTGAACAATGGGTCCCTGGCGCCGCGCTAGTTGTTTCGCGGACGACGGGGAAAAAGCGCAAGTCTCCGTTGAGCTGCCTGCCTCGCATAAGCAAGCAACCTCAGAAGGGCCCTTTCGACACTGTCATGGACCGAGCCCGGTGCGGGCGGTGCAACGTTTGAGCGAGGTGACCAAGAGCAGCAGCGCGTACGACCCGTGCGCAGCAGCGGAAGACGTGGGGGGAGGTCAAGGAAGGGTTGGGGGACCACGCAGCCGAAGAAAGTCAAGGTGCGTTACCATTTTATTCTACTGCGATTCGCATTAAATTCGATGTAAAGGTCCTCGTGCATGACCATCCGCGCGATAAAATCGAGGTTCGGACGATCCTTGAGCCTCACCAGGGCTTTTTCCCTGCGGACGCGCATCAGGATTCGGCCGAGATGGGGGGACAGCGCGTCGAACAGGCGGCCAAGCTTGTTGAGACCAAAACCAAAATGTACAGCACAATGGTTGATCCTGCAGGGGAGATTCTGAGCGTGCTCTGCCCATGGACCAGGATGGGGAGGATCTCGCGCCGTCGGAGGGCCGGAGCAGAAAAGCAGGGCGCGGAAGAGGAACGCCAAGATTCCTGTTCATTTGTTCGCGGGTTTCGCGCTGAATGCCTTTGCAGAAACGCGCACTGGCAT